>OZ014514.1:16087030-16648030 GCA_963966075.1 Aphodius sticticus | reverse complement strand
TAGGCTGCGTTCGGATATTGAACACCGTTACACTTTTTACACCCAATAACACGTAAGTGTCATTTGGACGGTGTACCCGCTGTCAACGGAGTACAATATCCGAACGCAGCTTTAATCGAGATATTTGTCTAGTTCTACTAGTTTTATTTTAATGCAGACATAGCCGATCTCGATCAAATAGAATCTCATGCAGCTAAACTATTAATTTTATATATAGTATGATAAAGTCATGTGCCTGGCCACATCAGATTTTTAATATTTATTGCAAAGACTTTTAAATTATTGGCATTTTTAGTCATTTATTAACGACAAGTAGGTACCTTTAAACTCTTTAAACCAGTGCATTTTTTTAACAAAAAATTAAAATGTTTTTCCGTTTTTCCTTTGTAGAAATTATTATTGTTACATTGTTGGCATGTTTTTTGTAGTCTGTTACTTCATATGCAATTGTTTGAACAAATAAATATGTTTAAACAACAATGTATAATGTTAGTACGTATTTCATGGCAAAAATTATTATAGCATTTTTGTTTTTTACTTTATCATACGCAGTATGTAAAGTATTGTAATCATGCCAAAAAATTTTTTTTTAGATTTTAGCGGAAATACGTCTTTTTGGGTCCCCTGAACATTTTTGACCAAGGTACAAAAAAATGTCTGTGTGTGTGTGTGTGTGTGTGTGTGTGTGTGTGTGTGTGTGTGTGTGTGTGTGTGTGTGTGTGTGTGTGTGTGTGTGTGTGTGTGTGTGTGTGTGTGTGTGTGTGTGTGTGTGTGTGTGTGTGTGTGTGTGTGTGTGTGTGTGTGTGTGTGTGTGTGTGTGTGTGTGTGTGTGTGTGTGTGTGTGTGTGTGTGTGTGTGTGTGTGTGTGTGTGTGTGTGTGTGTGTGTGTGTGTGTGTGTGTGTGTGTGTGTGTGTGTGTGTGTGTGTGTGTGTGTGTGTGTGTGTGTGTGTGTGTGTGTGTGTGTGTGTGTGTGTGTGTGTGTGTGTGTGTGTGTGTGTGTGTGTGTGTGTGTGTGTGTGTGTGTGTGTGTGTGTGTGTGTGTGTGTGTGTGTGTGTGTGTGTGTGTGTGTGTGTGTGTGTGTGTGTGTGTGTGTGTGTGTGTGTGTGTGTGTGTGTGTGTGTGTGTGTGTGTGTGTGTGTGTGTGTGTGTGTGTGTGTGTGTGTGTGTGTGTGTGTGTGTGTGTGTGTGTGTGTGTGTGTGTGTGTGTGTGTGTGTGTGTGTGTGTGTTGTGTGTGTGTGTGTGTGTGTGTGTGTGTGTGTGTGTGTGTGTGTGTGTGTGTGTGTGTGTGTGTGTGTGTGTGTGTGTGTGTGTGTGTGTGTGTGTGTGTGTGTGTGTGTGTGTGTGTGTGTGTGTGTGTGTGTGTGTGTGTGTGTGTGTGTGTGTGTGTGTGTGTGTGTGTGTGTGTGTGTGTGTGTGTGTGTGTGTGTGTGTGTGTGTGTGTGTGTGTGTGTGTGTGTGTGTGTGTGTGTGTGTGTGTGTGTGTGTGTGTGTGTGTGTGTGTGTGTGTGTGTGTGTGTGTGTGTGTGTGTGTGTGTGTGTGTGTGTGTGTGTGTGTGTGTGTGTGTGTGTGTGTGTGTGTGTGTGTGTGTGTGTGTGTGTGTGTGTGTGTGTGTGTGTGTGTGTGTGTGTGTGTGTGTGTGTGTGTGTGTGTGTGTGTGTGTGTGTGTGTGTGTGTGTGTGTGTGTGTGTGTGTGTTGTGTGTGTGTGTGTGTGTGTGTGTGTGTGTGTGTGTGTGTGTGTGTGTGTGTGTGTGTGTGTGTGTGTGTGTGTGTGTGTGTGTGTGTGTGTGGTGTGTGTGTGTGTGTGTGTGTGTGTGTGTGTGTGTGTGTGTGTGTGTGGTGTGTGTGTGTGTGTGTGTGTGTGTGTGTGTGTGTGTGTGTGTGTGTGTGTGTGTGTGTGTGTGTGTGTGTGTGTGTGTGTGTGTGTGTGTGTGTGTGTGTGTGTGTGTGTGTGTGTGTGTGTGTGTGTGTGTGTGTGTGTTGTGTGTGTGTGTGTGTGTGTGTGTGTGTGTGTGTGTGTGTGTGTGTGTGTGTGTGTGTGTGTGTGTGTGTGTGTGTGTGTGTGTGTGTGTGTGTGTGTGTGTGTGTGTGTGTGTGTGTGTGTGTGTGTGTGTGTGTGTGTGTGTGTGTGTGTGTGTGTGTGTGTGTGTGTGTGTGTGTGTGTGTGTGTGTGTGTGTGTGTGTGTGTGTGTGTGTGTGTGTGTGTGTGTGTGTGTGTGTGTGTGTGTGTGTGTGTGTGTGTGTGTGTGTGTGTGTGTGTGTGTGTGTGTGTGTGTGTGTGTGTGTGTGTGTGTGTGTGTGTGTGTGTGTGTGTGTGTGTGTGTGTGTGTGTGTGTGTGTGTGTGTGTGTGTGTGTGTGTGTGTGTGTGTGTGTGTGTGTGTGTGTGTGTGTGTGTGTGTGTGTGTGTGTGTGTGTGTGTGTGTGTGTGTGTGTGTGTGTGTGTGTGTGTGTGTGTGTGTGTGTGTGTGTGTCTGTGTGTGTGTGTGTCTGTGTGTGTGTGTGTCTGTGTGTGTGTGTGTGTCTGTGTGTGTGTGTGTCTGTGTGTGTGTGTGTCTGTGTGTGTGTGTGTCTGTGTGTGTGTGTGTCTGTGTGTGTGTGTGTCTGTGTGTGTGTGTGTCTGTGTGTGTGTGTGTCTGTGTGTGTGTGTGTGTGTGTGTGTGTGTGTGTGTCTGTGTGTGTGTGTGTCTGTGTGTGGTGTGTCTGTGTGTGTGTGTGTCTGTGTGTGTGTGTGTCTGTGTGTGTGTGTCTGTGTGTGTGTGTGTCTGTGTGTGTGTGTCTGTGTGTGTGTGTGTCTGTGTGTGTGTGTCTGTGTGTGTGTGTCTGTGTGTGTGTGTCTGTGTGTGTGTGTCTGTGTGTGTGTGTCTGTGTGTGTGTGTCTGTGTGTGTGTGTCTGTGTGTGTGTGTCTGTGTGTGTGTGTCTGTGTGTGTGTGTCTGTGTGTGTGTGTCTGTGTGTGTGTGTCTGTGTGTGTGTGTCTGTGTGTGTGTGTCTGTGTGTGTGTGTCTGTGTGTGTGTGTCTGTGTGTGTGTGTCTGTGTGTGTGTGTCTGTGTGTGTGTGTCTGTGTGTGTGTGTCTGTGTGTGTGTGTCTGTGTGTGTGTGTCTGTGTGTGTGTGTCTGTGTGTGTGTGTCTGTGTGTGTGTGTCTGTGTGTGTGTGTCTGTGTGTGTGTGTCTGTGTGTGTGTGTCTGTGTGTGTGTGTCTGTGTGTGTGTGTCTGTGTGTGTGTGTCTGTGTGTGTGTGTCTGTGTGTGTGTGTCTGTGTGTGTGTGTCTGTGTGTGTGTGTCTGTGTGTGTGTGTCTGTGTGTGTGTGTCTGTGTGTGTGTGTCTGTGTGTGTGTGTCTGTGTGTGTGTGTCTGTGTGTGTGTGTCTGTGTGTGTGTGTCTGTGTGTGTGTGTCTGTGTGTGTGTGTCTGTGTGTGTGTGTCTGTGTGTGTGTGTCTGTGTGTGTGTGTCTGTGTGTGTGTGTCTGTGTGTGTGTGTCTGTGTGTGTGTGTCTGTGTGTGTGTGTCTGTGTGTGTGTGTCTGTGTGTGTGTGTCTGTGTGTGTGTGTCTGTGTGTGTGTGTCTGTGTGTGTGTGTCTGTGTGTGTGTGTCTGTGTGTGTGTGTCTGTGTGTGTGTGTCTGTGTGTGTGTGTCTGTGTGTGTGTGTCTGTGTGTGTGTGTCTGTGTGTGTGTGTCTGTGTGTGTGTGTCTGTGTGTGTGTGTCTGTGTGTGTGTGTCTGTGTGTGTGTGTCTGTGTGTGTGTGTCTGTGTGTGTGTGTGTGTGTGTGTGTGTGTGTGTGTGTGTGTGTGTGTGTGTGTGGTGTGTGTGTGTGTGTGTGTGTGTGTGTGTGTGTGTGTGTGTGTGTGTGTGTGTGTGTGTGTGTGTGTGTGTGTGTGTGTGTGTGTGTGTGTGTGTGTGTGTGTGTGTGTGTGTGTGTGTGTGTGTGTGTGTGTGTGTGTGTGTGTGTGTGTGTGTGTGTGTGTGTGTGTGTGTGTGGTGTGTGTGTGTGTGTGTGTGTGTGTGTGTGTGTGTGTGTGTGTGTGTGTGTGTGTGTGTGTGTGTGTGTGTGTGTGTGTGTGTGTGTGTGTGTGTGTGTGTGTGTGTGTGTGTGTGTGTGTGTGTGGTATGTGTGTATGTGTGTATGTGTGTATGTGTGTATGTGTGTATGTGTGTATGTGTGTATGTGTGTATGTGTGTATGTGTGTATGTGTGTATGTGTGTATGTGTGTATGTGTGTATGTGTGTATGTGTGTATGTGTGTATGTGTGTATGTGTGTATGTGTGTATGTGTGTATGTGTGTATGTGTGTATGTGTGTATGTGTGTATGTGTGTATGTGTGTATGTGTGTATGTGTGTATGTGTGTATGTGTGTATGTGTGTATGTGTGTATGTGTGTATGTGTGTATGTGTGTATGTGTGTATGTGTGTATGTGTGTATGTGTGTATGTGTGTATGTGTGTATGTGTGTATGTGTGTATGTGTGTATGTGTGTATGTGTGTATGTGTGTATGTGTGTATGTGTGTATGTGTGTATGTGTGTATGTGTGTATGTGTGTATGTGTGTATGTGTGTATGTGTGTGTGTGTGTGTGTGTGTGTGTGTGTGTGTGTGTGTGTGTGTGTGTGTGTGTGTGTGTGTGTGTGTGTGTGTGTGTGTGTGTGTGTGTGTGTGTGTGTGTGTGTGTGTGTGTGTGTGTGTGTGTGTGTGTGTGTGTGTGTGTGTGTGTGTGTGTGTGTGTGTGTGTGTGTGTGTGTGTGTGTGTGTGTGTGTGTGTGTGTGTGTGTGTGTGTGTGTGTGTGTGTGTGTGTGTGTGTGTGTGTGTGTGTGTGTGTGTGTGTGTGTGTGTGTGTGTGTGTGTGTGTGTGTGTGTGTGTGTGTGTGTGTGTGTGTGTGTGTGTGTGTGTGTGTGTGTTGTGTGTGTGTGTGTGTGTGTGTGTGTGTGTGTGTGTGTGTGTGTGTGTGTGTGTGTGTGTGTGTGTGTGTGTGTGTGTGTGTGTGTGTGTGTGTGTGTGTGTGTGTGTGTGTGTGTGTGTGTGTGTGTGTGTGTGTGTGTGTGTGTGTGTGTGTGTGTGTGTGTGTGTGTGTGTGTGTGTGTGTGTGTGTGTGTGTGTGTGTGTGTGTGTGTGTGTGTGTGTGTGTGTGTGTGTGTGTGTGTGTGTGTGTGTGTGTGTGTGTGTGTGTGTGTGTGTGTGTGTGTGTGTGTGTGTGTGTGTGTGTGTGTGTGTGTGTGTGTGTGTGTGTGTGTGTGTGTGTGTGTGTGTGTGTGTGTGTGTGTGTGTGTGTGTGTGTGTGTGTGTGTGTGTGTGTGTGTGTGTGTGTGTGTGTGTGTGTGTGTGTGTGTGTGTGTGTGTGTGTGTGTGTGTGTGTGTGTGTGTGTGTGTGTGTGTGTGTGTGTGTGTGTGTGTGTGTGTGTGTGTGTGTGTGTGTGTGTGTGTGTGTGTGTGTGTGTGTGTGTGTGTGTGTGTGTGTGTGTGTGTGTGTGTGTGTGTGTGTGTGTGTGTGTGTGTGTGTGTGTGTGTGTGTGTGTGTGTGTGTGTGTGTGTGTGTGTGTGTGTGTGTGTGTGTGTGTGTGTGTGTGTGTGTGTGTGTGTGTGTGTGTGTGTGTGTGTGTGTGTGTGTGTGTGTGTGTGTGTGTGTGTGTGTGTGTGTGTGTGTGTGTGTGTGTGTGTGTGTGTGTGTGTGTGTGTGTGTGTGTGTGTGTGTGTGTGTGTGTGTGTGTGTGTGTGTGTGTGTGTGTGTGTGTGTGTGTGTGTGTGTGTGTGTGTGTGTGTGTGTGTGTGTGTGTGTGTGTGTGTGTGTGTGTGTGTGTGTGTGTGTGTGTGTGTGTGTGTGTGTGTGTGTGTGTGTGTGTGTGTGTGTGTGTGTGTGTGTGTGTGTGTGTGTGTGTGTGTGTGTGTGTGTGTGTGTGTGTGTGTGTGTGTGTGTGTGTGTGTGTGTGTGTGTGTGTGTGTGTGTGTGTGTGTGTGTGTGTGTGTGTGTGTGTGTGTGTGTGTGTGTGTGTGTGTGTGTGTGTGTGTGTGTGTGTGTGTGTGTGTGTGTGTGTGTGTGTGTGTGTGTGTGTGTGTGTGTGTGTGTGTGTGTGTGTGTGTGTGTGTGTGTGTGTGTGTGTGTGTGTGTGTGTGTGTGTGTGTGTGTGTGTGTGTGTGTGTGTGTGTGTGTGTGTGTGTGTGTGTGTGTGTGTGTGTGTGTGTGTGTGTGTGTGTGTGTGTGTGTGTGTGTGTGTGTGTGTGTGTGTGTGTGTGTGTGTGTGTGTGTGTGTGTGTGTGTGTGTGTGTGTGTGTGTGTGTGTGTGTGTGTGTGTGTGTGTGTGTGTGTGTGTGTGTGTGTGTGTGTGTGTGTGTGTGTGTGTGTGTGTGTGTGTGTGTGTGTGTGTGTGTGTGTGTGTGTTGTGTGTGTGTGTGTGTGTGTGTGTGTGTGTGTGTGTGTGTGTGTGTGTGTGTGTGTGTGTGTGTGTGTGTGTGTGTGTGTGTGTGTGTGTGTGTGTGTGTGTGTGTGTGTGTGTGTGTGTGTGTGTGTGTGTGTGTGTGTGTGTGTGTGTGTGTGTGTGTGTGTGTGTGTGTGTGTGTGTGTGTGTGTGTGTGTGTGTGTGTGTGTGTGTGTGTGTGTGTGTGTGTGTGTGTGTGTGTGTGTGTGTGTGTGTGTGTGTGTGTGTGTGTGTGTGTGTGTGTGTGTGTGTGTGTGTGTGTGTGTGTGTGTGTGTGTGTGTGTGTGTGTGTGTGTGTGTGTGTGTGTGTGTGTGTGTGTGTGTGTGTGTGTGTGTGTGTGTGTGTGTGTGTGTGTGTGTGTGTGTGTGTGTGTGTGTGTGTGTGTGTGTGTGTGTGTGTGTGTGTGTGTGTGTGTGTGTGTGTGTGTGTGTGTGTGTGTGTGTGTGTGTGTGTGTGTGTGTGTGTGTGTGTGTGTGTGTGTGTGTGTGTGTGTGTGTGTGTGTGTGTGTGTGTGTGTGTGTGTGTGTGTGTGTGTGTGTGTGTGTGTGTGTGTGTGTGTGTGTGTGTGTGTGTGTGTGTGTGTGTGTGTGTGTGTGTGTGTGTGTGTGTGTGTGTGTGTGTGTGTGTGTGTGTGTGTGTGTGTGTGTGTGTGTGTGTGTGTGTGTGTGTGTGTGTGTGTGTGTGTGTGTGTGTGTGTGTGTGTGTGTGTGTGTGTGTGTGTGTGTGTGTGTGTGTGTGTGTGTGTGTGTGTGTGTGTGTGTGTGTGTGTGTGTGTGTGTGTGTGTGTGTGTGTGTGTGTGTGTGTGTGTGTGTGTGTGTGTGTGTGTGTGTGTGTGTGTGTGTGTGTGTGTGTGTGTGTGTGTGTGTGTGTGTGTGTGTGTGTGTGTGTGTGTGTGTGTGTGTGTGTGTGTGTGTGTGTGTGTGTGTGTGTGTGTGTGTGTGTGTGTGTGTGTGTGTGTGTGTGTGTGTGTGTGTGTGTGTGTGTGTGTGTGTGTGTGTGTGTGTGTGTGTGTGTGTGTGTGTGTGTGTGTGTGTGTGTGTGTGTGTGTGTGTGTGTGTGTGTGTGTGTGTGTGTGTGTGTGTGTGTGTGTGTGTGTGTGTGTGTGTGTGTGTGTGTGTGTGTGTGTGTGTGTGTGTGTGTGTGTGTGTGTGTGTGTGTGTGTGTGTGTGTGTGTGTGTGTGTGTGTGTGTGTGTGTGTGTGTGTGTGTGTGTGTGTGTGTGTGTGTGTGTGTGTGTGTGTGTGTGTGTGTGTGTGTGTGTGTGTGTGTGTGTGTGTGTGTGTGTGTGTGTGTGTGTGTGTGTGTGTGTGTGTGTGTGTGTGTGTGTGTGTGTGTGTGTGTGTGTGTGTGTGTGTGTGTGTGTGTGTGTGTGTGTGTGTGTGTGTGTGTGTGTGTGTGTGTGTGTGTGTGTGTGTGTGTGTGTGTGTGTGTGTGTGTGTGTGTGTGTGTGTGTGTGTGTGTGTGTGTGTGTGTGTGTGTGTGTGTGTGTGTGTGTGTGTGTGTGTGTGTGTGTGTGTGTGTGTGTGTGTGTGTGTGTGTGTGTGTGTGTGTGTGTGTGTGTGTGTGTGTGTGTGTGTGTGTGTGTGTGTGTGTGTGTGTGTGTGTGTGTGTGTGTGTGTGTGTGTGTGTGTGTGTGTGTGTGTGTGTGTGTGTGTGTGTGTGTGTGTGTGTGTGTGTGTGTGTGTGTGTGTGTGTGTGTGTGTGTGTGTGTGTGTGTGTGTGTGTGTGTGTGTGTGTGTGTGTGTGTGTGTGTGTGTGTGTGTGTGTGTGTGTGTGTGTGTGTGTGTGTGTGTGTGTGTGTGTGTGTGTGTGTGTGTGTGTGTGTGTGTGTGTGTGTGTGTGTGTGTGTGTGTGTGTGTGTGTGTGTGTGTGTGTGTGTGTGTGTGTGTGTGTGTGTGTGTGTGTGTGTGTGTGTGTGTGTGTGTGTGTGTGTGTGTGTGTGTGTGTGTGTGTGTGTGTGTGTGTGTGTGTGTGTGTGTGTGTGTGTGTGTGTGTGTGTGTGTGTGTGTGTGTGTGTGTGTGTGTGTGTGTGTGTGTGTGTGTGTGTGTGTGTGTGTGTGTGTGTGTGTGTGTGTGTGTGTGTGTGTGTGTGTGTGTGTGTGTGTGTGTGTGTGTGTGTGTGTGTGTGTGTGTGTGTGTGTGTGTGTGTGTGTGTGTGTGTGTGTGTGTGTGTGTGTGTGTGTGTGTGTGTGTGTGTGTGTGTGTGTGTGTGTGTGTGTGTGTGTGTGTGTGTGTGTGTGTGTGTGTGTGTACCCGTTTTTTGTGGCGACGATACCGGAGAAACTACTAAAGGTATCGCGACGAAACTTCATATTTAGAAGTTTCATAACCCAAACTTAGAGCTGAAAAGCTTTCTGTTGAAAAGGGTCCAAAGGAACTGGAGGTTTAGTCTTAGCATTTTTAAAAGATTTTGCAAATAAGCCGCCATTTCTGGAATTTCGTCGAAATAGTTAAACAATAAATTAAAGATGAGGATATTCTGAATAATTTATCACTATGACATTTTTTGGTACAATCAATAGTTTAGCTGCATGAGCAAATTCTATTTAATCGAGATCGGTCGTACTGCATTAAAACTAGTAGCCAGGATATGTCAAAAATTTTGATTCTAATAACAGTAATGACACTAATGACAACGCTAATGTTTTGACAATAACGTCTGTCAATATAAGCTGCGTTCGGATATTGTATTACACTTTTTACACCCAATAACACGTGTCATTTTGACGGTGTACCCGGTGTCAACGGAGTACAATATCCGAACGCAGCTTTAATCGACATATCTGTCTAGTTCTACTAGTTTTATTTTAATGCAGACATTGCCGATCTCGATCAAATAGAATCTCATGCAGCTAAACTATTAATTTTATATATAGTATGATAAAGTCATGTGCCTGGCCACATCAGATTTTTTCACCATGTTGACAGATTTTGTTTTTGAATCTGTATTTTTTTAAATCGTAATTAATTGAAAAGTATTGATCTAATCGAAAAATTATAAAGGAACTTTTTATTCAGTTTTTGTTATATATTGTCACCATACTGTCCGTATGCGCGAATATGGGAACACCCTGTATAACAAGGATCTCTACATGATCTATCTATGTTATGTATCATCTATATGTGTGCTTACTGGGACACTTCGCACCTTGTTGCTGGCGGTAACTAGGCGTCTCCTCCCTGTTGCGTCTGCCGTTGATGTTCCTCCTTCTCCTTCTGTTGCATGATGCCGGTAATAGCTCTAGTCACCCGCCTTCATTATTCGGGGCTCTTCAGCATCTCGGGCACCAGGTTTTCAGGTGTAACCTCTACATCGTCCTCGTGCAACTCTTGTGTCTGGGCTTCCCATCTGGGGCAGTGGAAGACAGTGCGTTCCACTGTGTCCTCTTGCCCGCAGTACTCGCAGCTTGCTTCGTCGACTCTCCGAAACCTATGCAGGTATGTGTTAAAGCATCCATGTCCCGTGAGCGGCTGAGTTAGATGGTAGTCTACCTCGCCATGCTATCTCTGCAACCATGGTCTAATGTCCCGGATTAGTCGCCTGGTACAGGCGCCCTTCTCACCTGTTGTCCACTCGCTCTGCCACTTTGCCATCAGCTCCTCCTTCACCTATGTTGCCGAACGTCGGCCCGAGTCTATTCGTTCTCTCCTATACTCTGAGGTGAATCGGTGGGAGACTTTGCCATCAGCTCCTCCTTTACATCTGTTACCGACGTCGCCCCCCGAGTCTATCCGTTCTCTCCTGTACTCTGAGGTGGATTGGTGGGAGATTCGCTACCACTTCAAGGGCCATCGTGGACACGGTACTGTACGCACCGGTAACCTGTATTGCTATACGTCTTTGGATACTCTCCAACATCGTCCTGTACTTTCTGTATCCACAGATTGCTCCCCAGATGTTCGCCGCGTACAGGATGGCAGAGTACACCACGGATGCCACCAATCTTCTTTTGGATGTCGCTGCGCCGCCCCGTCTAGGCATTATTCCTGCCAGCGATTGCTCTAACGTGGGCTGCCATGCTCGCGTTGCGGCCACAGGTTGCGTTTTACAATCTTTTACTCTGTGGTCCCCATTTCCGCAGTTATGGCATCTGTCACGAGATGATCTGAACTCCTTGCAGTCTTTGGCCAGATGTCCATGTTTTCCACAGTTGTAGCACCTGTCCGGACATAGCATCTCTTCCACCCAGCATGGTAGCCAGCCTATCTTTAGGCGCTTAAGTTGTAGCATTCGGTCGGCTTTCTTTTTTTTTGCAGGGCCACCACTGCCGTCTGCTCATGTTCCGTGTTCCTGGCCTTCACCAAGTTCTATTTGCATGTCGGTCAGTGGGGTTTCTAGTTTCCGGCTATTTCCTCCTTAATCACCTGTTCGGTGGTGACCATGTCCAGTCCTCTGATTATGAGCATTTTAAGGTCCTTCTCCTGTACCTTTTGCTATATCTTCCAGACATTGCCTGATTTCCTGTACCAGGTGTCCGCATGCGCCATTCTTCCTCTCGGTGACTACCAGCCGGATGCCACCATCTCTCAGTCTTGACATGTTTTGTATTTTGATCATCTTCTTTTGGTTTAACGCTGGCCCTCATCTTGCGCCACATGTCGTCTCCCATCGTACCCTCTGACTTGGTTGGGTTGACGTCGATCACCCTCCGTACTGGAGCGTGTTTCGCCTGTGTCGTGCATGGCGGGGTTGTTTTTCTGACCTATTCTCTCCGCGTATGTTAGAATCCTTCTATTGTAGATCTTCATGTTTATGTTCTTTTTTTGGAGAAGGTATTCAACTATCTTCCTAACTTCTGGCAGGGCTTCTGGTGCGGGGCTTGATAGTGAACATTTTCTGATTGCTCGATTGTCCATGAGCTTGCAGATCTTTTTTTTATTATGGCGTATCTATTTATTAGGGAATTTTTAGTATTGTGCTGTTCCTCCCCGCGTGGTGTTTTGGCAAGATAGATCGCTGTGGTGCTTTTTCATCTTTCTCCGCTGCATCCACTTCCTCTACGCTAATGCTGTATTGGGAAGGTAAGTATATCGGTCCGCTTCGGAGTGCTCTTTTAACTACCTTTTCAAAGGTTGAGTGAGCCGAATCCCCCTTCTCTTGGGTGTGGCCCTTTACTAAAATCTTGTGTGTGATAGATTTTATGTTTTTAATGTTGTAACAGCATATTTGTACATTGCCATCATAAAGTTATTTTTTTGTTGTCCCCAACAATTATCGCTGTAAAAGACGACGTCTGTTGGATAGTCAGCTTTGTCATTTAAATGTTGCAGATATTTCAGCACACAGCTCCCAATCTCAATCACGCATCTTTTTCCCTGTGTCTCATCTCAAGTGTAACAGTTTACCGTTTTGTCGCCCTTCAGTTCAGAAATTGTTAAATTGTAAACGGCTAGCTTTGAAATGTAGTAGTAGGAAGACGCACCTCCGTGCGGACAAGACAGCACTGCCCGTAGCTCGTAGGGGAATGTGGGGCAGTACCGCGCACCTAAGGAAAAATGCATCTTCCTATGTACACAAGAATTTTAATTATTTTACCACTGAATCTTACCTGTGCATTGTTAACGATTCTGTCATTGCGCGGTATTCCCCCACTTGTCGGGTAATACCGCGCAGAGATGGGGTAATTTTGCGCAGGAATTAAATAATGCTCAGATGATCAAAATAACATATAAAACTTTAGGCACATGATGCGGTAAAGGGTTAACAACATGATTGGCTATGGGGGCTTCCTGCTCAGCATTAAAAACAGGCTTCCGTCCCATTCTTACTTTTACATTAGTATTGGCCTTTATTTTGTCACGTATGGTGGATTCTGGAATATTGAAAGATCGACCTACTTCTCGTATCTTTCGCCCAGCTTGTACGGCAGTGATGGCAGCTCTTAAGTCATCTTCCGCCCATTTTGACTTTTCGGTTTTCCTGATGTGAGTTCGGGGCATTTTAAAATTTGAGATTTGGAAAAAAATTAAAGATTCTGATTATTTACAAGAAAACGTTCGCAGGGGTAATACCACGCAGCGCACCATTACCCCGAAAGACTGCCCGGTATTGCCCCAAAGGGATTCATTTAACCTGACTTATGACTGCCGGTTGAACAACGGAATATAACGATTCCATCGTACGCAGAGCATTACATGTATATGTTACCGAAAATATCTAATAGATGGCAGCACGCGCCGAATATGCATCGACGAGATGCGTCACTGCAGCACCACGGACAGGGGGAGCGAACTCACTCTGGCCCGACGGTGATCGAGTGAACTTCGTGGTTGAGCATAAGAGTTTATTATTGTATTTACGCTGTATTTAAGCCGACTTATTAATATTATTAAATAGTGTTGAGTGTTTGAATTTTGTGTTTTGGTGTTATTATCAGAAGTGGGATTCGAGCACACTCCAGAGACGACTGCGACAAGTCCCAATAGCCGCTATAAGATGGACGAAATATTGCAGGTATTTCAACGGTTAACCGATACATTATCGGTGATGACAACTGGTCAAAACCGCGATCGAGATATCGCCCTGCCTAGTTATGATCCTGGAACTTCAGATTCAGGTGCCGAACAGTGGTGCCGTGAGATTGAAAACATTGGAAAAGAATTCAAGTGGAGCGACCTTGAAATGGTAGTCAAAGCGGGTAAAATGTTGCGAGGCTCGGCTGGCGCCTGGTACGACACATGGCAACCGGAGACGAAGGAGTGGGGTGCGTTCCGAACTACGATCTGTGATCTATTTCCCCCGAAACGGAATTTAGGTGAGCGATTAAAACGTGCTGTATTACTAACTTCTGACGGTTTCGAATCGTACTGTGATTACGCCAGAGAAAAATTAAATTTATTAAACAAAACGAAGGTCAAATTTACTGACAAAGAGTTAGTTGATATTGTTATCGATAATATAGCAGATAATTCTATCCGTTTGGGTGCTCTAAACAGCAAGATAGACACCCCTAATGAATTAATCGTTTTGTTGTCTTCGTATGTTAAATTTTCGAACAAACGGCATATCGATGATGATATAAATAAATCCACTTTTACTAAGAAAAGAAAGCTTGATACTAGAGCCTGTTTTAATTGTAAGCAAGTGGGGCATATTGCTTCAAAATGCCCCAAGACAAATAAAAACAATTTACCATCAGAAACGGCCGGGCTTCGTCCTGATAAAAGTAACAAACGATTGAAGGACAGTTATTCTATGAACGCACCTGTTAAATTTTGTAACTTTTGCAAAAAACCGGGCCACGAGGAAGGAAATTGTTTCTCAAAACGAAATCAGCAATTACGCGAACAAAATTCTAAAGCTAATATTTGTCAAGAATTTGCAAATGCCCAGCATGTAACTGAATTCAAGTTACAAGATGAACTAATAACTTGTCTAATTGATACCGGCTCTGAGCATTCGCTGATTAGAGATACCATTACTAAAAGATTAAATTGTAAAGTAGAACCCCATTCCATGACGTTAAATGGTATCGGTGGGCGGGTAGATGTTATTGGCAAGGTTCGATTAGTCGCGCAACACAATGGTGTTACGGTGGAATTACTTTTCTTTGTATTAAAAGAGGCCGACTTGCCTTATAACGCTATCATAGGCAGAAACGTCGTACGATTTAACGATATAACTGTAATCATGGACAGCAAGGGTACGCGGTTGGCCAGAATAACCCCACAATTGAATCATGTTGGTGCTGTTTCTTCTACGTGGCATGAATGTATCGAAACCGACCTTGAAGATGACCATAGGGAAAAACTTTATAGTTTGCTTGACAAATTTCCAGAAATGTTTTCTTCTGGTACCATTGTACGTAAGGTTATTACTGCTACCCTTAATATCAAATTAAAAGAAGATAAAGTTATTCGTTATCACCCGTATAAGTTGTCAATATGTGAAAGACAAAAGGTCCGCGAAATGATAAAAGACCTTTTACAAAATAAAATCATAAGAGAGAGTGAATCTCCGTTTGCGAGCCCGATCGTATTGGTTAAAAAGAAAGACGGCAGCGACAGATTATGCGTCGATTACAGAGCATTGAATCGTAATACAATCAAGGATAGTTACCCCCTCCCATTAATCGACGACTTGATGGACAGATTAGGTAAAGGCAAATACTTTACTACCTTAGACATGACAGCTGGATTTCACCAGATACCCATCGAGGAAGAGTCTATTTATAAAACGGCTTTTGTTACACCTGACGGACAATTTGAATACCTGCGCATGCCCTTCGGACTCGCGAATGCTCCATCTGTATTTCAGAGAGCCGTCAATAAAGCTCTTGGAACACTTAAGGATGATACAGTTTTGTTATATCTTGACGATATCCTTATACCGTCGGAGTCGATCGATGAAGGTTTAGACAAGCTGGAAAAAGTGTTCGTTGCATTAAACGACGCCGGATTTACCCTAAACGTAAAGAAATGTAAATTTTTCAAAACATCGCTAGAATATTTAGGCAGGCACATTTCCGCTGAAGGCATAAAACCCGGAAGTAAGAAAGTTTTAGCATTGATGAATTCACCGGTACCAACAACGGTTCGACAAGTTAGACAATTTATGGGCCTCGCGAATTATTTCCGAAAATTTATACCGAATTACGCGACTGCCACTGCTTGCATCACTAAGCTTACTATGAAAGATGCGAACTTTGATTGGAAACCAGAACAAGAGAAAGCTCGCCAGTACATTATTAAGCATCTTACTGAGAGCCCTCTGCTATGTGTTTTCGACCCTACTTTGCAGACTGAGCTACATACGGACGCTAGTAGCTTGGGCTATGGCGCAATTTTATTCCAAATGCACGACAATGAACGAAAGGTGATAGCTTATTTCAGTCGCAGAACAACACCTGCCGAACGAAATTATACATCGTATGAATTAGAAACACTAGGAATCGTAGAAGCCGTGAAACACTTTCGATCATATCTGCTCGGAATGAAATTCAAAATAGTTACAGACTGTAATGCTATTAAAGCGACAATGAAGAAAAAGGACTTGATTCCGAGAGTTGCACGCTGGTGGGGATATTTACAAGAATTTAGTTTTGACATAGAGTACCGAAAGGGCAAACAAGTACCTCACGTGGATTATCTTAGTCGCAACCCTATTATGGTTATCGAGGAAGGCACGTGGCTCGAGGTAGCACAAGCAAAAGATACTGAGACACAAGACCTCATCAAAAGAGTAAAAACAAACGATACTATTATCAGTGACTACGAGGTAAGGAACAACCTGTTGTACCGGAAAGTTGTTAATTCCCAGAATAAAATAGAATCTAAATATTTTGTGCCTAAAGGTAGTAGACTAGGGATTTTGAGACTCTACCATGACGAACAATGCCACATTGGCAGCGAGAAGACCCTCGAGAAGATAAAGGAACTGTTTTGGTTCCCAAGACTACCTACGTTTGTCAGAAAGTACATTACACACTGCATAGTTTGCTCTACAATTAAGAAACGCACTGGCGCCAAACCAGGGTACTTGCATCCAATTGATAAAGTAGGTATTCCATTCCATACAGTTCATCTCGACTGTATGGGGCCTTTGCCGCCGAGTAAGGATGGTTTCAAACAAATTCTCTTGCTTATTGACGGATTTACAAAGTATTTGCTGCTGATCCCTTTAAAGACGCTAACCGGTGCTGAAACGGCTTTAGTTCTTGAACGGAACCTGACGTTATTTGGAACGCCAAAACGTGTCATATCGGATCGAGGTACAAATTTTACCGATTCCAAAACTGCTGGTCTATTTAAGCGATTAGGAATAGAGCATCATCTGATCGCAACTGGCGCTTCTCGCGCAAATGGGCAGGTCGAAAGGTATGTAGGCACGGTCACTACTTTGCTAGCCATAGAGACAAGAAATGTGGCAGAATGGCCGAGTGTTCTACCAAAGGTCCAATTGGTATTAAATAGTACAATGCAAAGTACAACTGGGTTTGCACCGCTTCGACTTTTGATCGGCGTTAATTGCAATATTCCCACAATCCAAGCAGCGGTAGAGAATTGTGAGAAGGATGATCTAGCGAATATAATGGAAGATCGAGAATTAGCCTATTCCAGACTAAAACTAAATGCAGAAAAACAGAAAGAAAGATTCGACGAGAGGAGATGCGCCCCTACCACATTTTCCGTTGGAGATTTTGTGTTGGTGCAACAACAGAACCCCAGATTAAGTAAGCTCTCGCCAAAATACAAGGGACCTTACAGGGTAAGAGCAGTCCTACCTAATGACAGATATGAAATCGATTCAAAGAGGAAGCAAGTTGTTCCAGTGGATCGAGTAAAACCATTTCTTGGAGAATGTTCACAATTGACTTTAGATGTCGAAGGTGAGTTTCACAAATTTATTTATATTCAATAATATTTTGTGTAGCACGGTTGATAATTTAAGGTAGTCGGTATTGTTTGACACGACTCTAAACCTTGTTAAAGCAGTTAGTGATAACTCTACACTTGGTTAAAGTAGTCAGGACTTATTGTTTGACACGACTCTAAACCTTGTTAAAGCAGTTAGTGATAACTCTACACTTGGTTAAAGTAGTCAGGACTTATTGTTTGACACGACTCTAAACCTTGTTAAAGCAGTTAGTGATAACTCTACACTTGGTTAAAGTAGTCAGGACTTGTTGTTTGACACGACTCTAAACCTTGTTACAGCAGTTAGTGATAACTCTAAACTTGGTTAAAGTAGTCGAGAGTTACTGTCTGATAACTCTAAATTTGGCCAGACGACTGTTAGTTGTGTTGGGAAGTTAAGCTGTGTTATCTGGATGTAGATCGATAGAAACAGCCACTGAACTTGATTGAATGAGAATGTTTTTTTGCATGTTAAGGTCAAAAGTAGCCCCTGGGCTTGTTAAGAACGACGGAGTGCCTGAAACTATTAGTAAAAAACTAGATAATTAGTCCGGTTGTATTCTTTCAGAAGAGTTGCTAGGCACAGCAGACCAGATACAGGTATCCCGAGAGCGTGACACCTGTCAGAATGGCCGTGTTACCGAAAATATCTAATAGATGGCAGCACGCGCCGAATATGCATCGACGAGATGCGTCACTGCAGCACCACGGACCGGGGGAGCGAACTCACTCTGGCCCGACGGTGATCGAGTGAACTTCGTGGTTGAGCATAAGAGTTTATTATTGTATTTACGCTGTATTTAAGCCGACTTATTAATATTATTAAATAGTGTTGAGTGTTTGAATTTTGTGTTTTGGTGTTATTATATATATGAAGCAAAATATTCATGCAAAAGTTTTGCCAGAGAACAATAACCCTACCGGTTTTCCAAGACCATTCGAAAATTATATCAGCGGGCCGCACAAGAAAGAATCAGCCACCATGTGTAAACAACACCAATATTGAAGTGAAATTAGGAGCGGATGTTCGCAAGATCGCTAAGAGATGGCCCGCCTTGTTCAAATATTGAAATAGTTTACTGTTGTTCAGACAAGCCTATGCGCGGTATTCCCCCATGCGCGGTATTCCCCACGTTCCCGTATACTGCTACGACGGTTGAATCTGTGGTGTTCTTATCATTCTCCTTTTCCAGTCTGGACAAGTCCTTTTCTAGAATATGATTCTAATGTTCTGTCGTATTTTGTTTCGTGTTTGGGAAAATGAGACAAACATCACACTGATCTTTCTTCGGTGTGAAAAAAGAAATAGCTCTGTACTGGCAGTAGCTAATTCCTGCAAGGTTTGACTCCTCTCTTTCTTCTAGATAATCTCTGAAGTTCGGCGATAGATTTTCCACCATCGATATACTCCCGAGAACTTTGAGATCTGAAGTAATGACTAGGAATTCTGAGAATTTTTTCAATGTGAACCTTTGCACTGTTCACGAGTTCTTTCTCCAATTTTAGATTCTTTCCATGCTTGCCTCCCATTTCCAAGCTTGTGTCTATTTTTACAAAGGTTGTACGAATAGCACTGTCCGATAAGTCAAAAGTCTTTTTAAAAATTGTTTGCGTACCCGTATTTTTTCTCCATCTTTCGTTATCGAGTATGATTGATTAGAGCACCTTTCCCGTTTACGATTCAATGTAATCCTCTGATACTTGGGAACAGCTGCCTCTGTGCTATCTTTTATGAATTCTCTTTGTCTTTGCAAGTCTCCCATTCCCCAAAACATTGCAAAAATCTCTTTCCTATAGTTCTCGTCAATTTTTTCAGTTTTGAGTTTTTTTTCACTTGAGTTTTTTGGCAAGCAGGCGTCATGCTGCACTCTTCCTCGGATTTTACACTCGTATTACTATACTATTACTATTACTATACTCACCGCAGTTTCGCATTTTCTTTGCGAAAGTTCTCTTATTAAATTTGTCAGTTTTCCTCTTTCTTGTAATTGGTTCGTTTGCATTTTCGATTTCAATCCTAGTCGCCGGTTCATCTCTACTTTCAGGGTCACTTTCGGAGCTAGAATTTAATGGATTATAATCGGGGTCGACTTCATCGTCATCAGAATTATGAAATGGGTCTTGGCCTTCCTCATCAATAGAGTCCGTGTTAATATTGTTGTTGACACTGTAGCTTTCAGTCCCCAATAATTGACCAGTAACAAAATCATCGGCCAAACCAGACTTCTGAGCTTCCCGTGCCATATGCTCTATTGAAACTTCTACCGGATCTACCGCAGTCAAGTCAGTCATCGGTGCGGTAACTTCACATTCTAAAATTAAAAAATCTGATGTGGCCAGGCACATGACTTTATCATACTATATATAAAATTAATAGTTTAGCTGCATGAGATTCTATTTGATCGAGATCGGCTATGTCTGCATTAAAATAAAACTAGTAGAACTAGACAGATATCTCGATTAAAGCTGCGTTCGGATATTGTACTCCGTTGACACCGGGTACACCGTCCAAATGACACCTACGTGTTATTGGGTGTAAAAAGTGTAACGGTGTTCAATATCCGAACGCAGCCTATATTGACAGTAGTATTTTCAAAACATTAGCGTTTGACACTAGCTACTGTCATTAGAATCAAAAAATCTGACATATCCTGGCTACTAGTTTTAAAGCAGTACGACCGATCTCGATGAAATAGAATTTGCTCATGCAGCTAAACTATAAATTCTACCAAAAAATGTCATATACATAAATTATAGAAAATTTCCTCTCCTTTAATTTATTATTTAACTATTTTGGCGACATTACACAAATAGCGGCTCATTTGCAAAATCTTCGAAAAATGCTATGAGTAAACCACCAGTTCCTTTGGACCCTTTTCAACAGAAAGCTTTTCAGCTCTAAGTTTGGTTATGAAACTTCTAAATATGAAGTTTCGTCCCGACACCTTTAGTAGTTTCTCCGGAATCGTCGCCACAAAAACGGGTACACACACACACACACACACACACATACACACACACACACACAGACATTTTTTGTACCTTGGTCAAAAATGTTCAGGGGACCCAAAAAGACATATTTCCGCTAAAATCTCAAAAAATTTTTTTGGCATGATTACAATACTTTACATACTGCGTATGATAAAGTAAAATATATATATATATATATATATATATATATATATATATATATATATATATATATATATATTTATCCATACGCCACCAATGATCATGCAAACGACGAATGAATAGTATTGATTTATATGAATCAAAATAGCAAAAGCCTGAACTTACCAGTCGAAGGGGAAATGTGGTTTTCAGTCTCTTCTTGTATAGGTTCACATTCCACCCATTTATCATTAGAGAGTGCTTGTAGTTCTGTCAAATCAGTCTTGCTAGTTTTAAGAACATTTAAAGTAGTGCTTTCTGTATCCATAAACAATGTTGGAAGCAACGGATCAGGCAGCTTAGTAACAGCAGGAGGGGAAACGTAGTTTTCAGTCTGTAATTGTAGTTTCAGGAACATCTTCAGTACTGCGTTCTAAATTGACCCGTTGCGGAGGCAAAGCATCTGGCGCAATCACTTGCCACCGCCTTTCACTTTTTGCCGCAAGTTTTATTATCAAAGCTGTACGCTTTTTCTTTTAACAAACAACCATATTATAATCTGAAATCATAAATCTGAAATCTATGTGGTAGTTAGTAACTATCTACCTACAAGGGTCGATTTTGAGCCTAGTATGCCGTAAAACATCGTGCATAAAGATACGTAAGAATAAGATAAACCGGCATATCTTCAAAAACATCACATGAAACGTTGCTCTGATACAACTCAAACAGAATTGAAACATATTTCGGTTTGAAGTATAATAACATTTGGTTTATTCGCTGGGAGAAAATTTACTCGGAAACCGACATTTTGGCATATATGTTTGTTTTAGTGATGCTGCTATAAAAGCATTAATGTTAAGTGCAAACCGGAATATCGTCTAAAAAGTCAAACCTGGGTAATAATAAAAATGTACTATTGTGATATAATTCAGTTTTAATTACAGGATGGACCTCTTTTCTCCTTGAAGGTTTTGAAGCGACTGTCTTCTGCTAAACAAAATGCCTATTCCCGCGTAAATGCATACTGGCCCAACACCATTTGACGGATTTTTATTCAACTATACGATATGACGGTTCGACATAAAAATAGACGGGAAGAAAAGAATTGTCTTTACACCAACTCATACTCAATTTTTGCATATATGCCGGTTTGATTCTGTTGAAGAAGGTTACCTTTAGAAAGCATCTGCAACAATTTGTTCACATTGTAGCTTATTGTTTTATCAAGTATGTAATGTGATGTCATAAAATATAGTGAATAGTTGTCGCGTAAAGTCCAGTTTACGTTCTAAGACGCAAACGCGAACGCAAACGCAGACGCGACGCCAACAGAAAACGCGAACATAAATAATGTGGTTTATGTTCTACTAGACGCAAACGCAAAGAAATACATTTTCTATTTAGAGGTTGGCAGTTCAACACTAGTAGGGATTTTATATTTTAGAGGTTGAGTACACGCGAACGCATTTTCTTTGTAGACTTTGTCTTTGACATTCTTACATTTCTTATCGTATATTCCTCAGTACAGCTGTACGCTGTTCACTAGCTTCTCGTCGTCTATCTTCATAATTATGCAAATGTACCTATTTTCTTCTGCGTTTTGTATTAATAACCTGTCAGTGTCAGTGTCACGTGCAAGCGCGCTTGCCTGGGATTGGCCAGACGCCACCCTCCACACGGGACGCAAACGCGAAAAGTTGAAGTTGGTGAACTTTTCGCGTCTGCGTCCCGTGTTGGCCTTCGCGTCACATGGAACGTAAACCCATACACGCGGACTGTATGTGGTAACTTTCTGCGTTTTGCGTTCGCGTTTGCGTTTGCGTCTTAGAACCTAAACTGGACTTTTGTCGTATAATTTCTTACTAGAATTACTTAAAAATACAGCTAAATCCCGTTTACATCAACATGGTACCAGAGCGTGGTTATCTGATTGGTTGTTGAACGAGAAAGAAAATACGATTTCATTTAGAAACCAGACCAGTGTTACAGTTTGGCGGGCTTTGTAGAGCTGAGGGGAAAGGCTGTTTTTTGCTTTTTTAGTTTTTGAATGACCTTGAACCCTTCAAAAACATGTTTTTTTTATCGAACTTAGGCTGGGAAGATAAAAATTAGTAAATTTTATATATTTTTGGTCATAACCTACATAACCTAAAAAACAAACCAATTCTTCTTTGCTAGCAGCGGGGTACGGTACCCCGATTCGAAAATAGTGCAGCCCTAAACCAAACCCACCACGAAAAATAAAAAAAGTCAACCCTTAAACGGTTGATCGTGGCGCGGTGCCCCGCCACGAAAGAGAGTTCCCCCTAATTTCTGCTTCTTCGTTATGAAAAACTCAACACACACCTCATGGCGAAAGAGACCCAATCCACCGCCGTTTGTCTCGAGATCTTCAATTCGGCAGAAACATAATTTAGAGAAACGTGGCGAACCCATAAAACCACAAATCCCACGATTTGGTAAAGGGAGAGTCGAGACCGATAAAAGACCGTCCCCGTACGAAGCCCCACTCTGTGAGTACACCGAGTACGCTTACTATGGCCCTTCTGACTAGTGTTACCACAATACCAACGGACTCCATCCGCCCTAAAATATAAAAAGAAGTTTGGCAATTTGAAATGCGGAACAACAATCGTGTTCTTACTTATTGTTATCCAGGGAAAGTCTCATTTGCTCTCCACATTTAGGGCACGGCTATTCACCCTCCTTGGGAATGGCACCCCAATCACCTAAATCCCTTGCAAATTGTTGAGGATTCTTCGACAACTCGTAGGCATCCATAGTGGATGGTTTGTTGGTATGAGGGAACATGCGGTTAATATAAGGAATTGCGGGAGCTTGGAGGCAATTAACATAAGTGTTCGTGTCGCTACTGGTGGATGGTTTGTTGGCTTGAGTTAGGGTGCAATTGATATAAGTGGAGATTAGTTTGTTGAGAGGATTTTGGAGGCGGTTGGTGGCGCTACTGGTGGATGGTTGAATGGCTTGAGCTAGGGGGTGATGGATGTTAGTGGAGTTACGAGTATGTTTTCAAAAATTGTTACCTTTCCACTTGGACCGGGAGAACTATTGCCGCTAGTGGAATTTTGACTAAAAATAATTGTTGCATTATTGTCCGATATCTAAATGGGGCCTGGAGTGGATTGGGTAGGATTGTTGGATGGTGGTTCATAATATTGTTGCTGATTCATACACTTAGCTCTCTTACTATCACTGCCATTTGTGAGAGATATTGGTCTGCTATTTATTACTGGCGTCTTATTTACCTGTTCTGTTGCACCCTTCCGCTTCGAAGCTGTTGCAGTAGCCGTTGTGTTTGCTGTTTCAGCGGTAGTAGCGGCTGTTGTATCAGCTGTTCCAGCGATTGCATCAGCTGTTCTAGCGGTTTCATCGCTGGCTAGTCTAGCTATCTCTTGAGGCGATGGAAATATATCGGTATCCGACATTTCCGACTGACTGTCGTCTCCATCGTTTCTATCTGTAGTAAACAATTTGGCCGCCTCTCCGCCATTGGTAAGGAAGGAATGCTCTGCGATGAACTTCTGATTCTTTATAAAATAAAAAATGGTAAATGATGAACTACTATTTATCATGTAAAAAAAGAACTTACCATAATTATTTGGCGGTGGTTATAGCTGACAGTAAAAAGATGAGATGCTATGTGGTGAAGTTGGAGTTGCGGAGGTCTGCAGGTGCTACTGACGTATGTTTTGAATGCAAGCTTGCAGCTGAAATATACAAAATTGGAATGAGGGAAAGCTGGTTAAGAAGGAATCGAGGTTAAGTGAGAGTGCTGGTCGAGAGCGGTGTCAAGAGAAATCTGAGTCAAGTTAGGAACCTGGGTCAAGTTAGAAATCGGGGTAATAAAAGGAGAAAGTAGGTCACAGAAACACCTCAAAAACTTAAAAAAATGCCTCATAATTAAATATCTACTTCGAGAAAAAAATTTCCCCATCCGTTTATTCAATATGTTGTTTCACTAACAATTCAATGTATTACTTAACTAACAATTCAATATATACTTCTTACTTCAATACAACCCTAACAACCCGCTCTGGAAGCAGCAATGTGTACTACATGATCATCTAAGTTGTAATGCTCATAACACGGTAGTTTTCCTTTTAAACTTTCATCTTCTCCGTAGTGAGCTTGTAAATTGTACCATATTCGTCCAAAGTCATGCGTGTATACTCGCCTTCTGACAAAATATTATGGTATATAGTTGAAATCGTCTTCTTTGAATCCAATAAAAGATTATTGTCTTTAATTCTTCTCAAGAATTTCGGAACTTTTGTCAATTATATGTTTTACAATGCCTAGTTTGGAAAGTACTTTTAATAATATTTTTAAATTGAACATTTTTCAGTTGCTTTTCTTACAATACATAAAAGGGCCACCACAAGATGACATATTTATATCAGTTTCGACAAATAGGTGGGGATGTTCCATACTCGCAAATTTTATGGTTGGAGAGGAGTAGTAGTAAATAATACGAAGAGGAATGTTTTGACTACAGATATTTATTATTAAAAACATTCTTTACAATACTATTAGTAATTAATAATGTAACTTATGGAAAAAGTTCTTCATCATCTAAATTTCGATCATAATCTTTTTTAACCGCAAAAACGTTACTTAGTGCAATGCAGTTCAATTTGCTGTGGAATGTGCACATTGGAGTTTGTTTATTAAATTTCTGACATCTTGAGTTGCCAAGTGCTTCATCCATTTCTTCATTCCGCACAAATTGTTTGATGAAGTTAGCTTTTTCATAACCCTTCACACACACTTTATCAAAATTGTCGGTTATATTGCCAATAATCTGATCAATATTGGCTGATGATGTATATCCAGTTTCTTAATAGATGGTGTGATGAAATTTCATTAACCAATCAGCTGTGCGTTTATCTTTTTTTTGATAAAGACTTATAGGGTATTGGAGAATTGAAAACAAAATGATTCATCTTGCAGTCATCGGTTAACGATTCTAACTCTTTTGGTATGAACAATCCACCCGATTCTTCACGATTCTTCACGAACTAATGCTTCCAGTAGGTACTACTACTGTAGCAAAGTAGGTTTTGAGTGCAAATAACACACACACACGTTACAACTTAAACGCTTTATTCGTAGAACGATAGAAGTTTATAAAACAAACATGAAATATCAATGTCCATTCACGCGCTTTCGCAGGACGACATCGACATGAGTGTTACAAGTAGTTACACCTGCATTGACTGATTTTGCCTGGCTTGGTGGAAACGGCTCTCTATAGTGTTTACCTTGGATACAAGCTTCGCAGAGGACTTCATTTTGTTCGATAGCTATATTCTCCTTTCGCAGAAACCTTTTCACATGACAATACTTTTGATGTGCCAATGCCCTGTGCCACCACATTAAACTTTTTTCTTCCCTCGTTAAAAAACACCGTCATTGTCTTGTTCATTTATTTTATGCTAGCTCCAGACTCAGCTCGAATCAATCGGTGAAACGTTCGGCGAGGCTGGGTGAGACATAGCGGGAAAAGAAGCCCCTACACATTCTCGGGTCGGGGTTCGGTTCGTGCATTCAGTGTTCATCTGCGGGTGAAAGAGAATGGACGTCGATCTTTGTGGTAGGCGTGCTTAGGTTCCCACAGAATGGGCTCACCGTGATAAGCCTCCAAAAATTGGAGGGAAAATTCATTGGTCCAGTCACTCATAATTAAATGATACCAAATTGTGTGTTAACTAGGCCAAGCAACCACAATTCACTCAATGTCCCGTGGGTATGTAAATAAAATATATTGTGTGTCGACAGCAAGAAGTCACAACGTTATATGATTTATATTTTCAATATTGGCCTATATCCTAACGAACAAGTAAATAAAGGGGCAATAAAAACGACCCAAAGTGCAATAAAAGTACCCCCTTTTGTGGTTGCTCCCTTGGTAGGCCTCAACACAATATGCAGAAGAACGCCGGTGAACTTGACTTGATACTGCCGAAATGCCGGCGAATAAAGTAGTACCGACAAGTAAAACCATTTAATTTGCAAATCAGATTATAACTAAAAAGCTATATAACCATGTCAATCAATGATACATGAAATTGCAATACTCTGAAAGTGTGGTTATTATTAATTAATAATTAATTGAATAACAAATAAAAATTTAATATAATATAAATTAAATATTTGAACAATTTCTAAACTGCTATTGATTTATTATTCTGATCATTTCTATTAGATACCATATACCAAATATATGACATAGTCCATACGAATTTCCATAACAAAAATTAAATATTTGCATAATTATTATTTTATTATTTTCTATTATGTATTGCAGTATAAATAAAATATTATAGTCCATATCCATACAGAGTTAGTCAAAATTGCAACTAAATAATTCTCCAACCGGAAACAAATAAAAAACTTTTCTTTTGTCTTAAACAAACTCTAAATTTGGTAAAATTTCCTTTTTCAAATAGGACATACTGCATATTTTTAAAATTTTTATTCAAAGATTAGAATTACGAATTTACTGTACGAATCATTTTTTATAAAAGGCGTCATTTTTAGTTATCAGCAATTAATTAAAACTCCTGAACTTTGAAACTGAATATTTTCCCACGTACATACCTACACATTTATTTTAATTTGCTGTTTGAACATTTAATTTAATAGTATTTAATTGTCCTGTTATTTTTTATCCGTTAAGTTAAAATAAAAGTTCATGAGTTTTGATTAATTGCTTACAACTCAAAAATGATGCATTGTATAAAAAATTATTCCTAGAAAAAATTCTCTGAATTAATCTTCGAATTAAAAAATGTAAAATGTGTTCCATTAGAAAAAGGAAAGGTTGCCAGTTTCCGTAATAAAATAAGCACCCTATATATTAAAAATATATTTAGATAGCTTGTTTAAAATCAAACAAGTTTTGTTTGATTTTTTTTTGAAAATGTTTACGGTTGTACAATTATTTAGGTGCTCCGGTTATTTTGACCAACCCCCTGTATACTGGTATGTAACAACGATATTATCAATCAATAACTTAGTAATTGCTATTAATTTTAATTTTCATTAGTAGGGGAGGGTGGGGCACAATGAAACACAAAAGTTGCTTTTACCCATAGCACCCCCACCTGAGGCTTTTTTTCAATTTTTTTATTTTTTTCCCTGTTACCTTAGGATCTAATCTATGTAAGAAATGCGTCAACCAGTATTTTATGCATCATGTGTGACCGTGAGCGGCCATTTTAAAAAAAAAAATTATTTTGTTTCATTGTGCCCCATGCCCGGGGTACAATGAAACACCGCAAGGGGTACGTTGAAACAACTGAAAAAAAAACACACCATAATTAAAGAAAACTTTATTTCTCCAATTAATAATTTAAAGTCTTAAGAAAAGGCATCTGGAGTAAAAAATAAGTTCAACTGGTCCTATTAAGGCACAAATACGAAATCATTTTACATTTAGCCAATGTTCAAATTGCTGAAATCGATCCCGAATGAAATGAAACCTTTTTGTCTTTTAGTACCCTGAGCCACAGACGGATTTTCCAACAGCATCTTTATGTCTGTGTCATTAACCGAGGCAATGTCATCTACAGGAGGCTCCACGAAGGTGTTGCATTTTCGGTATCGTAGGAATTTGACCTCGTAGTCTCTTCATCTTTCATCTTGGTGATTCGAGCAACGTAGAATTTGGATTGGCTTTTAGTTTTAAATTCAACTAAAACATAATCATCTAAAATAGGAAGACGGAACAATTCTGCAAAATGATAAGGGTCAACAGTAAACAAATCCATGTCCATGTCGTCGTCCGTGTCTACATATTGAACGTCTTCGTCATCGTCCTCTGATGAATAAACCTCCTTTGTTTGTGCAGATTTATTGTTCTTTGGTCCAAACAACGTCCTTTTGGCTGCCTTCGTCATGGAACGTGGAACCGGCTTCTTCTTTTCTGCAATGGCTCTCATTTCTGGAGTGCTCGTAGCTATCATACTCTTGCCTTTCTTCCTCGACTTTCGATCAGTTTTTCGTTCTCCTGCTTTTGGATAACCACGAAAATCTTCAGGAGAGCGGAAACTTTGACTTGGACCAGCTCCTAGATCAAGGGCACTGACTTCTGCATGGTTTGAAGCTGCTCCTTCTTCTTCTTGTGGGACGGAACCATTGGGTGACTCACTTGGCACAGTATAACCGTGTGTCGTGGGTGGTTGATCATTCACAGTGCTAGCAGGCGGTCGATCAGTCACATAATTGCACAAGAAGTCTGCTTCGGTAAAAACATCTCGATCAAATGGATGTATTCCACTTTTTTTGAAACCTGCAATTATGTTGGAAGGCGTCATGCTTTTCTGATGAGCTGTGTCCACGAAGGATGCTGTATTATAAATTGAAGCTGTTTTCCCCGGGTTTCGCATCATCCAAGAGTCAAGAGCTGCATTATAATAAGTCTTAAATGGCCCAAAAACTGCGACATCCAGTGGTTGCATTTTATTGGATGAATGGGGGGGGGGGGTAATGTCAAAACTGAAACGCAATTTTCCTTGCATAGCATAAGAGCTTCCAGCAACAAGTGGCTTTCTACGTTGTCATAAATTAATAGAGTAGGGTTATCTCCAGAACTGCAGGTGTAGCGAATGAAATGTTTAATAACTTCGAGAAATAGTTCTGATGTCATCCTACCGGTAGGGGTGGCTAAGCCTAGTGTGCCAGGAGGTGCTCCTTGAGTCATGTGCTCCTTAAAATGAACACGTGGAAAAATCATGACTGGAGGAATAGTGCTGCCTGATGCAGAAATTATGGATACTGTGGTGACGTTAGTGCCTTTTTCTCCACTTGTAGCTTTGCACACTTGCTTGACGCCCTTTTCAGCCAGTATTCGTTGGGGTTTCTGTACAGTTGATGTGGCCGTTTCATCCAAATTGAACACCCTTGTCCCATCACCAAATTCTGGATGCTGTTTGTACAACATTTCCAAATTATTGAAGAACAGATCTACATTCGCTTTGGTGAAAGAAGTAGCGCGAGACAAGCTGCAAGCCTCGGGGGTTCTTTGGGTGAGTTTGGGGTGCCTTTTCAAAAAATTGTAAAACCAGTCAATGCCTGCTACTTTCTTCTTTCCCCATGATAGAGGGCATGGTATTTTGTTTATCACTGCCATTTCATATGCAACTCGTCGGCAATCTTCTACTGGTAGGCCATAGTACATTTTAGAGCACATAATTAGGTAGTTTTTCAGTTTCTCCTCTTGCCCTGCTGTGAAAACCATCCTAACTGAGTAATTAGGCGCATATCTCACATTCTCCTCACCACGTTCCTTCGTTTTCTTCACATATCTTGATAACGTGACATGATTCACATTCTTTAGAGCAGCAGCACGTCTCACACTACATCCGCCCAAGACCATTTCCACTGCTGCCTTCATGTCATCTTCAACAAAGAGTCCCTTGCTGGTTTTCCGCTCTCGATTTCGCACCATTCTGAAACAAAACAAAAAAATCACTGCTTACTACACAATGAAAAACATATGGGGCACAATGAAACACTCGTGGGGTCCATGAAACGTTTCATTGTGACCCGAACGCCTCTGTTTCAAGGAACCCCATACGAGCCATTTTGATCTCTTTCACTCCCTACAATGAACGTGAAAAGGTAGAAAAGCCAAAGTCGGTCAAAATCTTAAGAGGTAGATGTATAATGAAATGTTATAAGAGCCGATTGAATAAAATAATTACTCTTACCTAGAGACGAAAATCCGTTTGACGAAAAATTTTACTTTCACCACACAAAACCGCACTTCTGCGCCTGGAGTCTGTCACGGAACTAGTGGAAAGGGGTAGACAATAGCTGTCTTTGTTTTGGGTCGCCCTGAGGGCCCTCTGTCAGAATCCCGTTGCACTAGACCTTTTGCTTCGCCCGGTGCACCGACTGTTTCATTGTGCCCCGTGTTTCATTGTGCCCCACCCTCCCCTAGATAATCTTATAATACGGATGGTTAATTTATTGATATGCATTTCCATTTCTTTAATAATACACAAATAAATATTATTATCTGGTATATTTTCCATTTTAACTTTGCGTATATGATTTTTTCCTGACAAATTATAGTATGGGGGCGTCACAAATAGAGAAAAAAATACTGTCTGATATTTAATTTAATATCAATGTAAACTATTTATATTTTGCATATAAATTTATTGTGTTCAATATTTTGAAATTTTTTTATTTTAATACTAAATAATTTATTCCATTCCTTACCTACATTTCGGGTTGCATTGATGCTCGAAGAGCCCCTTCACCGCACGTGTTTGATGTCATAAATCAGACCCCTGTCGTAAATAATACAGTAATAAAAAATCCACATTGAATGGATCGATACGAGAGTGAAGCGAGCCGCTCGGCGAACGCGTGATTTTTATCCGACTATCTGCTTCCGTAGAGACTTCTGGCAAATTCGAATGTTAGCGGATTTGGGAGAATGTGGCATCCACACTCTCACGATTCGCGGTCTCTCGCTATGTCTCGCGAGAGTCTGGAAGAGGTATTAAATATCATCCCGTAGAGCTTCCCAGATCTTTTAGCACACTGCACACATTGCACACACCCGATTGTCTTTGTCAATGAGCAATGCATGATTAGAATCACATGCGTCTGTAAGACCTTTGTCCAAAGCACTTCTTTTCAAAAACAAGTTCACTTTCAGTTTAGGTATGTACAGAACGTCATTTAGTACCGCAGTAATGAATTTTTCACCATTTTATGGCTCTACACGAATTTTTCCAATACCTTCAGCGAGCATTGTGGAGCCATCACCAATTGTCACCTTCTTTGCCACCTTAAGATTGCTGTACTCCTCGTATATTTGAATGTTATTGCACATATGCTGACATGCTCCGCTGTCTAGATACCACTCTGAATTTATTTTAGCTTATATATTCTGGGATTGCTATTAGCGAGACTTCGTTTGATTCGGCATAACTTTTATTTTTATTCACCTCCTTTTCTTTGACTGATCACCATCACGACGTTTTTTTATGAAAACAGTTTTTCTCCAAGTGGCCTTTCTTCTTCCATTAAACTTCCCTGCCAATAAAGCCACTTCTTGTTTGTCACCGTCTTATTTTTTTTAGATGGCTGTGACGTAAAGTCATAGTAATAGCAGGAGTGATGGTGTCCCGTGTGAATGATTTTCTAATAACTTTACCAGTGTTTTTTATCGCGAACGAATGTGCCGGTAGAATCATTTATAAGTGCTGCGTTCGATCTTTGAATGGCCAACGATACTGATGATATATCTGGAGTTAATTGTTGGCTAGTAGAGGGCGGGTAGTCTTGTATAATTGGTGTCGATGTAGAAGGTCGAATCGAATTCTGTAACGGTGGCGATGACATATGTTTTTCGTTGTCGTTATCATTTAGATTACTATTAATCTTCGACGATGATGACCGATTAGTAGTAATTCAATGAGCACGATGTTTTTTTGATATATGTTCGTCATTATTACTATCATCGCACCGTTTTTTATTATTATCATCATTATCAGTAGATACTAATACCATTGGTGGTGAGTTCGTCGTCGTCGTCGGTTTCCGGATCTGTTTGGGTCGGTGCGGTACCTGCGGATGATCATACGTAACATATTCTGGTATTTTTAATTCTCGACCGAGCGCTAAACATTGAAGAATTTTATCGATATCTTTTTTGGTTAGCGCGGGAACCTTTAACACCGTAATATCAGGAGCCGTCCTAATCTTTTCTTCGGGATTTTTTGTAAACTCTTGCTGGACATATAGATAATGGCCTTTGATCTCTTTTTCAAAGCGCACTTGTCGACTGAGAGATTCATCTTTACATCCAGCAACGATACCGCCAATCTGTAGAATGATTCTGCTGGTTATGCTGTACTCATCGAGCGCTTCTTGCGTAGGTCCGGCAAAATCACTAAATTCTATCGGCACTCTGTACGGTTTTATACCCTTATGCACAGTAGGTCAATATTTACCATTGATATACTGTCTGTTGCCATCCACATCATATCGAAACGCTATCGGTCCGCTCCATCGGGCGTGACACGATTCTTTAGTTGTTCGATGAACGTTTCGCCAGAATGATTAGGCATGCAGTCTTTTGGCCATTTAGTTTCATCGTTTAGGATCTCAAGACATGGCAGACATGCATAACACTATATCTTTGGATAGAACGGTCTAGTAGTTCCTTCGAAATCACCACCCTCGTACTTGGTCAAGTCCTTCTCGTCCCAAAATTCTAATATGCTCTCTCGATGAGGAATCTGTTGTTTTCTTGTAGCGTATTGTTCGTCGTCTTGATGTTTTTTCTTCTGTTCTGGAACACCAAACAACAAACAGTAATTTTAAATGGAAATAAAACCTCTTTGATCCTTTGCTAATTATTTATTTTAATAGGTACCGGTTTCAATCATCGTGTGATCATCATCAGCCTAAATCTACAACGCAAAAAATTGCAATTAAAAAGTGCTTCCTGTGATGAAGCAATTAAGGACAAAACAACATTTTTAAAAAATAAAACAAATATATAGCCATTGAGTTAAACAGTAAAATAGTCAGACATAACTTACGGTCAAATTAGTGAAGTATAAATTAAGAAAACATGAGGAACATCGACGACGAGACATGTGCTCGAATTGGAGAGCGGACGGAAATGAAAACAGGAAAATATGACGAACACATCTGCATGCAACCAAGATCGCAAATGACGTCACATGTATATGAATGCACGTTACAGGTTTCTACTTCGTCTCACACAGGCCGGAATGGAAGATGTATTTGAAAAGTGGATAGTGAGGGAAATTAATTTGATCATTAAGTAAATTGACATGTTTGTTACATTTTAGTTTTTCTATTTCGTACTGTTCAAGTAAATCAAGTGTGTAACCTTTTTTACATCTATGCAAAAGTTTGAAGTTTTTGTAATCTAAATTATGACCTGTTTCAAGTTTGTGTTTAAATAAATTTGAAGAATTTCTAGTTTTATGTTCATTGATTCTTTGTGAGATTTTCCTTTTCCAGTCTGGCCTATGTAAGACGAAGAACAATTAGACAGTATTTGGTTCGAAGGTATCGCCGCCCGCATGGTAATTTTACGTTTGGTGATGGCATTTGGTTATAACTGGGCAATTGGAAAGTGGTATATTGAAGGAATACGTTTTTCTTGGCAGCGGTTGTCATTTGTTTTGCAATTATTCTCGGAACCGATTTACGATTAGTCGCAACACTACTAGTACCAGCAGTAACAGGAACAGATGGAACAGCAGTAGCAGCAGAAGAAACAGCAATAGATAATGGAGTAACTACAGCAGCAGATGGTGGAGAATGAAGAGCAGCAGTTTCTCCATAATCATTATCATCGTCGCTTTTTTCTTCATTATCGGAATTAATGATGTTCTGAGCATAAGATGTGGAAGCAGTTGGTTTTGTATCATCTTTCTTTTCATCCATTGGGTATGGTTTATTTTTAAAAGCGTCGATTATATATGATTTTTTTGCAATATCCTTGATTTCGGCAACGAGATCTTTAATTTCCTCCTTTGAGACCGGATACTTGTCGATATTTGTATAGATGTCTTCGATAGGCTGTTTGAATCGTAGTACTTCTCTATATAAATATCGCACAAGATTAGTTGTGGATATTTCCAAATTAGAACCTTCCTCAGATTTAGATAGCCGTGTCACATCATCACCGCAATCACTACTGCTATCATCGTGCTCTCCTTCACTCCTGCTGTTGTCGTCGTCGCTTCCGCCATAATCGAACGCGCTATCGTTGTCCATGTAATTGAAATCCGTCTTTGTGGCCTCATCATAATACGATAAATATATAGTCGCTTTAAGTTCTGTGCAACAGTTCGTGTTTGACAATTTCAATGTGACCTAACTGTTCCGTAGTATCCGCCTTCACAGACATATACTGCACATTGAAGTAGCACGTGAAATTATAATGACCATGAAGGATATACATCAAGGTGTGTGGGCACTTGTAATAATGAATCCCCAACAAGCGAAAGAGGTAATACCATACTGATCGTGTGTCTCTGTCCATGTAAGATTCACGAGCCGTAAAATGCGTTTTCATGTATAGCAGACACTCACGCAATAATGTGGTGACGGTTCCTTTGAAATTTGCCAAAAGTACGAGATTCTATAAATGTTGTATATCAGTAGAGGCCACATCCGGATCACTCTTCATTTTAGCATGAATCTCTTAAATTATGTACGCTAAACGGTTCTTGGCGATGCTTCGTGGTTCTTCTGGTTTATAATGAATGTGATCGGTTGAAGAATGTAACCAATACGGACAAGTTAAGATTTCTATTTCTCCCATGGCAAAATAGTACCGTGATGGTTTATTTTTTTTTCCTCGTCGTTTGTTGTCTTTTGTTGGTATTATTATCATCGTCATTATCATCGTCGTTGTCATCATCGTCGTGTCATCACCATCATCATCGTCATCTTGACTATCGTACATATTATTCATATCAATTTGATCGTAGTCTTTAATCTCTACGAAATTAGTATTGACTGTTTTGGTATTTCGAGTAGCAAAATGATGTTTAGTGATCCCATAGAGAGTTTTAATGATATGGACGGCCGGAACAACGACCGTATGCCAAAACGTATGCACCGTATGCCAAAACGTGAGAATCAATATCACATTTATGATTTACAATTGGTACGTCTACATTAAATACGGACACTGGTTGTGCCTGCAACGATCGTAGATTCATGCCATATTGTGTTGGCGCAAATTTGAAATTCTTAACATCTGGGATGCCGGCCTCTTCAAAAACTTTCGACAATTCGTATAATGTAGTAATTGCGCGTTAATATAATGTGTTTGAATCGTGCGGAGTCTTTCGTTCTTTATCATCATCAATAATCGACACAGTCGGCATGGGAATTGGCATCATATCGGTTTCAAATCCAAGGTGTTTAGGTTGCGTTATGGTGGAGATCTTGGGCTTATTCACATTGTGCGGAACCAATACTATAGAGTTCTTGAATTTGGGTGCGATTCTTTTGATCAGATAAGTAGTCTCCTTATTTTTCGATCGAAGTATCCTATCGATCATCGATCGTGGTGCCATAATATCCATTAATTCATCAAATTGTTGAATAAATTCCGGTATTTCATCCTCCTCGGAAAATTGTCGAAAATTGAATTGTTTATTCTCGCCACTTTCGTTGTTGTTAGTAGTAGTAGTAGTAGTAGTAGTACTAGTAGTAGTAGTAGTAGTAGTGGTAGTAGTAGTAGTAGTAGTAGTAGTAGTAGTAGTAGTAGTAGTAGTAGTAGTAGCAATAACACTATCATCTTCATTGTCGTCAACAAAATCGAACGGTTGGTCGGGATTCGCTCGAGTTTGAATCGCATTGTCTGAAACGATGATGATATCCTCTGGTGGTTGGAAATCTGAATCGTTCTCATCATCGACTACGGCAACTTCTTCTTTTTCTCTTTCATTTTCATTGCTATAACCATCATTACTGCTACTGCAGCTAACGCTTCGATCAATTTTGATTGATTTCTTCGGGAATTGATACCGAGTCGGACGACCAGTTGGGTTATTTAGTATAACGTTCGCGATGATTTTATTTTAATCTTTTTGTTGTTGACATCTTCCTTTTCGATCACGGTGTCATCGCCGCCATTATCATCATGTTCGTTCATCAGCATCATTATATTTCACATTTTGGATAGCAGCGATCATTTTTAAATCTTTTCTAGCAGGTCGTATCGGTGGTGGAATAATATGTTGAATTGCTGCTGCTGCTGCTGCACTCGCAGATGGTACAGCTACTATTGCTGCGGCTGTACTCGCTGTTACGGTTGCATTCGTCGATGGTACTGTTGTTGTTGCTGTTGCTGCTGCTGTTACGCTTGCATTCGTAGATGGTGATGCTGCTGCTATTGCGGTTTCACTCGTATGTAGTACTGTTGTTACTGCTGCACTTGTAGATGGTGGTAGTAGCAGTGGTTGTGGTGTTTCAATAGATGGTATGTTATCGCCTATGTTTAGTGGTGAAAATAATGGTGCCTGGTGGTTATTCTCGATGGTATCGTCTATGGTTAGTGGTGAAAATAATGGTGCCTGGTGGTTATTCTCGAACGCCGCCATCATCGTTTCATCCAAAGTTGGTCGCCACATATTATTATCTACCGTTGATTGCGGTTGATTTTAATATTGCTGTTGCTGATATAAAATACTTGAAGGCACGCTTTCCATATTGCTATTGTACGGTGACGATGACGAAATTGGCGGCATCTCACCAGCATCGGGAGGTTGCTGCTGCGGTGCTTGACCATCCATAACGGACGAAATTGACGACGTCGACGACGACGAAACGGCTGCTAGTGATGCTTGTTGTTGCTGCTGATGATGTTGAAATTGTATATAATTATTATATGGTAAAAATACGTATGATGATGATGATGTCCATTCTTCTATGTGTGTGGTTGCTTCAAAAATCCTAGGATTGTGTGTTGGTGGGGCAAAATTCGTCGTCCTATGATAATTTTGATAGTTAGTATTAACTGTACCGTTATACTGATATGGTACGTACTGTTGATCGTGTTCGAACGTCGTTGGCTGCTGACGTACGTTCACCGTCGTCGAAATGTTGTTTGTCGGACGATAATAGGTCTCAATTGATTGATAGTTATCCTCAGGGCTATTTATATCAAAGTCGAAACCGTTGGATATAAAATAAAAGAAACAAATTATACACACATGCGTAAAGTAACAATCTTTGTCATTTTTTGTGGACTTACTAATAAGATTTTCGCAATATGGTTTCCATTGGGAAATCAAAATGGCATGGTTTCCGTGATATGATGATTTCCGAACGTAAACCAAAATGATATTCGTAGTATGGTTTCTGTCGTTATAAATGTACATACGTATGGTTTCCGAACGTAAACCAAAATGATATTCGTATTATGGTTTCCGTTATGAATAGTATTGGTGTATATATAGTATGGTTTGCTTAGTTTTAAGGAGTGGTGTTGTAGGATGTGGAGACGATGTGGAAAAGTGTATAATGAAACCATGTTAACTGTTGTAAAAAATTTAATATAATAAAAATAATTTGATACAGTATTGTAGGTTTAAGATATAAGTACAATCAATACTTTGGTATAAGAATATTCAATAGTTTTCGTACATTACACTTTGGCACTAATTTACAATGACTTTGGTACATTTACATTATAATATATGTCAGAGATGGTAAATATTCAGAGTTCTTAATTTACTGACAATTGTATAAATGTATAGGACACAAGGGCTCGTAGACGATCCCAAAACAACCACCGACTCTCGTATATTAATTCAGTCTGTCTCTTGTTCTATCAGACGCATATTGATACCTCACGGTTGTGTTTGTTTTGATTCCGTCCAGCACGTATCATAAACAGAGTGACGTCCCGAAAATTCCACGTGCTGCGACCCCTCGATCCGACATATATAAAATAGCCACATACAATAACGAGTATTTTTACATATTTAAGTTTGCAATGAATAAGACAAGGAACTATACATATATGTATGTGTGGTTGCTTGCGACACATTAAATATTCGCATAGGTATGATCACCCATACTACTGTAATCAATCATTGAATAAATATTGTCATCTACAACAAACATAGTTTCACAATCATTTACCCAGAAACGCACATCAATATTTTCCTCACAATTACTAATATCTATGTGAGCAACTCAGCATTTGGGACATCGATAGCGGTCAACACTAGAGGGGAAGCCCCTTAGAGCCTTTTCAGACGGGGCACGGCGTCTTGACGGTTTTGTCCGTCCACGTATCGAAGTGTATGAGATTAAATGGAACCTTCCACACGTACCGTGCCGTGCCGTTTGAAATCCGTGTGTGTGAAAAGCTACACAACGACCGTGGACGGTCGAAACCGCACGGACGCCGTGCCCCGTCTGAAAAGGCTCTTACTCTATCAGCCGCTCTAAGGGGGGGGGGGGAGCCCCAATGTATATCGGAGTGCTACCGTCGATCGCTTTGGAACCACACTCTGCTCTACATATTGAGGCAGACACGTTGTATGTTATTTGACCATATCTGACGAGTATTAAAAAAGTGACGTAAAAACAGTTTAGTGTTTCATTAAATCCTCACTAGAAACTCCGACATTCAAACAGGTAAGAGATTTTTTTATTTTATAATTATGTGCTGAACATACAACTCCAGTTGATAACGTCGAACCTACAACATCTAAACCGGCCTTGTTTCTAAAGGAAATTTTATTGTTGTTATGTTATAATGTCGGTGCCGCAGTGAAGAAGGGGGGGGGGCGAGCGAAGGAGGCGACGGCCCAGGCGCTTACGCTGAGGGGCGCAATGCCGATATTTTCTAAAACAAAAAAAATCACCCAATTTTTTTATTCAAAGGGGGGAAAATTAGATATTTGGCCTAGCAGCGAGGATTTCTTACTGCGACGCTGTACATAATGTTATCGTCAACTATGTTGGAGAAAAGCATTTTAGAATGTCATACACGTGCGGCAGATCTTCTTAAAAAAATTTAAAGTTGGCTGCACAATTTGGTTCTGAATATTTAGAACATTTGCATATTAAATATAAAACATTTTAGTTTTTTCTATTTCTTTATATTAATAATGCATAATTTTTTTTGAAGAGCAACGTCAGGATGACATCACAAATCATTGAAACAAGCCGCCGTAAAGAACGAGTGTGGGATAAGAGGGATCGTTGTGCTTACTGTGATAAGGATATAACAAATTTTTCTCGGCATATATTTAGAAATCATTCAACAGAAGATAGTGTTACTAAAATACTTGAGTATCCAACCGGTAGTAAAGACAGGAAACAGTTATTAGATTTACTGCGTAAACAGCGAAATTTTTTAATTTCTTCACACGTTAATTGGCCCGTGCAAAGACCTACATCTGATCCAAATAACATTCTTACTGGTTCCGACTTATTTGCCGACTTATTTGCCTTGCAAATATTGTACAGGTTTATACAAAAAAAAATATTTGAGCAAGCATGCAAAAACATGCTTCTTTAACAATCAGAAAGATAATTCCAAAATTCAGTACCCAAGCGAAGGGCAGACCATTCTAGCATTCACTGAGTCTAGAAAAACATTTTTAAACCGCCTACGCCTAAAAATGGAGGGGTTTACCACCATGCGCGCAGATCAAATTTCCTTAACTGGTAAGAAAGAACATGTAATTTGCCAATATGCAGAAGAGTTACTACGAAAACATAAGTGATATTAAAAATTTTATCAGTAATAAGATCCGAGAATTAGCAAGACTTTTAATTCCGTTGAAAGAAATATATCAAATTAATTCAATTTTAGACAGTCTAAAGCAAGAAAATTTTGTTACTGTCGCTAGAATCATATGGTCACGTTAACCTCGTGATTTCCTAATTTAGGGGCTACTCGCTCGGCTACTAATCCACTAATCTAGTGTGGAGGTACCAACTGGTATATTCCAATAATAATAATGAAGGTGCACTTACCTTATACTAACTTCGCAGACTTCGCTAACACCTCGCAATCACTTGGAATAGTCGGGGGATAATACATACGCTTCGAAGCCCTTGTCACAAGTCCCTTTATTATTTCTGTCTACACTTAACTCTTACGCTACCAATATTCGATAAATCCTATCTCTCCGCTGTCCGTCGTTCACCGCCCGATCCCCCCATCCGGTGACGTCTTCGTATTTCATTTATTCAATGTTCACCGGATGTATAGTGACCTATCAGCATAATATATGAATCGGCCAGCAAACGACACAGCAAATATTGCAAACGAGAACTTTTCGTGGCATTATCCTTCCTCTGGGAAAAATATGCTCCGGCATATTATCATCATGTTATCATTATTATTCCAACAATTACTACAATTAATATTAAAATCCGGCTCCGCCACCAAAACTTTTCGTTATTGTCCTATCCTACTTAACTACGCTATCTTTATTTTAGTACTTCCGGGTCACACAGTAACAAAGAATAACAGAAATTAACAAAGGTTCTAAAGGAATGAAAAAAAAACAAAACAAACAATGGTGGTAACTGCTGGGGTTGTCTTCTTAGGTTTTCAAGACGTAGTAGTTCAGTGGTAACTGCAAGTACTGGTGTTGGAGGGTGTGGGTCATCCTTTCAGCCCTACTCAGTCCAGGCTATTGTACTTCAATTTTCCTCCTTGACGAACATCGCTGTAGGGATACCACAGGTAGCCCATATAGTGCCTATTTCGCGATGTCCATCCTGCAGCTTCAGGTCCGATAGTTTACGAGCCCTACTTAGTTCAGACTCCCTACTTTGGACCGAAGCGTTATCTGTACCAGTGATCTTGAAACCTTGCTATAACCTCCACGCTGATCCATCGAGACACCCCGCAATCATTGAACATGAAAACTGTTGTGGTCATGTCAATAATATGCAGAAACTCTAAAAGTGGTTTATTCAATACACTCAACTAGTGACAACTGGTAATGTTGTCAAACATCAAACATGTACAATCTATGATCCTTAATATGTACTGTCAGTAACAATGACAACTGTAAACTATTGGAACATTGTACATCTTTTCTTTTTTCTTTTTTTCTTTTTCTTTAACATATATTACATAATAAAGTCTTTAAATCGGGATGGTTTCTTTGGCTCTCTTCTTGGTCGACTTGTGCTGACAATTTCTTGCGGTAAAACATCTTTCTGGTTTTCTTCGACATCTGATGTTGGCTTGCTGACCAAAGTTGGCTTGTTGACCGAAGTTGGCTTGCTGACCGAAGTTGGGTTACTGATTGAAGTTGGCTGGCTAACTGAAGTTGGATTGCTGATCGAAGTTGGCTGGCTAACTGAAGTTGGATTGCTGATCGAAGTTGGCTGGCTAACTGAAGTTGGATTGTTTGTCTCATCGTATGCTAACTCCAGATTGCGTTCATTGTCCGCATTTGACTCTGCTGTTTGGTTGAGGAACTGCTTGGTAGGCTGGATGTTACTTGGAGTGATGTGGACTCGACTCCTTCGATATGGAATATCCCCGACATAAACCGTTAAATTAATTAATTAAATCCATTAAATTGATTTGTTCAAAATTTCTAAATATTTTGTAGATTTCTTTGGTTTTCAAATCTTCTTTGAGAGGTGCTCTAGACAGTGTATCGGCTACTTTGTTCATTTTTCCAGATATAAACTCCAAACTCAGATTGTATCTTTGCAATTGTAACAACATTTTCTGTAATCTTTTTGGTGCTTTTACTAAAGGTTTCTTAAAAATGTTGAGCAAAGGTTTATGATCTGTTCGGACAGTTACATTGACATTTCCGATAATAAATTGGTCGAATTTCATACATGCAAAAACAACTGCCAATAACTCCTTCTCAATCTGTGCATAGTTACGTTCGGTTTTTGTTAGTGTTCGAGATCCATAACCTATCACATTTTCTTTTTGATACAGAACTACTCCTAATCCAAACTCACTTGCACCACATTCCATAATGACAGGCTCATTTACATTAAAATAATGAAGTGGTCTTACATTAATCAAACATGACTTGATGTCCTTGAATTCCTTTTCTTCTACTGTAGTCCATGACCAGGGAGTATGATCGCGTGTCAGACTTCTCAGATGTACAACTTTACTACTAAGAAGTGGTATATATCTTCCTAAATAATTAACCATACCTAAGAATCGCAATAACTGTTGTTTATCTTGAGGCACTGGAAATTTGTTTATGGCATCTACTTTGGCTTCATCTGGTTTCATACCATGTTTTGTTAATACATGACCGTAAAATTTTACTTCGTTGACACAGAGTCTAAGCTTTTCTTTATTTAGCTTGCACTTTTTGACTTCTAATCTCTTCATAAGTTTAATTCCTTTCAAATCCTTGGTTACTTCATTCATTTTTAATTGAAATATTTCTGGAGCAGGTTTGATACCAAAAGGCATTCTCTTCCATCGATACCTTCCAAAAGGGGTCCAAAATGTTGTTAAAAGACTACTTTCTTCTTCCAGTTCAACATGCCAAAATCCCTTCTTGGTATCTACTAATGAGAACACTTTGGCTTCTCCTAGCTCTGGTAAGATTTCATCAATGGTTGTAAATTGATAGTTGGGTCTTAACAGGGCTGTATTTAATGGAATAGGATCCAGACAAATCCTAAAAGATTTTCCTTTTCTTACTAAAAGTATATTGCTTACCCAATCTGTATGTTTTTCTTGTTTTGATATAATATCAAGTTTTTCTAGCCTTTCTAATTCCTTCTTAAGATCTTCTCTTAGACTTATTGGTATTCTTCTTGGGCTTTGGATGATGGGTTGTATACTTTCATCTATTTCTAGTTTTACTTTATCTTCAAAGCATCCATATCCTTCAAATACTTTAGAATATTTTTTCATTATAGCTTCTGCTTCTCTATTTTTCATATTCCTAACATTTGTTTGAACTGTATTATAAAATTTTACCAATCCCAATTGCTTACAAACTCCTGCCGATAACAATATTCCATGATTTATATCTACCACTTGCAGTTGTAAACTGTATTTTTTCTCTTTACGTCTACAAATTAAAGAGTACTGACCTATTACTGGTATTTCGGTCCCTCCAAAACTCTGCAACTTATGTTTGGATTTTTTAATATCTGCTTTTCTTGATTTAAAAGTTTGGCTAAATGTAGTGCTCCTATCAAGCTGATGTTTGCACCAGTATCTAATTGGCATCTAAGCTTTTTCCATTTTCCATGTATTTGAAAATCAATTTCAGCTTCAACGTTCCCTCCGTGGCTAGATTTGTCGATAATTTTACTAATTTCAAACATCTCATCAACTGGTTCTTCACTCTCACTAGAGTTGTCATCAACATCAACATTTTTGACTTTCTTCGGTTTATATTTCTTCTTCTCTTTTTCGGACTTTTTCTTTTCACCTTTTCTGCAGGCTTTGCTGAAATGATTCCTTCCTCCGCAGGTATTGCATTTTTCACCGTACGCAGGACATTTTCCTTTCTTAAATTCGTGGTTTCGAGCACAAAAATTGCATCGCCTTTCCTTTATGATTTTATTTATATTTTGTTCTCTAGGGTTGTTCAGATCCTCCATACGTTTTGATGTTAATTCATCTACTCGACACATGTCTATCGTTTCTTTCAGTTTCAAATCCGCTTTGGACATCATACGTTTCTTTAGTTCCTTATTCTTAATACCTAACACTAATCTGTCTCTCAATAAGTCATCTCTAAAGATTTTAAATTCACAGGTTTCTATTAATTTTTCTAGTTTCCTTAAATATTCGTCAAATGTTTCATCGTCTCCTTGAGAACAAGAGTTAAACATTGCACGTTCATAAATCACATTTCGTTTCGATACTAATCTGCTCTTGATTGCTGTTATTACTGTATCTATGGAGATTTTTTCCTCTTCGGTTAATCTAAATCTATCGTATTTTATCATTGCTTTGCTCCCTATCATTGTAAGTAAAATACTAACTTTTCGCTGTTCTTCTATTCCTGTATCATTGTTCATACCTGTTGCTGCTACATAGTTCTTAAAGTCACTAACAAAGTTTTCGAAATTTTCCTCCATATTCCCTTCAATTCGCAAAGGTAGTGGCGCTGGAATTAAGTGATTGTTCATGCTGACAGATGAGGTACTTGTCATTTTCTTAGTTAGTTCTTCTAAGGACTTCATTTGAGCTTTCAAGCATTGCAGTAGCGCTTCGTTCTCGGCCATCTTAGCTTCTATCTATGACGCTTGCTCTAAATATCTAAATCGCTGTCAGTTTTCTATCTATCTATTTATCTCGGTACTTCTATCTATCTCTGTACTTCTCTCTAAATAGGTTGTCTTACTATCTATAAATCTTCTCACACCTGACACCATGTTGTGGTCATGTCAATAATATGCAGAAACTCTAAAAGTGGTTTATTCAATACACTCAACTGGTGACAACTGGTAATGTTGTCAAACATCAAACATGTACAATCTATGATCCTTAATATGTACTGTCAGTAATAATGACAACTGTAAACTATTGGAACATTGTACAACAAAAACAAACAAAAGACATTACGGCAGTATACATATAACAACTTAAAGCAACATATATTACAAAATCATTCAGAATTATAAGGAATTTACATTTTACGGTGCCTAGAAGTACTACATCTTATTACTAGGTTTTAAGAACTACGGCAAGTTGGACAACTCAAAAACACCATACACTCCTCTTCTCCAAATTAGCCATATATACTTAAATATATTGTGATATGTAACAAATTTATAGAAAATTTACAAAATTTATAAAAATCTAAGGTTTCCACGGATCGTGATAAGCAGCGAGGCGTGATACATGATTTACATGTTTTTTTCGTTTGGTGCCGACCTCGTGCCAACTTTTAAGTTTTTGATCTATAGTTCTATATGATTAATTGTAAATATAATAAACATGAGCAGAAACACGAGCAAGAAAAGAAAATCAGACGATCGTTTGCTTCTGGAAATGCAATATGCATGTTTGAGAAAGAAAAACGTAGATTTAGCCAAACGTCTAGCAGAAAAGGAGATGGAATGTGGCCAAGCGAAGAGAATGGCATTCGCGCAGCAAAATGCTGTAGTTCAAAGAGACAGTATGATCGTGTGTTGGAAGGAAAAGTTTAAGCGAATCTTGGACGATATATCATCGATGTCTGTGTATTTAGCAAACGTTAGACAGGAGTGTACCGATGTGCTAGGAGACGCTAGAAGTCTCGGGATCGCGGGATTTGACGAGCCAGGTAGAACGTCGCCAAATAAGACGCAGCTCGTCAAACCAATGGTGGGCGGTCATACCATTGTAAGACCGACTATTAAACTTGCTCGAGTACCCAGTAAACAATTAGTCAGATTAATGAATGCTGGCCCCAGTCAAAATATTGAGGAAAATGAGGAAGAGAATGATGAAAATGAAGAAGCTGAAGATGTTGCTGATGAAGATGATGAGGAAGATGACGTACAAGAAGATGAAAACCGATTGCTTACTTTAAATGAAGAGGATGAATTGCAAAGTTTTGATAGTTCTACAGAGTTACAACATAGTGCATCGTCAAATGCGGTACCCTTACTATCGGAACTTTTTAAGGTTGTAAAAGTTTACATTTCACCAATAAGATCCAACGTAAACCATAAAAGGGAAAACAGTTCGACCTTGTTACGGCCTAATAGTTCGAATTTGCACGATAACGTTTCACCCGGTAGAAGTCGGAATTCCACCCAAGGCGTCACTCAAAGAGCCAAATCATCAACTTCGGCCACGCAAACCGCTTTCGACATGTCTGTCACGCCAACGTTTAGTGCGAACACTTCGGCCAAAAATTTGACAACGGAAAACCACAGAAATTCTGTCAATGAGATTGTCACCACCGATGACACAAAGGACAATTTATCGATGGACGGAGACACGACGTTTCACAGGACTTCTCTAGACGCTAGCATATTATGTCAACCTGACACGTCAATGAGTTACCAATTGGAATTCACCACCGACGAAAAGTCTGCACAGGTCGAGGCCGCCATCTTTTACTTCCGTTAGTACTACTCTAGAAATTTCTTTTGTAATTTCACCTATCCTTAAACTAAAGTCCCGACCTCTTTAGGTTTTTTATTGTCGATCGTACTAGGAGTATAATTTTGATATACACTTCCACCGCGTTCCGTTTCCGAAATGGAATCTGTCAGCTGCTCCGTTTCAGATAAAGACTTCGGTCTGCTTATATGGAGATAAGTACCTGCAAAATTGTTCGTGTGTTTTCCTTGTATAACCCATAAAAGATGCTACTTGCTCCATTTCTACATGACTAAGATTTAAAATCTGCAAAACTGTAGCAATCTGTTTTCTTAAACGCGATGAGGTTAATATTTCTGGATTCTGCACACCACAAGATGCTGCATACTTTCTTAAGGTACTTGATCCATCTAACCATCTGGTGGAACCGATAGCAGCAAATAAATAAGGATTTTCTTCGAAAATGATTGAAGTGTGCTCTCGTGCCTCTAACAATACTTGTATGTATTCCTGAATAGCATTAGGAAACAGTATCGGTATTGATTTGCTGCCCTTTCCCACTACCATGACTCTCTTAAAGTGCTGCGTAAGTGCCTTTTCAGCCCGGCTGAGTACGGCAAGACACTCAACCTTACTTGATATATTGGTAGGTGATTCATTATATGTTGATAATTTCATGTACTCGACATCCCCAACTCTTTTTCTATTGATCAAAATGGTTAAGGCAAGAGTTGTTTCCGAAAGTTTTTTAAATGTAGGCGATTTATTATAAGCTTGGCCTTTTTGTATAAACTTTTGCACAATGAAATTGATAGTCCGCCGCTGCTCTCTCAACTGTGCTTTTATGCACCACGTTTATCCGCTCGTCGGAATGCTGTGTTTTACTGTGCTCGGGCTAGGAGCTGTGTGTTAATGAAATCCCCAGTCTTCGTGATGTGTAACAAATATAATAGAATTTGTGGAGCCTGTGACATTAATATTGTATGCCTTTAAAAACTCTTATTTCAATCGCTATAGAAAATTTTGAGCGCCCAGTATAGCGCGTCTCTGATGATGTGTCTGTTAAGCACGTTGTAGTATCCATGATCGTAGAATCCACAGTCAGCTTTTTCCCAGTGTAATTATTACAAATTTTGAGTAGTCGTTTTTTTTAATGTTCCAATTGGTATCTATTGTTCCTTTATTTTTAAGTAAAGAAAGCCTAGACTTTGGCCTTGGGTTTTCAGGAGAAAATGAAAAGTAAAATTTCACAATGTGAGATTTTTATGTCAATAATGCCATGTTCTACTAAACACATCAATAAGTCGTATGAAACAAAGACTTCATAGGTAATCTATTGCTGTGCTTGCATTAGACGGTACCTGCAATGTTGCCGGCGAATGTTAAATATGAAATCGTCCCATGCACCTAATTGTTACGTTACTCAATAGACTTTGGTATATGGTGGGTTGCAGGAGTTGCAGGGTTATTAATTACTGCATCTAGGCGAAATAAATATTGTTTATATAAGGGAACGGACCTTCGAGATATTTTTTAGATGCGATACAGTTGAGAGTCTTTTTATTTAACGGCTTTGAAATATTCAATTTGTGAGTTTAAACGGTAGTTTTATTGCGCGGCTTGCCGGGTCAACGGATCTTGTCAACATCTGGATCGTGTACTGTATAAAATCGAGTATATATATATATATATATATATATATATTATATTATATAGTACTAAGTGGAGATCATTTTTATGCATGCTTGCTTCAATCGAGATCCGTTTTCTAACGCGAGGTCCGAAATTGGATGTCGGCTTATTTTGCGTGTATATCGTCGCCATTGCGACCGCTGACCGCCTGGGCCGATAAAGACGAAAGCCAAATGTTTTGTTGGAGCTCATTTCCACACATTTTATCAAACTTTATACATCTACAGTTCACATGAGCTGCCGACAGGTGTATGACTCGATTTTATACAGTACACGATTCAGATGTTGACAAGATCCGTTGACCCGGCAAGCTGCGCAATAAAACTACCGTTTAAACTCACAAATTGAATATTTCAAAGCCGTTACATAAAAACACTCTCAACTGTATCGCATCTAAAAAATATCTCGAGGGTTCGTTCCCTTATATAAACAATATTTATTTCGCCTAGGTGCAGTAATTAATAACCCTGCAACTCCTGCAACTCACCATACACCAAAGTCTATTGAGTAACATAACAATTAGGTGCATTTGACGATTTCATATTTAACATTCGCCGGCAACATTGCAGGTACCGTCTAATGCAAGCACAGCAATAGATTACCTATGAACTCTTTGTTTCATACGACTTATTGATGTGTTTAGTAGAACATGGCATTATTGACATAAAAATCTCACATTGTGGAATTTTGCTTTTCATTTTCTCCTGAAAACCCAAGGCCAAAGTCTAGGCTTTTTTTACTTAAAAATAAAGGAACAATAGATACCAATTGGAACATAAAAAAAAACGACTACTCAAAATTTGTAATAATTACACTGGGAAAAAGCTGACTGTGGATTCTACGATCATGGATACTACAACGTGCTTAACAGACACATCATCAGAGAAGCGCTATACTGGGCGCTCAAAATTTTCTATAGCGATTGAAATAAGAGTTTTTAAAGGCATACAATATTAATCAACTAAAGAAGCGAATGATAATTAATCCAGGTGAGGATAATTTTTGGAAAAAGCACCTCCGCCTGGATTTCCACTACCTCTGTAGCTCAAATGGGAGAGCAGTCAACCGGAAATTGGAGGGGTCCTGGTTCAAATCCAGGCGGAGGTGCTTTTTCCAAAAATTATCCTCACCTGGATTAATTATCATTCGCTTCTTTAGTTGATTCTACATTACTGACGAGTTTACGTAATTAACCAATTTCCCTTGAATTTATACAATATTAATGTCACAGGCTCCACAAATTCTATTATAATTGTTACACATCACGAAGACTGGGGATTTCATTAACACACAGCTCCTAGCCCGAGCACAGTAAAACACAGCATTCCGACGAGCGGATAAACGTGATGCATAAAAGCACAGTTGAGAGAGCAGCGGCGGACTATCAATTTCATTGTGCAAAAGTTTATACAAAAAGGCCAAGCTTATAATAAATCGCCTACATTTAAAAAACTTTCGGAAACAACTCTTGCCTTAACCATTTTGATCAATAGAAAAAGATTTGGGGATGTCGAGTACATGAAATTATCAACATATAATGAATCACCTACCAATATATCAAGTAAGGTTGAGTGTCTTGCCGTACTCAGCCAGGCTGAAAAGGCACTTACGCAGCACTTTAAGAGAGTCATGGTAGTGGGAAAGGGCAGCAAATCAATACCGATACTGTTTCCTAAAGCTATTCAGGAATACATACAAGTATTGTTAGAGGCACGAGAGTACACTTCAATCATTTCCGAAGAAAATCCTTATTTATTTGCTGCTATCGGTTCCACCAGATGGTTAGATGGATCAAGTACCTTAAGAAAGTATGCAGCATCTTGTGGTGTGCAGAATCCAGAAATATTAACCTCATTGCGTTTAAGGAAACAGATTGCTACAGTTTTGCAGATTTTAAATCTTAGTCATGTAGAAATGGAGCAAGTAGCATCTTTTATGGGTTATACAAGGAAAACACACGAACAATTTTGCAGGTACTTATCTCCATCTAAGCAGACCGAAGTCTATCTGAAATGGAGCAGCTGATAGATTCCATTTCGGAAACGGAACGCGGTGGAAGTGTTTATCAAAATTATACTCCTAGTACGATCAACAATAAAAAACCTAAAGAGGTCGGACTTTAGTTTAAGGATAGGTGAAATTACAAAAGAAATTTCTAGAGTAGTACTAGCGGAAGTAAAAGATGGCGGCCTCGACCTGTGCAGACTTTTCGTCGGTGGTGAATTCCAATTGGTAACCCATTGACGTGTCAGGTTGACATAATATGCTAGCGTCTAGAGAAGTCCTGTGAAACGTCGTGTCTCCGTTTGCGCCCATTGATAAATTGTCCTTTGTGTCATTGGTGGTGACAATCTCATTGACAGAATTTCTGTGGTTTTCCGTTGTCAAATATTCGGCCGAAGTGTTCGCACTAAACGTTGGCGTGACAGACATGTCGAAAGCGGTTTGCGTGGCCGAAGTTGATGATTTGGCTCTTTGAGTGACGCCTTGGGGGGAATTCCGACTTCTACCGAGTGAAACGTTATCGTGCAAATTCGAATTATTAGGCCGTAACAAGGTCGAACCGCTTTCCCTTTTATGGTTTACGTTGGATCTTATTGGTGAAATGTAAACTTTTACATCCTTAAAAAGTTCCGATAGTAAGGGTGCCGCATTTGACGATGCACTATGTTGTAACTCTATAGAACTATCAAAATTTTGCAATTCATCCTCTTCATTTAAAGTAAGCAATCGGTTTTCATCATCTTGTACGTCATCTTCCTCATCATCTTCATCAGCAACATCTTCAGCTTCTTCATTTTCATCATTCTCTTCCTCATTTTCCTCAATATTTTGACTGTGGCCAGCATTATATATATATATATATATATATATATATATATATATATATATATATATATATATATATATATATATATATATATATATATATATATATAAAAATTGGTAAATTCTTCAGGTTTTCGATCGATTTGGGAAAAGAAACTCACATTTGTGTATATAAGCTATATTTCGGACCAATATATTGGGTCCTTCATCAGGCTACTTCACATCTACAAAGAACAATGAACAGTTAAGAAAAAGAAACGCGACTTAACAAAAACTATACGTACTGGAGTTATAGAGGCGGCAAAAATTGGGAACTGACGAGCGACATTACATGAAACGTATCTTTAGCAAACAATTTCACAAACGGTGTGCGTACGATGACAGACACAACAACACAAGACGGAAACGACATGCACGCTATGGCAAGGTCACGTCCAAGTGCAAACACCCCACCGGCAAAACAACCACCAAACAATAGCAAAGGATACCAACATAAAAATCTGAGAGTTGTATTTTCAATTTCATTCTTATTACCACGCTTGTTCTTGTCAAATTCGATTATGTTAGAATAAATAATGCTTAGGTTGTCTGTATCATTCTTAAAATTTACTGTACCATCGATGAAGTTAATATTATACATCTCCAAAAACATACGGTTTCGGTAACTACAATCTGAGTCCAATATTCTGACATCCTCAAAATCAAATGAATGGTTATTGTTCACTGCATGACAAGCCAACGCACATTTGGTCTTTTTAGTGTTACAGTCACTTTTGTGTAGGCTCAGACGTCCACGAAGCCACTGTGTAGTGACACCAATATATTTGCCATTACAATCATTGCAGGACAGACAATAAATCACATTGGATCTAAACATCAGGGGGGTAACATCTTTAATTCTACTGAAAAATTGTGAAAGTTTCAATGGGCAATGCTGAACGATTTGCAAGTTGTCAGAAAAAAACGGTTTGAATAGATTTTTAAGTTTATGGGTAACAGTGGGCACAGACATCAACTTTATGTAGGAGATAGGTTGGTCATTAACAGGTTCAAAAATGCTTCGAGTTTGAGTATAACTTGTGTTCGTGGAAAATAATATTTTCTTAATTACTCTCCGTGGGAAACCGTTATTTAAGAAAACGTCGTAAAGCTTGTTAAATGCTGAGGCTTGAATTGTTTGCTAAAGATACGTTTCATGTAATGTCGCTCGTCAGTTCCCAATTTTTGCCGCCTCTATAACTCCAGTACGTATAGTTTTTGTTAAGTCGCGTTTCTTTTTCTTAACTGTTCATTGTTCTTTGTAGATGTGAAGTAGCCTGATGAAGGACCCAATATATTGGTCCGAAATATAGCTTCTATACACAAATGTGAGTTTCTTTTCCCAAATCGATCGAAAACCTGAAGAATTTACCAATTTTTATTCATCTACGATCAAAGAAGATTTAATTCCTATATATATATATATATATATATATATATATATATATATATATATATATATATATATATATATATATATATATATATAAGTTGATAATTTAACGACTGTATGTTATTATACCATAGACCTTAGTGGAAATTCAGTCAAAAAACGTTTTTTCTTTTTTATATTTTTTATTCCATATGTTCCATATGTACCAATATTTCGGACTAAATTGTGTCCTTCTTCAGGGTTCTAAAATTGTTTAACAATATATTAAAATTATAAATAACTACCTATAACTAATACAAACCGGAGAAAATTAGAATGTAAGTGTAAAAATCATGAAAGATGTCATGAAACAAAGTTTGAACAAGTTTATAAACAATGAAAGGCCTACGTTAAAAAGGAGGATTCGCCAGTATACTCCGCTGATTATGTGCGTAACCCCGTATATTGGACGAAAGTTCAACAAAAAATACAGACTTGCCCATGAACTAAAAAACTTTGCTGACTGGTTTCCCGTCACCTACTTTATTTTTTGCGCTGATGGTACTTTTTCATACGTTGGACATGTACGGTATCGTACGTAAACTTATTTTTCTTCTTTATTCGGATTTCATAATTGACCTGGTTAAACTTTTTGCTGACTTCGAATGGCCCTCGCCACCTATGTAGTAACTTTTCTGACGAATATATTAAAACCAAATCTCCCACAGAAAACTCTAGTTCTTTGCGTCCTACATCATAACTCTGTTTTTGTTTCTCTTGCGCTTTTTCTATTCGCTTTAGCGCAGTATACCTGACTTTTTCTATTTTCTCTAAATATTCCCTAGCATCGGAATTCTCACTATTTTGAATTCCCAAGGCAACATCGGTAGGCAATTTCGGTTCGCGACCGTACACAAGTAAAAACGGCGATTCCTTTGTTGTTTCTTGTTTCGACGAATTATACGCAAACGTCACTAAAGGAACGTACGTGTCCCAGTTCCGTTGATCTGTAGACACATACATGGAGATCATAGTGGCTAGTGTCCCGTTGTAATGTTCGGTTAAGCCGTTAGTTTGGGGTCTGTAAGCCGTGGTAAAATTTGGATTTATGCCGATTGATCGAATAAGTTCCGTGACGAGTGATGACGTAAAGCATCTACCTCTATCGCTAAGTATTTCGCACGGACAACCGTGTCTACTAATTATGTTTTCGACTAAGAATTCTGCAACCGATTTCGCGGTCCCATCCGGTAACGCTCGCGCCTCCGCCCACTTGGTAGCATAATCAACGGCCGTAATGATGAAAGTATTACCTAACTTCGATTTCGGAAACGGTCCGAGAAGGTCTATACCAATTTTTTCAAACGGTTTCCCCACTTTAATTGGTTTTAAAAGGTCCACGGGTGCCTGAATTGGTCTTTTACGTTGCTGGCACGATTGACACGATTTTACGTAATTTTCTACTGTTCCCCTCAGATTTTCCCAATAATACCGACTCTGAATTTAACCGAACGTCTTTGCAATTCCCAGGTGCGCTCCGCTTAAAGGATCATCGTGACAGCTATATAAAATTTCGTCTTGCAAACTTTTTGGTACTACTAACAAGGTTGATTGTCCGAAAGGAGTATGATGTTTCTTATATAAAATCTCGTTATCCAATATGAAACTACGTGACTTCCTTACTACTTTATTTTCTACTAACTCTGGTGTTTTTAATGCCTTAATGATTTCTGCTAAATCCGCATCTGCTAGTTGTAACGCGGAGACGTTCGACGTATTTAACATGAGTACAGGAATTTCCAAGTCTCCTTCTCTATCCTCGGTCGCCCTCTCTATCCCATACCGCGAAAGACCGTCCGCGTCAAGGTGTCGCTTACCGCTTTTATGCACGATTTCGTAATCGTAATCCTGGAGTTTGATTACCCACCGAGCTAGACGCGAAGTGGGATTTGGATGTTTATGGAGCCAACAGATGATCTGTAACTATTTTGAACTTCCTACCCCACAAATAATGCCGGAAGAAATTGACCGCATAGACGATTCCGAGACATTCTTTCTCCGTGGTATTGTAACGGAATTCCGCGTCCGATAATCTCCTAGAAGCGTACGCAATAGGATACGTTACGTTTCCGTCTGTCTGCAAAATAACCGCGCCAAGCCCCACGTCACTCGCATCTGTATGAATATCCACCGGCAAGTCGACTCTAAAATGTCTAAGTACGGGGTACTCAACCAATTTCGCTTTCAGAGTCGTAAATGCACTCTCTTCGACGGCAGTCCAACCAAATTTAACATTTTTTCACGTTAACAAGGTTAACGGGCGTACTATATCCGCGAAACCCTGAATAAACTTCCTGTAATAATTTGCCAACCCGACAAAAGACTGAGTGTGTTTTACCTTTTTTGGTGTCGGGAATCCCATCACCGCTTCGATCTTATCGGGGTCTGGTGATATACCAGCTGCGCTAAGAACGTGTCCCAAAACTTTTACTTCTCGGTACCCAAATGAACATTTACTTGGTTTTAATTTCATGTTATTTTCCCTAAATCTTTGAAATACCGCACGTAAATTGTGATAATGCTCTTCAAAAGAATTTCCCTTTACTATGACGTCATATAAATAAATAATACACGATACCCATTTTAACCCCCCTAGAACTTGGTCAATACATCTTTGAAACGCGGCCGGACTCGAAGACAAGCCAATTGAACTCGTAGAGGAAAGTCGCCTATTATGGGATACTTTTTTTCGCATACGCATAACAGGACACAATTTGAATTAATTGAGCTGATTTTTTTACTGAAACTTCCTTGTTCATGTACGCATCAGTATACTAAAGTACAGTTCGATTTTTTTAACAATAACAGATAGATGTTATGGTTTTTGAAAACAGTGAGTATCCCATATTGGGGAATATGTATGCCAATTATGGGATACTATATGTGCCTTATATGGGACACCCGAGAAAATACCGAAAACACTAATCTAAAATATATGTAAGACATTTTTCAGAAAATAAAAGATTTATTCTCATAAAATATCGATATAAATACCTACATATTCTTTTAAAAAATACAAACGTAAAAGATATTTAGAAACAGAAAATAGAATTTAACCAAATTTGCAATTGTCACAAATATATTGTTTTTTTTTGCCGCATCCTGCACATGCCGTATGGACCCATTTAAAGCAGCGACAACATCTTACCCATTCCTCTCCTTCCGTGTCGTCACAAAACCTTCTCGAGCAAAACAAACACACGGCATCGTCGTCATCTTCATCATCGTCCAACACAAGTTCTTGTTCAGAGCCAGATTCAGACGTCGATGACTTCCATGAAGTCTTTGCCCTTTTATGAGTTTCCTTCCTTACCCGCTTCTTCGGTATAACCTTATTTTTCGATTTCTGGATTCTTCCACTAGAAGAAGCTTTTGACTGTTTGTCTTCTAGGTCCTTCTTGTAGGGCGTGCTAGTTACAATAGCAGCCTTGCCACTTCTTTTTGATTTGTTTTGCATGATGGATGTTGAAAGACTTGGAACAGGCATTATGTCAGATGGCGAAACCAACACCTGAGATTTTTGTTCGATTGATTTTGTCGGCGTACGCTGCTCTACAATCTCTGGAATGTCAGGCTCCGTGTGAACACCGTCATTTTCGTCTTCTGAATTGACAGTTTCATTCTCGCCTTCAGTTCTGGCATCAGACAGAACTGCAAAGTCATAATCACGGAAGATATGTCTATTGAGAGGAAACAAGCCAGTTTTTCTGAAACCATTAGCTGCTGTTTCAACAGTAGCTGCTCTCATGTAGGCTCGTCCGAATATTTCCCCTATCTGATAGACTGTTACAGTGCGGCCTGTATTTTGCTTCAACCAGTTACTTATTTCCTGAGAATAATAAGTTTTAAACGGTGACATGAATGCTACGTCAAGTGGTTGCATTGCATGTGTGGAATGGGGAGGTAGACAAATTATTGTAACATGGTTAGCTTTAGCTAAATTGATGACATCTAAATTTTTTGTATGGGAATAATGGCCATCTAAAACTAAAATCACTGGGTCTTCAGCTGTGGGTTTTACATGTTTTATAAAATGGCGAACCCACTCCACAAATATTTCCTGCTGTATCCACCCGGATATGTGACAGGCATAAGTCGAACCGGGTGGCGTGCCATTCATGAGTACTGCTTTCATATTTTTTCGCGGAAATATTAACATTGGGGGCACATAATGTCCACTAGCACTCAAGCACATTACGGCAGTTATCAAACTCCCTCTTTCTGCTGAAGTCAGTGCAGCGATTTGTTTCTTGCCTTTCTTTGCAACGACCAGTTGTTGCTTGTGTTGAACAATTGTGATGCCAGTTTCGTCACAGTTATACAGACGATTCGGATTGAATTTTAACTTCTCAAACTGTGGTTCATATAAATCAAAAAACATTTGTACATTTTCAGGAGTAAAAGACTTGATTCTAGCATATGAAATTCCTTGCGGTCTTCTCACTGACAGGTGTGGGTTACGTTTCAAAAAATTTCTAAGCCATTTTGAGCCTGCGGACTGTTGTGCTGTATTAAAGGGATGGCGTATATGATTTCGTTGACACAAATTAAAAGCTAGACGACGTATGTCTGCTAGAGTACTACCGTAAAACATTTTTTCCATTTGAAGGCAATGTTCGGCAAGCAATCTCTCCAATTCGTTCGTTAAAACTGGCTTTCTACCCAATTTTGAGAGGACAATATCGCAAGCGTCACCTTCTAACTTAACGTATCTCTCTAAAGTAGCTTTCGGCACACCATGTGTTTTTGCGCTTTTGAGATAACCCATTCTGTTTTCCCTAACTGCGTTAATTGCCAGGATCATTTGATTTTTGTTCCATGACTTCCGTTTAGGTGCCATCTGCAATAAGATAAAATGTCCAAATATAGGATATCCCATATTGAGATCACATCCAAATATGGGATGCCCCATATTGGGTACTCCCTCCTATCTCATATTAGGCAATATACAGCATGCAAGGAATCATAAAACTAATTCCATGGATTCAAAACAAATGATCAATCCTGTTATGACATACGAAACTACAAGCTACAATGAACTGTTTCATATAGATTTTATATAGAAAATACTCACGTTGGACTGTTTATGAACGCCGTACAAATCACTAAAGAAACTTTTGGTAGGCAAGCAAAACTTTTCTAGGTTATGTCAACCACGCTAAATGAATTACAGATCTCTGTTGTTCGTAGGGTACCACATCCATACGTTACTGTATGTTAGTGACAAAATTATAGATGGCGCTACTTTGGTTTCATAGAAACAGAGGTATCCCATATTGGGCACTATCCTCATATTAGGCGACTTTCCTCTACAAACCCTCGGGAGTAACAAATGCTGTTTTTGGCTTATCCTTTTCGGCCATTCTAATTTGCCAATAGCCGCTAAAGCAGTCAAGGGCGGAAAACCACTGAGCACCCTCTAAACATGACAACAAATCATCAATCACCGGTAGCGGATAGGAGTCCATTTTGGCTACTTGGTTTAATTTTCGATAGTCTACGCAGAATCTCCACTCGCCACCTTTTTTCCGTACTACACAGAGAAAAAAATTTCTTTGTCATTAATAAACTTAATTTGAGTCAAATAAATATTACTATTGAATATCAGCAAAACAATATTTATTTGAACAAAATAAATATATTTATTTACAGCAAAGTTACAGCTTATTCGATTCAACAAAATATTTGTTTGTTAGTAAAACTTATTTATTTATGTCAAATAAATACCATATTGTAAAGAAACATATAATATATTGAATTTCTTTGACATAAACAAATTTGAAGTTGTTGAACTTAATATATATATACAGGGTGAGTCACTAGAGTCGCGGTGGTAGATATAGCAATTATCTTTAGAGATGGAAAAAAATATTTAATACAAAAGTTGTTTGGCATATCATTTTCTACAACGTAAAATTATTTTCATTTATACTGGGTGTTGCATTTAGGCGTAGCAGAAAATAAATTAACTTTTTTAAATGGAATGCCCTGTATATTATAACATATTATGATTGCGAAGAAAATTGTCTTACTAATTGTATCAGGTGATATTGACGTAAAGCTAATAGTTTCTGCAATATTCAATTTTTTATTAAAAAAATGGCCGTTGCAGGCCTTTTCCGAAAACTACGTAATAGCGTCATTTTTGCAGATATTTTCTTACAACTTTGTCAGAAAATAACCAATACTAATAGGGAGGTGATAGTGCCCAAAGAAATTTGATGCGCTATACAGGGTGTTCCTAGCACCTAATCAATTTTGATATTTTTCAAATGGCTTTTTCTTGAGTTTTTTAAATGGAACGCCCTGTATATTATTTGCTGGTTGCATTTCCCATTAAGTTGCCTTTAATTTATATTAAGTGTGGCATATACATATTTGTACCCGTTTTCGTGATATTTGGAATTTAAAGAAAAAGTGTAATAAAGTATACCAATACAGTGCTTTAATATTACACCCTGTATAATTGAGTTAGTTTTTTTCATGTATTTTGTTATAATATAAATAAATTATAAATGTTTGTAAAGTTAAAAATGCTATTTTTTATAAAGATACATTTAAATAGCAGAGTTACGCTACTATTTTAAGTTAGCTTAGATTTACTTAACCTCGTTGTCATGGAAACAAAAACAAATAACATACGTGTAGTTATTGCTGTCAACAGACTTAATATAGCTAACCAACATTTGTAATCTCTGTTAACGATGAATTTTAATTATACTAAAGAGGAACTGATAAATATTATTTACATCTATGGAGAAGCCGGCAAAAACGCTCCACTGGCCTCAAGAATTTACGCTCAGCGATATCCCGAAAGACGGCATCCCGATGCAAGAACAATTAATAGAGTTCGGGAAAGTTTTGAATCAACAGGTACTATTACTTACAAAAAAAGAAAAAGAACAAAAGCGGCGACACATGAAGAGAATGAATTTCTGGTAGTTGCTAGTGTGGTAGAAAATCCATACTCAAGCACTAGACAAATAAGAAATCAAGGAATAACCCAATCATCTGTGTCCAGAATAATACGGCGACACAAGTATCATCCATATCATGTGCAACATGTACAGGAATTGAGCGAAAACGATTTAGAAAAGAGATTAAATTTTTGTAATTGGGCAGCTGCTAAAATTTAACAACAAACAAATTTTTTTGAATTTGTTCTTTTTACTGATGACGCTACGTTTCATAAAAATGCGTATGTTAACCAACATAACTTCCATTTTTATGCAACAGAAAATCCTCGCGTTATCAGGCCTTTGGACCATCAACATAGATGGTCACTCAATGTATGGGGTGGAATAGTAGGTACCAATTTGCTAGGGCCTTACTTTTTTGAGGGTTCCGTAAATGGTCAAAGGTACTTACATTTTCTTAACAACCATCTACATAAATATTTAGATGATTTTCCGCTTAATATTCGCCAAAACTTAATTTTCCATCACGACGGAGCCCCACCCCACTTTAGTCTGAACGTAAGACAATTTTTGAACAACCAATACCCCAACAAATGGATTGGAAGAGGAGGCCCTACGTTATGGCCGCCAAGATCTCCTGATCTAAATAAGTTGGATTTTTTTTTGTGGGGTCATGTTAAGGAATTAGTATACCAGACACCACCTACCACACAAGACGATATGAAGATTAGAATAAGAAATGTTTTTGCTGACATCAGAGAAAATAAGAGAGAGATGTTAAGAAATACTTCGAGATCTTTTACCCATCGGATTAATGCTTGTAGAAGACAAAATGGAGGGCATTTTGAACACCTACCAAATCAATAACTACTTGTTGTTTTATCTTTAATTGTTATAGTTTTTTACTAGTTTTATGTTAATGCTTATCAAGTTTAAAAAATAGTTTAATAAATGTTATTAGTTGTGGTTTCTCTTAATTATTTGTTTTTATTTAATTTTTAGTTGTCTCAAATTATATTAATTTTTCATATTGAGTAACTAAATGGTAATTCCATGTACTTTTCAATTTATTTTGAGCAATTCTGTTAGTTTTTTAATTCTCTTTGCAAATGCAAATGTTCTCTGTACAAAAAAAAATCATTAAAAAAGAACCATGTTATGCAGGGTGTAATATTAAAGCACTGTATTGGTATACTTTATTACACATTTTCTTTAAATTCCAAATATCACGAAAACGGGTACAAATATGTATATGCCACACTTAATATAAATTAAAGGCAACTTAATGGGAAATGCAACCAGCAAATAATATACAGGCCGTTCCATTTAAAAAACTCAAGAAAAAGCCATTTGAAAAATATCAAAATTGATTAGGTGCTAGGAACACCCTGTATAGCGCATCAAATTTCTTTGGGCACTATCACCTCCCTATTAGTATTGGTTATTTTCTGACAAAGTTGTAAGAAAATATCTGCAAAAATGACGCTATTACGTAGTTTTCGGAAAAGGCCTGCAACGGCCATTTTTTTAATAAAAAATTGAATATTGCAGAAACTTTTAGCTTTACGTCAATATCACCTGATACAATTAGTAAGACAATTTTCTTCGCAATCATAATATGTTATAATATACAGGGCATTCCATTTAAAAAAGTTAATTTATTTTCTGCTACGCCTAAATGCAACACCCAGTATAAATGAAAATAATTTTACGTTGTAGAAAATGATATGCCAAACAACTTTTGTATTAAATATTTTTTTCCATCTCTAAAGATAATTGCTATATCTACCACCGCGACTCTAGTGACTCACCCTGTATATGATTAGTCCAAATATCTCTTTATCTCTTTCAAATGTATGTTTATATTGTATGTAAATATACATATCTTTCAAATTAAACTTTCAAAATAGTTTAATCTAATATATATATATATATGCTGCATCCAAATAAAACTTCTTTTTTTTCAAATGTTAAAATATCTTTAGATTTTATATATTCAAACATATACGATTGTTTCATTTAAACAATTATATACCTTCTTCAATAGAATTTGTGATGTCGAGTTTATCATATGTGTTTTTGAATTTAAAAATATATATATTACTATAAAACAAATATTTCTTCATGTTAATAGAGAGTTTTATTACTTTCTAATAAATTTGGTATTTGAAATAAAAATCTACAATACTAATTTTAATCCATTTATTAAGGCAATAACAAAACTACAAACACTCTTAATGTAATATAAATAAATATAATGTTCAATAAGAAAAAAAAAATAAATAAACATTCTTAATTCAAAAAATACAAATAAAATGTTTATACTCTTAATACAATGTAAACAAATCTATTGTTCAATAAAAACTATGTTAAAATATACAGTTTAAATACAAAATACTCAAATGAAGTTCTTATAATTAAAATAAACACCTCTAAACTTACCCAAGAAGTTTAAATAAATACACAAGGTAAACAAATTTTTAAGAAATCTTATTACAATTTAAATGTTAGTAACATGGATCAATTATTTGTAGGGTAGGGTGCGGCTCCTTTGAGCATGAGGCACTTTTCGTTAATTGCAATTTCTCTCTCCATTTGCAAAAATATTGAAACACAAATATAAACAGAAATGTTCATAAGGTAACTAAGTATGTTTAAGTTTATGTTTACATGTTTTCGCAAATAGAGAGGAAAATTGTAATTGTCCCAAAGTACCCCATGTCCAAATGAACACCACCCTACCCTACAGTGGCTTAAGCAACAGAGTAAGTTTTCAGAATGATGCCTCAGTAGAGACACGAATAAGTAATTTATTTTCGCTTCAATGAGCAACCATAGGGGCTGGAGAAGATAATTCTGTCATATTGACCACGTCGAAATAATCTGTTTCGGAGATGCAGTACGCAGCTCTGTGAGCAACAAAATTCATGGTGTTAAATAATTTGCAAATGAACAATATGTTGTAATCACCTCGCAAGGTGTAAATAATTTTTTTAAAAATATGTAGATTGTCTCTTGTTTCATGTAATACAAAATAGTTTGGCTTTAACTTGTAGTCACATATGCGAATAAATTTCAAAACATTTGCACACTTTCCAAAATTAACTGGTAACAATCGTCGAAAATCATCAAAATACTGAAGTTCTGATATATTGGATTTACTTCCTTCAGTGTAATCAGTATTTTCATTAAATCCAGTGTTACATAATATGCGATAACAAAATTGTAATTGCTTTTTTTGAACCAACGTATATGGTAAACTTACTCTCGAAGTACAAATTTTGGAACAACTTTTGAAATCTTTGTGAAATGCTTCAAAACGCATACACCAAACATTCTTTAAAGGACCAATGTGTCTCATTACGTCAGGATAATGTAGTAAAAAGTGAAATTTTGGTTTTAAGTCGTCTTCAAAAACATTTTTATACAATGTTAAAAATTCAGCAATAATCGAGTTTAAAAAAAAAGTTATTTCAACGTTAATATTTGTTTTCATGCTTATTTCCAAAATCTGTAGAAGTAACAAGTAAATTTGCCACGTTTCATTTTGTACTGGAACTTTATCACCTATTATTATTCCAAAGTTGTATATTAAGACCATCATTTCGGAAGAGGTAATCGTCACATAATTATTGCAGTTTTTCTTAAATGGTGGAATATTGCAGGAAACAGGGCCATAATTGAAATAACGTACTCGTTCATTTAATAAATCCAACGTGAACAATTTATTGACTATAAAATTATTAATTATTCGAGGCAACGTATATCTGCAAACACCTTCCAAAAGGTCATGCATCACGTCCACTGCACAGTTTTTTGTTACATGAAAATAAGGTAGCTCATTGAATACACAAGTTTCCCTTATTCCAAATGACTGGTTGCTACTGTCAATTTCATAATTTTCTGGATTTCGTTGTAATTCCGAATTTAAAATAGTTGAATTTGAGATATCATTTTTACTTATTTTGCAAAAACGACAACAATAAGAAGACGAAAATGATTCTGAGTACCCTAAGACCTGATTTAAACCCAAATTATCACCGACTATTAAAGTTAAAATAGGATGGATTGAAACGGTTTTACCATTATACTTAATATCGATACCAGTACTGTATAATTGTTTAAATTCATGTATGATGGCACCAAAAATACGTTTGTTTCCAAACGTAGTTCTGTCACTGGCATGAAAAAGTTGAAGAAGGAAAATATTTTCTAATTGAGAACAAAAAGCAGGCGGAATTGTGGCAATTTGAAAGTAAACGGCACCAATTTTGTACACACCAGCATGCGAGCCTAAAGGGTTATTTGGCTCAAAGTCGTCGTAATAAAGAATGATTGGTAGATACGTTTTATCGGCAGTAATATCGACATGCCTCATCATATTTTTCCATAAGGGACTCTGATATATGTTTTGGAGAGAGGCAGTATCAGAATCCAAATACTTCATAAACTCGTGAATACTAGCGTATATACCAGGCAATTCAAGAAAGCTTTTGATGACTTTACCAATAGAAACATATGACATTTCGCAATTTTTTAAAGATAATGAAATTTGGGTATTTATAACAGTTCTATCTTCTCTGGTCCCGATAACCACCTTTTCTGGATTAATCAAATGTGCGGATTTGTTATAAAACTGGAAACGTTTATACTCACTAACAAAATTTTCCAAAGTTGTGCTGTATTTATTGAACATTTCACACAAAATACTGTTGTCCACCAATCCTAACAAAGAATCATTAATTTCCGACATAAATAAGTGAAATAAAGTGGCTAAGTCATCCAAAATTGATTTTATAATTCGCTTAGATAAATTATTTTCAGTGTACAGTTTAGACATAAACCGTATGTAAGAAGTATTCCAGTCTGTGCCTTTCTTCTTACTGTTCGAAGTGACAGACTCCGACTCAGATGAAATATTTTCTACATTTTCTATATGTTGGTTTAAATTACCAGAAAAAGTTTTTACATTACCTAATTTTTGTGGGTGAACTGGTACACAGACAGTATTATGTTTAATTTCAATATGTTTTTTTTAATGTTAGAAGTTTTTTAAAAACACGTGGACATGGATTACCTTTATCATTTTGCCCACAACTGTATGTATCAAGATTGTGTTGCCATCTTAAATGTAATACTAATTGATCCACGTTACTAGTATTGATGTTACAATATGTACATAAATACATACTAATATATGTAATACTACGAATAAAAAAAATAGTGTGTTCTAGAATTTTCTACCTTGAATCTTTATAATCAACATTCATTTTTTGGGCTACTTCTCGTATTAAAGGAATGAATTTTGTGTCATACTCAGTGGTTACATTAAAAATTATTTTCTGTAGTATAAAGTAAATGTGCTCCGAAGCAGACGGATATTTAATATTCATTACATGGAAACATTTGAATAACACTTCAAATGCTCGAAGTACATCTTCAAACATGTATTTAATGGTGTCTATAACAATGTAAGCCTTTTCAACTTGTATTAGCAAGTACGGCTGAACCGTGATCTTTGTTTTGTGAGCTTCATCAATGCGTCCTCTAATTTCAGCGTTGATATCTCCAGCAATCTGCAAATAGACATAAAATCAAGATTAAATTCAATAATATCGGTTTGGCCAATACACAATATACAATAAAACTATCAGACAAAATATATCTCAAGAACAATGTCATTTATAAAAATACTTAAAGCTTACCTCCACTTCAGCAACAATGCTTCTTAAAGCTTCAATAGTCGACGGCTTCCATAATTCTCCATTCTGTTTTTTTTTGTACGTTGGCGTGGAGGGAAAAGGTAAGGCAACAACTTTATTTGCCGAACGATAGTTGCATCTAAGAATAAAATAAATTCATTTGCGGACATACGTTTATATAGCAAACTATCATTATTTTTTCATGCAGAATCACCCCCTGAAGTTTGACGCACTTATTTACTAACACCCTGTATATGTTACTTTATGTACTTATTACTTACTTCTGGAATTGGTCATTTCTGGTATATTATCAATGTGTTTTGTCGATGTACACATTTTGTTAATAAATGTTTCCCATGTATCATATTTGAGTATGCCTTTACCGGGGTATAGTGTTTCAAAGTCCTGATCAATCTACAAATTTAATCTGTTAGAGCATACAATAATTAATATTTATTCATAATTACAAGCGTGTATCCAGAGGGATGGTTAAGGATAGGCCATTCCGATAAAAAATCTTGGCTAGATGTTGCCTTGGATTGCTTTCGAATAGAAAAGCAACTCTTCCAGTTGCTTAACACATCCTCCCAAGGCTCGGTCTTCAACTTCAGCCAGTCCCTGCACTTAGCGATTTCATCATCTAAATAAATGCATGTTTTTATACGTAACAAAATATAATACAAATTGCAAGCATTACCTTTTACAGAAACCATTTGAACATTAATTGGTCTTTTAATTCCTCTTTTTGATAATATTCCGACATTTCTTAGTTTAGTTAAGCAATTCCTGTATTTGTCAGCCAATTTTCCATGGGAGACGCCAGATTTACCGTCTAAACTAAATCTTTTTTTTATTGGTGGCACATAATAAATCTCTGGTGACTCATTTGGGAACAATGTATTAATTTTTTGGGCCAACACTGCCAATTCTCGGTTTGACAAGTAACTGAAATGTAAATGTCGTTCTTACCTATCTTTTCGGAAATGTGATATAATTTTAAAATAACTGAATAATTGATGTGGACATCTAAATTTGTATGGATATGGTGGCTTACTTCTATTAAATCATCAAATTTTCCGGTACTTTTAATACATTATGCATTTACATAAGTAATATAAGTATTAAACAATAATTACCTGTCGTTTTTATTCTCAAACGCTCCAGAAATAACTGAATCTACCAAACTACGCCTTGAACTATTATCCAATATTTTGTTCATTTCATAGCACTTTAAAACGCATCTCCCTTGGGCTGTTCTTTTGAATATTGTTTCTAGGTCAAAATCTTCAAGACTTCTCTGAAAATAGTTATGAAAATTGTATGTCCACCACATAAACACATAAAGGGTATACATAACAAAAAAATTTAATAACATTATGCTCCTTTAAATTTTAATAAGTAGAGGACTGTCTTTGAAATTTAATTTTAATTAAAGTCTCGAATAACTTGTTTTACACCCTGTATATATAAGTGAATTTTATATCATACATACAATTGCGTCATATGTTTCCCCAGATATTTCGGATCGCTCGGAGATTGGAGATGTGACATCCCCCAGAGATTCAACAACACTTTCTGTACTGGCACTTGCAGTGCTGGCATCTTCGTGCTTCTGCCTTACTTGTAAGAGGGGGTCATTCATGAAGTGGTTTAAGACGTATGGCGCTAACACATCCTCTTCTAATAAACAACCACCGTCATCGTAAAATAATATCTCGTCTAGCAGATCGGGAAACTTTTTTTTTGCTAAAAATATAAACAGATAATGGATGTGTGCGAGTGAATAAAATTGTAGATTTACCCAATTCAATGCGACAATTGAAACAGATGACCCGCCCGTCTCTAGTACGTGCCGGCATGTTTCTGGGATTTACATATGCGCCTGGCCTATTGCCCGGATTTGAATTATAAGGAACATTCCTACCTGGTAATTGCCTTCGAAGATCGGCCATCTGTCGACGGAGGTCCTCGATATCAGCTGGCCTAACACTGCACATTCTTTGGAAGGACGCCGCGACGAGGTGTTCACCATCTCAAGTTACAACAACAGTGCAGGGCTGTACTACGAAGAAATTGGCAATTTACAAGTGTTTGAAAGCTCTTGGAAGCTGATTACACATTATAATCATGATAGCTATGTACAGGCTTTTTCTGAAATCACGAGATTATCTAATACCATTGTTAATTTGTGTAATCGTGCTAAATCAAAACAAATACTATCGAAAGAATGCTCAACATTTGTCCCAATAATTAATAGTATTCGTGATGACATTGTCCATACTAATGACATCATAAGTAATATCATCGAAACTGAACCCAATGTTAGAAGAAAGCGAGGTTTAATAAATGGCATAGGTCATATAGCTAAAGCTCTATTTGGTACTCTTGATGAAACCGATGCTATTTACTACAATGAACAGCTCGATCATTTAGGTAAAAATCAGAATCATTTAATCAATCTAATAAAAAAGCAAACGTCAGTTTTTAATTTATCAGCTGGCGCTTTCAATGAGACTGCAAATGCTATCCGAAGCAAAATGTATTTTATTGAAAAACGACTATTTACAATTATGGATTTCTTAAATAACGTTACGATTGGTACACATTATTTGCAGCAAGCTGTTGATTTTGAACTCTTGATAAACACTTTTGCTTTAATTTTAAATGAAGTATCTAAGGAACAATCCAAACTTTTACAAATTCTTACTATGTCACAGAAAGGAATTATTAATGCCTTTATAATGAATCCAAACAAACTTATTCAAGAACTATCCAAGATTCAATCCTATTTACCAGTTGGTAGAAGATTTCCATTTGCAATTACATTAGACACCGCGCATCGCTTGATGCAATTGTTACGCCCAAACATATACGTTTATCAGCGGAGAATAACATTCATACTTACTATACCGATTGTTGAATCGAAAGAATACAATTTATATCAAATCTCTACATTACCGTCAGTTGTTTCTGTAAACACTTATCAGTTCATTCTTCCAGAAAAACCATTTTTAGTTATTGACTCAGTACATCAATACTTCTTTTTACTTGACACATCTGAATTAACCCATTGCACAAAAATAAACAATCAATACATTTGTAAACAAATGAAACCTATTCTTATGGTTCAACCTCATGACAATTGCGAAGCAAAACTTTTTACTTCTCATGCTAACCAAATCCCCGAAAATTGTAATATAAGAGTAATTCAAACAACTCAACCATGGTTTATCCAACTGAAGCAAAGTCACTCGTGGATTTATACTATTCCAAGCACAGTTAAAGTTAATTGTCATTGTCCAGAAAAAACAACAACTTTTAACCTCATTGGAACGGGATATCTTAAAACAGATAATAATTGTAAAGTGTTTCTAGATTCAATTATTCTTTCATACCCAAAGTTATCAAACTATTCAACTTTCAAAAGTTATTCACCCAATGTAAACTTTAAGAATCTATCTATTTCATCCAACATTAAATTTTTAAAGCCTGGTTTATTAGTCCCTACTTTAGTTACTCCTTTAGATATAACACCCTTGGTACAAGCCAGCGAATCTCTTTCTGAAATAAGCAAGGAAGCCGAGAGACTTGATGAACTCTCATTATACAAAAATCACCATTCTGCATATTTGTCTACATTGTTAACTGTTATAATTATTTTTATTTTTTTTAATATTGTTTAATTTTAAGTCATTCATATTGTCTGTATTTTGTAAAATGTGTTATAATGGGAATAGTAGTACCGACGTTGGGTCTAGTACCGATGTAGAACTCTCTCCAGAAGCACCTAATTCCAGCAATGAAAATCGTCCCCAGAGGTACAATTTTCAAAAATATGGGGGAGGTGTTGTATAGCCGTCGGACTGTTTTGCATATTTCATGTCAATGTAAGATGATCATTTTGTTTCTTCTCACCCCAGGAAGCACGTACGCTGTCTCGTATATCTAAATTCTCGCAATCCAGAGTCGGGTATAAAACCCTGTGTCATCAACGCAACCATTGGTCGCTGGTGACATGATTCATGCACACTAGATTTTAATTGGTCTTTGCTTGTGACGAGATATCGTACCACTTTTTTGGTATATAAAGGAAAAATACCATTTTTGCTGCAGTTCACCAGCAGTACACCAGTTCTTACACATACATAGCATATTACGATTCGTCGCCAGTTTATTAGTTAGTTATTAAGTGTATACTACTCTGTAATTTGAAGTGGAATAAACACCATTAATTACAACAAGGACTTTGATTCAACAACCCCACAACACATGTAAATGCGAATTTCTGAAAAAGGAAGCTCCTTATTTAGGTCATATCATCACTAAAGATGGAGTGAAACCAAATCCTTCCAAAATAGATGCAGTATTAAATTTTCCAATACCCAAAAACACAAAGGATATAAAATCATTTCTAGGATTAACGGGATATTATAGACGTTTTATAAAGGAATATTCGCAAATCACTAAACCTTTGACTAACTTATTAAAACATAACGTAACTTTTGATTTTAATGATAAATGTATTGACTCATTCAATAAATGTAAGGAAATGTTAACCAGTGCTCCAATATTACAATACCCTGATTTTGAAAACAAATTTTTGTTAACTACAGATGCTAGTGATTATGCCATAGGCTCTGTATTATCGCAAGGTATGATAGGAATGGATCTACCTGTAGCATATGCCAGTCGGACGTTAAATAGTGCCGAAACGCGCTATTCTACTATTGAAAAAAGTTATTATCAATCGTTTGGTCGGTTAAGCATTTCAGGCCTTATTTGTTTGCAAGAGAGTTTATAATTGTTACAGACCACAAACCTTTGGTTTGGTTGTTTTCTGTAAAAGATCCAAGCTCACGTTTGGCTCGTTGGCGGCTAAAGCTTGAGGAATACGATTTTAAAATATTGTATAAATCAGGTAAACTGAATAAAAATGCAGATGCACTATCAAGAATAAAAATAAACGCATTACCTGGTATATCTGAAGAAACAGAGAGTAACTCAGATATAATCATAAAAATTTTGAAAATGAATTTAATAATTTTTTAAAACTTCGAAAAAATCAATCATTAGTTGATTATGACATAATAAAGCGTTCGAACGACAGTCCTTTTTTAAATACACATAATAAAATTATTGCTTTAATTGCACAAAATGAATCTAACGGTTACAAAGTAAAAGATTTACTTGAAGATATTTGTGAGGATCCCGAAAGCCAAAACTTACATTTAACGCAACCATTAACGGTAAGAGACAGCATAAAATGTCAAAATAAAAAGTATTATTTACTACAAATACCTACAATAAAGTTGGAAGCGCTAAGTTTAAAAGATTGTTTCCGAATGTTTTACACTACCAGAGAGGAATTGCAAGATGACAACTATTTTATTCAAACAATAAAACATTTGTCACTTCAAGAAATATTAAGTTATTTGTTTAAAGAAAAAAATATAACCTTTACAATTTGTAACGACATTGTACAAACACCTCCTGAAGACGAGAGACAACAAATATTGGAAAATTATCATACAAGTACACCTTCTGTTCATAAAGGAATAAATGAAACTTTCAGACGCATTCGCGAACGCTACATTGGGCCAAACCTAAAAAGCGATGTGGAGAATTTCATTAAAGCCTGTGATGTCTGCAATAAAACTAAAACTAATAGAGTCAATCTCGACTATCCTTTAGTAATCACAGAAACTCCACGCAAACCTTTTGAACATATCAATATTGATCTACTACACGGAATAACATACTTTTAACCATAATAGATAATTTTTCCAAGTATGCACAAGCATATCAAATCCCAAATAAACAATCCACGTCGGTAATTGATAAATTATTACACTACTTCCAACACTATCCTATTCCGAAACGAATTCATTGTGATTCCGGACTAGAATTCAATAATAATCAAATGAAAGACTTAGCTAAGTTACATAATTTCAGATTGACATTTAGTGCTGTCGCACATCCTCAATCAAATGGGACGATTGAACGATTTCATGCTACGTTATTAGACTCGTTGAGAGCTTATAATTTAAAATATCCACACAAGTCAAATTTAAGCGGATTACCGTTTGCAATTAAGTCGTATAACAAAAGTAAATCACAATCAACAAAATTTACACCTGAAGAAATTATATTCGGACATATGAGAGATAATGAAGACGAGGAGTTGTTTACTGAAGATGAACTTTATACAACTTATATAAACAAAATTAAAAATATTTCAAGTTACATATACCAACAAGTGAATCAGAATATCCTAACAGCAAAAGAAAAATCAAAGATTCGTTTTGATAAGCATGTTAAACTAAACAAAACTCAATATGAAGTAGGAGATTTTGTATATGTTAAGGAATCACAGATAGGGAATAAAATGAAAAATAAATACAATGGGCCTTATAAAATTATAAGATTGGTCAATACAAATACTGCGGAAGTTCAAATAAGTAGTACTAGAACATCAATGATAAATTTCGATAGACTGAAGCCTGTTATAACTGTTCCAGGGTCGGAACCAGGTTAACCCTAAGCTCTACGATCCAACCCATTAATTCAAACGGCATCTTCTACCAACGGGAAGGAATCGTGAAAGTAGCCAACAGTAATTATAAGTTATTAGTATATAAGAATATTAGCTCAATAAGACATTCATTTAACCACAACTTGATTGCTAGGAATCATATTAAGGAAATGTTAGGTAGACCTAGTGAACATTTAATCTACAAAATACCTTTCTCTGCACAACTTATATTACTTAATAGTGTTAATAATCAAATAAAACAAAAATTTAATGAAACAACATTTACGGAAACAAATAGATTTAAAAGAGGAATCATAAATGGTATAGGCTCTTTATGGAAAGCAATTAGTGGTAACTTGGATGCATCCGACGGTGATTTCTATAACCAATGCATCGATAGGTTGGAAACCGATGACAAAGATTTACAATTACTAATGAAAAACTAAATACAAGTAGTATCAAGTACAATCCAAAGCTGTAACAATACTTTGAGGAAACTACATGTGGACGAGAATGAACTGAATGGTAATTTAAAAATTATTGAGGTAGAGTTAAAAAGAAATAAAGATATGAACCAATGTATTGCAATTAAAAATTTTAAATCTAATTGAGCAAATTTTATCCTCAAGTATAATAATTCTTGATCAACTTAATGATTTAATAAGTAGCATTGCTTTTGCCCGATTAAAGATGTTGCATCCTTCAATGATCAATCCAGATTTACTCTTAAGCCAACTGAGTGACATATCACGAAAACTAACGCATGGTCATTTATTATTCACCCCGAGTTATCAGCGTTTGTCGCATTTAATTGAAACTATAAAAATTGCAGCTTTGCAGACAGAAGATAAAGTAATATTTGTATTTTACATCCCTATTGTCGAGGCTACAAGTTACGATTTATACCATGTCTTTTCATCTCCTACGAGAGATTTAAAAACTAAATTGTTTTATTCATTCATCCCTATTTATAAGTATGAGGCGGTGTCGCGTGAAAGTAGACGGTATATCACAGTAAAAACCCAAGAATGTTCAGAAGTTGTTAGTAACGAATTGCATTTGTGTTATAACGAATTTCCAAAAGTAGTATCTATTGATTCTCCATGTGAAGTTGGTATATTGATGGAATTAAAGATTAATGAAAATTGCCATAGAATAATAAGTGATATCGACGACTACCTTATCCAAAAACTTTCAAAAAATAAATGGTTCTTGACTATTTCAAAACCAATACCTATAACCATAAATTGTAATAATAACAAACCTTCAACTGAAATTTTAAAAGAGAATTCCATTTTAACATTAGGCTTTCAGTGTTCTGCTTTTATTGGATCAATACGTATGTACGCTTCAAATGAAGAAAATGATACTGTTACGACAGAACTTCTCATCCCAAATATTGAATATAATTGTTGTGAGGATTTGCCAGAGAAAAATAACTTACCTGTTTTAAAACCAGTAAAGATTAGTAAAGTAAATTTAGACGAATTAAATACACTAATGAGCCTTTTGCGACAAGACATTATGGTACGATAATCTATTTTGTAACTGTCATAATTTGCCTGATATTATTGTGGATATTTTGTAAGTGTTGCTATAAAAGAAAACTAATGTCATATAATCATCCGTCTGATGATAATGGACAACCTTCAAGAAGTTGTTGTCCTCGGATATTTAATTATTGTAGCGTTGACAGTAGAATAAGAAGAAGGGCATCCATTCATTTAGACACTATGGATAATATTTCTGACGTTGTAGTCTATCAAACACCATCTCACCGAGCATCTCGAAATGTTAAGAAATTATAACAATTTCGTATCACGATAATAATCTCACAAAAAAAATAATCAATTGAAATAATTAATTATGTTTTTTTTCTTAAATGGGGAGGTGTTATATCCCAGACTCTCCGTGCTCGCTTACATTGTAATAGTTTGCTCTTATCACCCTAGTATTATATCGAGTTCCGTTGCTTATTCGTTGGGCCGCTTGCTAGAGTACGTGAGATAATTCGCTGACTATACAATGCGGTCGTCGCTAGGCTCACTGTAGTATAAGAAATAATATTAAGACTTACTTAGAGTTATACCGTCACACCGTATACGTGTAAAAATGTTCTCTTTGTCTTATTAATAAAGAAGTTGTGCACATAGAATTTTATTCATCAATAATTTATTTTTACGAGTTCAAACGTAAAATATATACCTATATTACATATGGATTGAGCTAACTCTATCTGTCTTCCAACAAAAGTATGTTCCCGAGGAATTGGCAAGGATGGTTTAATAAAATTGAAGAAAGACAGAGATACTTAGGACAGTGACTATCTTCAGTCTGATGCCGGACCACTTACCATAGCCGACATAACTCCACATATGCACATAACCTTTAGCGCTTGACTTGTGGTGAGTGTTTTGTGTTTGCTAAACAAATATGGCATATTTGTTTTCGTACAAGCTCAGCCAAGACCACCTAAAAGGAGACGGCTATAACAATAATAATCCTTCAGCGTACCAGTTTAGCAATTCATACAGACGTTTATTGGTACGCCATCAACTTGCTGGCAGTGAATTTGGTAACTGTCGATTTTGAGCATGTCTCAATTTTGACCGTTGGTAGCAGGTCCCACCAATCAAAGGACGTCCAGCAAGATCTAAGGGATACTGCCTAAGTCGCAATTACTCCAAATATGTCAATGTATATAGAGGATGTTGTGGAGTATATTGCGGGATATGTAGTAAAGGTAACATATAACTCAATTAATTGTGATATATGTAAATCTGCATTATTGGACAATGGTGACTCCAAGCCCTCAAACCAAACATTATATAAAATTAAAAATAGAGGGGGTTTGACAAAACCATTGTATGATGTATGTTTAATTGGTAAGGCTGCAGAAAGCTACCTACGGGGGTTTTCATTAAAAACAACTGCAGATGTTGCAAAAGTAAAAGTTGCAATTTTCAGTAATGTTGGGTTCAATATTTTTGCTGATACTAATATGTTCCAACATTAATTAACAAGATATACGGACCCAACGTCGGATACTGTTAATTAAAAAAACAATTGACAGAGAATTGCAGCAGTGTCGCCATTTTGTAATATTCTCCATTTTTTTTTTGTAATAGACCCCAAGTGTTACTTCTCTATCACCTTTCCTTCCGCCCAAAAAAAAACTGTCAAGAAAACGTTTCTTGAGGCCGTTACAGTGGTGGTACCCCTTAAAAGATATAACTAATATCTTCGTAAAGATATTGGATCAACGAGGTAAATTAGTAACATTTGGAGAGAAAGAATAAATCACCATTCGAGTACAAGAGAAGTCGGAGAATAACATGACTCTTGTTTCCGAAAATTGAATCAAGAAAAAGAGAGGAAATGGCTTATTAATGAATGGGAAATATGTGAATAAATGTGAATGTAAAGACTCTAGTAGTGGTAGTAGTGAAAATTTAGTAAAAAAAATTAACAGCGATAAATGGAGTTTTTCTGAAAAAAATGGGGTATAGTCATCTAAAAAATGGATGTATTAAGTGTTACGGATAAGATTAAAGTTGATAATTCTATTGTTAGTTATGAACTTCACTCGCATCAGCCATTTGGATCACAACGTTAATACCACGCGGATGAATAGCGGCGCCAGAAATTGACAATTTTACAATCCCCGGTGAGAGTTATTTATATGTGGAAGGACGGATACATACTGTTAAGGATGATGGAACCGCAAAAACTGCCACAAAGGAAGCGGATGGTACTGTCGAAGGAGTCAGCACATCAACTTTATTTGTATGGAATCCTGTAGCTTTTTTGTTCAGAGATATTCGATATCTATTAAACGGAGTGCGCCTCCGTAGCAAATGTTGGACTCGCCTTATTAATGAAGGCGTACCTTTCATACACTCGAAATGATATGATAAAAATGCGAAATGCTGGTTGGAACACTGATGGAAATTTTACAACCGATATTGTAGATAGGACGGTAAATTTTAATGTATCTGTCCCACTAAAGTCGCTCATAGGATTTGCTGAAGATTATAAAAAGTTATTGTTAATGGGAGGCAAGAACTGGTATTAATTCGAAGTAATGATGGCACAGATGCAGTATTTGCGTCAAGGCCAGCTACCGTCCTTGTCGATGAGAAAGTGCACATAACCATTGTACCACTAGGTTTGTTTTGGTTCGCAGTTCTGGAACTACTGCGCATGCGTATTTGCGTATTAGCGTTTTGGTTTCATAAGAACTGTTTCCGAATTATCGATCCGATGTTTTGGTTATTTACGGAACTCGTTCGGAATGATTCTAGAACCGTTCTAGCAGTTCTTGCTTGTCACCGAGTACCCATTCCGAATTATTAGTTCGCGCTTGCGCTGTTTAAACTTGAATCAGCTGTATTTGCTTGAACGGTAATTCCTGTGGGTAGTTCTTTTGCATCAAGATGGCTAATTCAAATGTTTTAAAGGTAATATTACTCATACGTATTTAAGAGATACAAATCTTTTTATAGTGATGAATTTCTGCATTTCTAGCGATGTCCAGTACCAGTAGTAGCTCAGAAGAAGATGAGGAGCCAGTATTAAACCAGGTACGTGTTGAGTTGTACCAAAATCATCAGAGAAACGAACTTCATCTACAAAATGTAGTACCCAATTATACTGAAGTGGAGGTCAGAGAACATTTTAAAGTAGGACGTGAAATCCTTAGGGACTTTGCAACCAGATTTGTTCAAAGTGAGTGGTAGCCAAATAAGAAACTGGATTTGAAAGAGCTACAGCAGAACATTCTTTATGGATATTTTGTTGGTATGCCAGTCACGAAGCTGCTGGATTTAGAGATGTAGCAGATCGCGTCAACATTGCCATCAGTACACTGCACCTGTTAATAGTTAATGTATCTCGATTTTTGAGCAGTATGAGTCCTACAATAATAGCATGGCCAACATACGAAGCACAAGGACAAATAAGTGCTGATTTTGTTGAAATGGGTTTTGTTGATGGTGTTATTGGATGTGTGGATGGTGTTCATTTTAAAATAGATACGCCCACCAATGATCCAGACTCTTATTATAATAGAAATAAATATTTTTCTATACGGGTAAGTTTGATCAAATGGATAGAGCTTATCTAAAAGGATCCAAGCATCAAATTGTGTTTTTTTTTATAAAGAGGCTAACTGTTATCTATATATAGCTGGGTTAAAACATGGCAGATCACTTAAACCTTGATTTTATCAAAACTATTGTTATTCGGGTCACTGGGTAGCGTAAACAACACTTGTAGAACACAAAGATATATATTGACTAAGATACAAAACTAGATGATTAAAACATGTGGTGAAGGTTTACACTCTCTCGCTGTCGTCTCTGGTCTCTGACTGCGTGCTTGCCCGACAGGGATGGCTAGCGATTGGTCCGTCGCATACACGGTATGTGCGCCATCTCTGGTCGGTCTCCAACAACTCGGCCTTCCTGGTCTGGCGGAGTCCCTTCCGCCTCATGGTCCCCTTCGTCATGGTCTGGGTCGTCACCATCTGAGTCCTCGTCGTCTTCCTCGAGGATGGTACACCATCGCTTCATTAAGCCTGAACAGAAAACTGCATTAAATGGTTTTGAAGATCGTTGTGCCCCCGGTATGTCGTTTAGCACGTATCTGTCATTTCCGAGCACTCGCGTTACGATATAGGGTCCTTTATATTTCGGCAATAACTTTCGCGATTGTCCCGTTACCGCGAACTCGCGTTTCACTAACACCATGTCGTCGACACTGTAAGTTTGTGGTTGTTTGTGCTTCTTGTCGAAATACTTCTTGTCCCGTTTTTGCTGTTCTCCAATTCGTCGCACAGCTTCTCTTCGCAGGTCTTCGATGTCTTCCGGATTATGAATAATGTAGATGCTCAATACTCTAACGTGTTTTTTTATTGATGAACTTCTGGCTACATGTTTCGATCAACGATCGTCATCAGGCCAAGCTACAAAAGATAACAAAGGAAAGTATTTAACATCACTTAAACAATCATTCACATAACAATTATAAAACAATAAAAAATCTTTACCGTCAGTTTCGGCTGGTAAATGGTCATATAAAATTTTGAGGTTATGTCTATTGTTATTCACACTTCTTACAACGTACACATCTAAAAATACAGAAAAACATTGCTTTACATAACATATGTCGGACACTCAGCAACAAAAGCTTACATATAACAGTAGTTTCACTAATTTAACAACTACTTTGCTTATCACTGTAGTAACAAATCAAGCATGCGAAAAACGTAACTCGAAAAAGAATCATCTATTATGTTGTGCCGCTTGCGGGAGATGGCGTATGGCGGGAATTTTAAAAAGTTTCGAGAATATTCGGTAAGGGTTAAGTTCTATGATATCATTCATTAGCAGGCCTGGTGTCCTTACATGATGTCTCATGATCTCCATTTCCTCAAGAAGGTGCATCTTTTTAGATTTCTGAACTTGGTGGAGCAATTGGACATTATCATTTATTATTTTATGTTTAGATTCCAATCCAAGATCTTCCGGATAGCTAAGTTTGCTCACAGCTAACGCTACCTGGTTTTGTAAAGCATTCCTCGGATGATATCCAAATAATAGTTGGTGTGGCGTCTTCCCAGTTGTTTTGTTCTCTGCATCATTTAAAGCAAATTGGATTTGGTGAATTCTCTTATCCCAATCTCTGCCGTCTTCGTCTTCGTACATTGTTGTTAGTGCGGTCAAAAGTGTTTGATTCTGTCTTTCAGCCTGTCCATTCGCCCTCGGCGTCGCTGTAGCATTTTTGATATGTTGGATCTGGTTCTCTTCGCAGAACTTCTCAAACTCGTTCGACGTAAACGCTGTCCCTCTATCAGTTATCAGACGTTGAGGTGTCCCGAAATAACTGAACACTTCCTTCAAGTTAGTAACGACAGGTCTCGTTTTTGTAGACTTCACCGCCCTCAGTATTGTGTACTTCGTAAAGTTATCTTGGTACAACAACACATAATCATGTCTACTTGTACTATTGACAAATGGTCCTAGATGGTCCATGTTCACTGTGTGAAATGGAATTGGTGTTCTCTCTATAATGTGTAGTTCAGCCTCCGGTTTTCCTTTCACGGTTTTATGGTAAGCACATCTAACACAAGATGAAATGTAGTTCTTCACTTTCTTTCTCATCTTTGCAAACCAATATTGCCGTCGTTGCCAACGTTCTCTCAATCCCATAATGTCCCATCTTATCGTGACTCTCTTCTATAACTTGGCCAATCACTCCCTTCGGAACCACCCATCTCAGTCCATTTTCGGTTTTTCTACAAATTCTATTTTCATCTATCTCGTAGTCTGCATTAATCTGTGTTTCTTCTGTTGTATCTGAACGTTTCTGTCGCAAAACCTCGTAGATATTCTTTAGATGTCCATCTTGGAGCTGCATAGTCAATAACCAGTCAGCTTCGTCGATCCTTAAAGTGTAGATCTTCATATCCGCTTCTTCTGGTTCTTTTCCAGGTTCTGTAGGGTGTCTACTCAAGGCGTCGACATGTGACATCCTTTCTCCAGGTCGATGCATGACGGTAAAATCGTATTCTTGCAACTTTAAAAGCCATCGTCCTATTCTTGGCGTCATGTCTTTCTTTGTCATGATTGTCTTCAGAGAGTTACAATCAGTAACTACAGTAAAATGTCTACCTAGCAGGTATATTCTAAATCTATCGATGGTTTCCACTACTGCCAAAGCCTCAAGTTCGTAGCTATGGTACTTGGCTTCTAATTCGGTCGTCTTTCTGCTGTAATACGCCAATGGCTGGAATGCTCCTTCGTTGTTCTTCTGTAGAAGCATGCCTGCAATTCCGTCCTTACAAGCATCCGTGTGTACTTCAAGTTCAGCCGTGTGATCATAAAGTGCTAGTATCGGTTGTTCGGTCAGTCTGTCCTTCAATGTCTGAAACGCTGTCTCCTGTGGTTCATTCCACTCGAAACTTCGATCCTTCTTGGTTAGTTCCGTCAATGGTTTGGCTATCAATGAGAATCCTCTTACGAATTTTCGAAAGAATCCGCATAATCCCAAAAATTGCCTAACTTCGTGAACATTCACGGGGGTCTCAAAGTTCATCACAGCTTCGGTTTTGCGCTTACCCGATCTCACACCATCACAATCAGTTTCAAACCCTAGATAGTCTAATGGCGTATGTAGGAATTTACACTTGCTTAATTTTAATGTTAACCCTAGCTCTCGCAACACTCCCAATACTGTTCGTAGTTTCGCGATACCCTCCGCTACTGTCGCACTTGGTATTAACATATCGTCCATATACGTCAAAACAATGTTCGGTCCGATGCGTTGCACGACACGTTGCATCAGTTTATTAAACACATTTGGCGCGTTCACCAAACCAAACGGCATCTTATTGAACTCGAATTGTCCCTCGGTTGTCACAAACGCGGTTAAGTGTTTTGATCGTTCATCTATCGGAATCTGGTAATAGCCACTCATAAAGTCTAGTGTTGTAAAGAATCTGTTACCCGCCAACATGTCTAACTGTTCATCAATCGAAGGCATCGTCACGTGTGATTTACGCGTTATCGCATTTAATCGTCTATAGTCTATGCATAGTCTTTGTGAACCGTCTTTTTTTGGAACTAAAATCACTGGACTCGAATACTCCGATGTTGACTCGCGAATGATACCGGAATTTAAAAGATCGTCTATCATAGTTTTTACTTGTTCGCGTTCCGCGTATGGTAGTCTATATGGTCTGCACCGCACTACTTCCTGACTAATAAGTTCAATGTTCATAGTTACTAGGTCAGTGGTACCATTGTCACAAGAGTGTGTAGAAAAGACTGAATTAAAGTGACTCACCAAATCTCGAACGTTCTCCGGTTCGTCATTACCTATGTCCGGATTGATGTCCACTTCCTCATTCTGGATTCTTGTCTCTTCTATTTTGAAAATCGTCTCAATAGTCAACGACTTGTCTTCCTTGGTCACTCTTATCCCTGGCTGATCCAATGCACTTCGTCCCACTATCATGGATTCCTATTGTGCTTCATTTGGTACGATCAGAACATCAGCTTCAATTTCGACGTCATCTATCTCCAACAGCAATGTCCTCTTTCCCTTCGTTTCACATGTTCCTTGTCCAAATCCTGTCAGTCTACTGTGGTGTGGCAAATACTTTATGTTCATCTCCGTAGCTGTCTCCTCTCTCATCGTGACTACGTCGATGAATGCCATTGTCTTCTTCCCATCGATGTTCACCTCCTTGTAGTATTCGCTCCCTTGTCCGTCTGTTGCAATCTTCTTCACTGATGGTTGTTTCGGATTCGCTGGTGAGGATGTTTTCTTCGGGCACACGTTTGCTTTATGCCCAAATTCTCTGCAGCTGAAGCATTTGACTCCCTTATCCTTATTCTTACAGTCTGCCACAAAATGACCTTTCTCGCCACAACTAAAACAATACCTTGGTTTCTCTCTGGGCTTGTTCTCGTCTGTTCGTTCATTTTGTCTCGGCTTGTATGTTCTTGTTTGCTTCTGTTTACGTATTTTATCGTAGATCTCTAGCTTTTCTTTAAATTCGCTATTGGTTCTCGCTCCATACAAAACTACTTTGTTGGTTGGTTCATCTTCTATTCCATCTATTACATATTGGTATAATGCCTCTTTCTCTACATTTCCTCGACTTCCTAGTTCTCGCATCTTCAAAAAGTACTCTCCTACTGTTTCTTCACTCTTCATTCTTCTCCGTGTCATCATCTTGTGCAATGCAGCAGTGTTAAATTTTCTGCCAAAATCATCTTCTAATCTTCTTCTCAGCTTCTTCCACGTAGTGATTCCTCTTTCACTCTGGATAAACAGCTTCGCTATTCCTCTTAGCAATTTCTTGCAATAAATGAACTTTTGCACATCTGTCCACTCCAACAGAACTGCGTTTTCTTCAAATTCTTCCATCCAGGTATCTATAGCACAATCGCCCTTGCCATCAAAAGGTCGAATGGTATCTTCAACGTCCCTGAATGTCATCATAAATTTCGCCGTCGTGCATAATTCATTTTCGTACGTCTTCGTTTTCTTCTTATTCGTCGCTTTTGGTTTCGTCTGAGAACCACGTCGTTTTTCTTCTACATCTTCATCGTCCACATCAGTTTGGTCATCTTCGTCGTCGTCTGCAGTATCGTCGTCTTCTTGCACCTTTCCATCACCGTCTCCATTGTTATCTTCTTCGTGTTCTTCTGCAACATTTGTCATGGCTAATTTATTTAAATCCATCAAACTCATGCAAATTTTCTTCGATAGTTCTTCAAAACTGGCACAATCAAAATCTACATTCAGCACATAACAGCATGCAAATAAATCTTTCTGTGTTAGGCTATCTTTAATGTATTTTAATTTCTCGCTAAATTCATCAAAGTTTTCGGCAAATGGGAACCCATGGAAGTCTCTTAATCTTTGTCGGTTTTTTCTATCGCCATCATACTCAAAAATTAATTTATGTAAGGCTTTTGCCGCATACACGGGTGCCGATTTAATATTAGCATTAATTGTAGGATTTTTCGACAAACATTCCATCGTGAAATAAATAAAATAAGGGTTACTTCCCTGTAATTGCCGCCTTTCTATTTAGCCGACTTCTGGAACTCGCTCGCCGCTCGCTCCTTTGACGTATGCCGCTTGCTGCTTTGATGTATGCCGCCAATGCCGCTCAAAGAGTCGCCGCGCTTCGTCGCCGTTCGCCCGTTGAATCTTGCTCGGTTCTTCTAACGATCAATATGGAGTCGCTCCGCCTTGTTGAGGTTATGCACATTTACACTGATTCAAGTTATTAATCTCACCGCTGCAATTGTTATTCGGGTCACTGGGTAGCGTAAACAACACTTGTAGAACACAAAGATATATATTGACTAAGATACAAAACTAGATTATTAAAACATGTGGTGAAGAATAGGTTTACACTCTCTCGCTGTCGTCTCTGGTCTCTGACTGCGTGCTTGCCCGACAGGGATGGCTAGCGATTGGTCCGTCGCATACACGGTATGTGCGCCATCTCTGGTCGGTCTCCAACACTATGAAGTGACGGTTGGTCGCTTTTAGATACGTGCTATCCAAATAGTATTTCAAAATAAACAAAAATTATTTTTATTTGTTTTCATAAAGATATCTCAAACTTGGTTATTTTGTTGTAGATGCAAGCAGTCTGTGATGCAAAACGAAAAATAAGAGATGTTTTTATTGGTTACCCGGGATCAGTCCACGATGCAAGAGTATTCCGAAATTCTGGTCTGGATGAAACTCTAGCTACAAAATGTGGTGGAAATTATATTTTAGCCGACACAGCATATCCTTGTCTCAGGAATATCGTTCCACCATATAAAAATTTTGGAAACCTGACTGAAGTGCAAACATATTTCACTGAAAAAGTAAGCCACTGCTGTGTTCGAATAGAACATACATTTGGAATATTAAAGCAAAAGTTTAGAAGCCTATACCATATAAAGTTGAAGGATATAAACACAATATGCCATTTTATTCGTGCATGCTGTGTTTTGCAGAATCTTTCCCTGAATAATGAAGATGAAATGCAAGAAATTACTGATGATTCTGACCAACTTGTAAATGGAAACTCCAATGAAAATGTAGAAAATAATGCCGTAGGTGAAAACTTCAGAAACTATTTAGCCATTTTGTTATTTGAAAATAGACGTAGACAATAAATTATATATTTTAATAAGTTTTACTTTATTTTTATTACCTTCCTATTAATACAGGTACATATTACATGAATACAACTTTTAGTAAGTAACAACTTTTTCTTTTACATCTACATAACTAAAAAATAAATATTCTTAAACAAAACACAATACATTCTGTTAATACTTTTTTAACATAAGGGAAACATTATTTTTATTTTGTTAATGTACCGTGGGTTGGGGCTACTTGAACAGGAAACTTTGAACAATTAGCCGCCATTTGTTCTTTATTACATTTCTAAAAAACAAATGGCGGCTAATTGTTCAAAGTTAGACGCCTGTTCAAAGTAGCCCCAACTCACGGTACCTATCTACATTAAGTCATAATGGATACGTTTCTCGTTGTCGGAATCCGCAGTTGACCGCTGCGCATGTCACTATTGTCCGAAATGACAGTAATAACTTGCACAGTGGTCTACCGCGCAGTCCGACAACAACATACGTGCCCTTTGCGATAATGTAGATAGGACAGATTTTCAAAATAATAATCTATTTATTGCCCAACAGAAGATACAGTTCCAATTACAGGACAATCCTTTATAAACCAGCATAGAAATTACATTACACATATTAGTAATAGCAAAAGTAATAAACTTCGATAATCAACACGGTAGTCCAATTGCATAAAAAAATCATAGAAAAAAAAAACAGAATAGATTCATGCACATTACGCACGTATACATATAAACAAAAAGCATACAATTAAACTCAGCCGAAATGATCAATAGCTATGGCCGTGAGTCGTTTCAGAGATGTACAATCAATGTCGCATACACTTGACAATCTGTTGTAGTTACTACACATGGCAAATACTGGTGACCTCAACAACACATTGGTTCTGGCGCGGGGACAGTAGAAAACATTCTCAGAACGGGACGATATACGCAGCACCGAAAACATCACCTGAGAAAGTAACGGCGGGCTGTTAACTTTGTTGTGCAGAAGCTTATACAGAAACGACAAGGTAATAACAAATCTTCTACATTCCAACGATAGAACTCCGAATCGTGACAGCAATAACCCATGATCACAACCGCGCTCCGGATAATACCCATCCACACGAAACGCGAGAAACTTGACGAATTTTCTCTGAATCGCCTCGAGAGTATACTTATGGATATCATAAAGTGGGCACCAAATCAAAGCTGCATACTCAAGTCTTGATCTCACTAGCGCATAGTATAACACTTTTAAAGCAGCGACACTAGAGAAGGATCTACAATTCCGAATGATAAAACCAAGCATTCTTCTCGAGGACGAGGCAACAGTGTTGATATGCTCCACAAACGTCATCCTGCTGTCAAACGTAACACCAAGGTCATGCACCAGCGGAGCGCGCGCAAGCATCGTGCCATTCATCTCGTAATGAAAATGGATTGGATTTTGTCTTCTAGTGAACGTCATAACCCTGCACTTGGAAGCATTCAGGGACAGGCAGTTTTCCACACACCAACCGTCGAGACGGTTAAGCTGTTCCTGCAGGTGCAGGCAGTCATCAGTGTTTTCAATAGAAGTGAAAATTTTCAAGTCATCCGCAAGCAGCACCCTCCGAGTATCAATGCGCGACGCCAAATCGTCTATGAAGATCAAGAAAAGGAGGGGGCCCAAGTTTGAGCCCTGCGGTACACCAGAGGCGGCCAGGAATCCACGGGAAACAAACCCATTGTAATGTACGTATTGCTGTCTGGAGTCAAAGTAGGATTGAAAAAATGCTGACAGTGAGCTGCTGAATCCGTACCGGCTCAGTTTCCTCAAAAGAATAGAGTGGCTGATCCTGTCGAATGCCTTAGCAAAATCTGTGTAGATGACGTCCACTTGTCCTCGTCCATCCAAGATCTGCGCGGTATACAGTGTAAAATACGCGAGGTTGGTGACAGTTGAACGACCCTCGACAAATCCATGTTGGTGGGGAGAGATGTAGCTCGATACAGACGGGTAGATGTGACAATGCAGCGATATTTCGAGAACCTTGGCAAAATTCGGCAAGATTGTGATAGGCCTATAATTGGCGACAACACTCGGATCGCCGGTCTTGAGGACCGGGCATATGCGTGACAGTTTCCATACATCGGGAAAAGTTGACGTACTCAGAGCTAAATTGAATAGAGATGTCAGTGGTTTGGTGAATACATCAACACAGTCCCGCAACAGAAAGCTTGGAACCTGGTCCTGACCAGCCGTCATTTTATTTGATAGCTTGAGTATTGACATCCTTACAGTGTCGCAGGACAATACTTCCACATTGATAATGGGCACACTGCATCATACCCATGGTCCAGCACAGTATCAGCGGATGGTAAATATACAGACCCAAAATAGTCTGCAAATGCATTCACAATTGCGTCCGGATCCTCTAAGGTGACGTCACCGCTTCTCATCCTTCCAGGAATTCTTGAGGATTGTTTCTTATTATTAATGTACGGCCAAAAAAATTTAGGATCCGAAGTGATGGAGCTCTCCACACTACTTAGATATGCATCGTATGCCGCCCTCACCTGCAACTTCAACTGGGCTCTCACTCTGCGAAAGTTCTCAAGGGCTGTGAGATTGCCATACTTCTTGTATTTGGCGTGGTATTGGTGTTTCATTCTCAGACTGCGTATTATCTCCGGAGTATACCAGACAGGATAATCGGATTTTTTACCTCCAGAGCGGGGTACGTATAGATCAAAAGTTGAGTAGAGAGCATCGTAAAATGCCGAGCAAGCCCGGTTGACGTCAGCGTATCCGTCTAAGAACGACTAATCCAGACTTAGTAGAGCCTCATATAACTCAGGAAAGTTTGCTTTTCTGAAATTGTATTGTTGATTCGCTGAGTGTTGCTTTAGAACTCGGAAGATGAGTAGGCGTCACGGATAAATCAATCGAGAGCGCGGGATGGTACAGATCAATGGGCAGCATCGGGATGGTAGTCCGCTTAACCTCACATATCATATTTGTTAAAATTAAATCTAATAAGCGCCCATTATTGTTAACTATATTATTTATCTGTTTAAAGTCCAATAATTCCATACAATTGTCCATAATACGAGATTTTGCGTCGTTGACATTTTTGCAGTTGAAAAGTGGTACGTTGAAGTCACCCCTTAGAAGTACATTAGACATATTACAGAGAATCAATTCAAACTGTTCCAGGAACATCTCAAAATCATGAACACCTACATTAGGGGGAACATAAACAACTAGTATGTGAAACGATGCAAATGACATACTAATTCTACAGCCGACTACGTCTATACTGGGTATGGTGTTTAGTCTAGATATATCTACCTCTTCAACCGCAATGTCCCTCCTTACAGCCAATAACACTCCCCCACCACGCGAACAACTAACCTCTTCAAATCTTCTATCAGTCCTGAACACAGCGTAGGCTCCCGTAAAGCACTCGGTGCTAGAGATGTCGTTAGACAGCCAGGTCTCGGACAGCCCAATAACGTCAAACTCGTTGTCACTAACAGCTACGTACAAATCACCAACCTTTGTCCTTAGGCCACGAACATTCTGGTAATATGTTGTGACATGATGCTTATCTTCTGTGGGCAGTATTAGTTTTCCGAATCAGTGGCAATAATCTTTGGGACACCCCGCAAATACTTAATTCGGAGATTTGTTTCTCCATTAGAAGTTCTATTCTCCAGCTGCTGCTTGAGAGTACGATAATGCTGCTGTTGCCTCTGCGTACGGTCAAAGGAGACAGAAACGCCCATCCAGATTTCACTCCCCCTTAAAGCACCTGCATTCTTAATAACCTCATGGACACTCTTTTCCTCCCTAAATTGAACCTCTATCGGGCAAACTTATAAAAAAAAAATGCAGACTTATATGTCACTACCACCTGCAAGTTTTTCTAAAAGCTTTCTCTTCTTCTTACTTTCTTTGAGTCTTTCCCGGCTCACCTCTAGTAGTTGACGATCTATTACTAGTTTTTCCTCATATGTTTTCGCGTCTTCCCGAATGGCACTCAAGATCTCGTTTCGCTTTTTATATGTACTTGTGCTGACTCGTACCGATCCTTTTTCGCGGCGGTGGTAATGCAGGTGTTTTAATAAGAGGTGTAGCCAACGATGAGGCATCTTCGCTTACTTCCGGGATGTTCAGTTGCACTTCCGGCAATGTACCGGGATTGATGCATCCTTGACTGGAGACTGCTGTAGCGCTCGACAATAATGTCACAGGATTGATATTTCTTTTCTGCTTATATATGTTGTTAAATTCCTCTTCAAATTCGAATGTTCTTTATCCTCTACCCGTTTTGTTGTTGTTATCAACCGTTTCTTTATAGTTTCTGTCTAATACTTTCTAATATACGTTCTAATATGTTCACATTTGTCTGCACTTATAGTTAGTTTATAGTAACTACAGAGATCAGTAGCAATTAATTTAAATAATTTCTTAATATTTATTTGACTTATCCCAGCTTTGGACTTATATTTGCCATATAACTCTATTAGTTTTCTGGTAACTGCAGGGGTAAAAACAAATGTCTGGGTACAGTGTCATCATCCTGACGGTCGTGATTTTGGTTTTCTAAAAAATAATACATTATACATAATAATTTTATAACACCTATTTCATTTTATATTATTATATACCATTATTTTTCATGTTTCTAATATATATCGATTGTATTTTTTATGTAGATTCGCTGATTCGTTGCCTGGAGTGGAGTCGTAGATGTATTGTCCAGGCTTGTTTTCGCAGTTCCATTTATAGGTTAGAAACAACGTTGTGTCACCTAATATCCGCTAGATGGCACTACAGTCAATTTAAAATGTTTTGGTTTTGTTAAATTTGGAACCGTTCTGGAATTACTGTTTTCTGCGCAGTTCAATTACTGCTCCAGAATTCCGAACCAAAACAAACCTATTGTACCACATGCACATGTCTAAAAGAACAACTGCTATTAGCTGTTGGAGAACAAAAATTATGAAATTCAATTACCATTTAGAAGTTTGGAAATGCATGACTATCCATCTCTACCCGAAAGTAGCAAACATTCTAGGCTAACAAATAGAAATGTGTGAAATGAAATGTGATAGTGCACTTAACTTGAAACCATCTGATTTTAACACAAAGGTTCCACTGATAGATCGTACACATCAATTCTAATTTCTACACCGCTTTTATGTATTATAATACATAAAAGCGGTGTAGAAACTAGAATTGAATTTACTACTAGTGAGAATGTTCCCAAGAATACCACAGCCTATTGCTTAATACATCATCGTGGATATCAGTATTCACCATATACAAAGTTGGTGAAACTATTGTAGATAGAATTCTCATAAATGTATTAGTAGTTGTAGCAAAGTAGGTTTTGAGTGTAAATAAAACACACACACGTTACAACTTAAAACGCTTTATACGTAGAACGATAGAAGTTTATAAAACAAACGCTGAAATAACAATGTCCATACACGCGCTTTTGAAAGACGACATCGACGTGAATGTCACAAGTAGTTACCCCGAAAATAATAATAAAAAATAATATATATATATATATATATATATATCCTGAAGTGACAAATAAAACCTATAAATTTCCACTACCTCTGTAGCTCAAATGGGAGAGCAGTCAACCGGAAATTGGAGGGGTCCTGGTTCAAATCCAGGCGGAGGTGCTTTTTCCAAAAATTATCCTCACCTGGATTAATTATCATTCGCTTCTTTGCTCTTTACTGTCGCTCCTATTGCTATATTGTCAAGGTTAAGGGGATGTCGACTGGTTTCCGTTAACAAAACTACACTCTTCTTACATCTGTCAAGCTTTCGGTGTTTTTATTTACCACCTTCATCAGGACTCTACAATAGTTATACAACACAATCAATTTTCCGTCGAAAAATGGATAAATAATTTAATAAAATCTAACAAAACTTTACTCACATGTAAATTTGATGTTACAAAGTTAGAGCTACACCATACCATCAAATAACTATCTCTACACCTACACATATACAGAATCTCCAATACCAAACCCTCTCCAATGTCTTTAATTTAATTTCTCTTCGGATGTTTGCAGATTTTTAATTAAGCTTTCGAAAACGTACATATAGGTAAACACAGCTAACCAGCCATCTTGATTTGCTCGCGTCGTCCCCACTCTTCCAATCTCGGAGCGCGCGCTTTAATTTGAAATTTGAATTTAAAAACGCCGTAACTAATCCTGCAAAACACCATTCATTTGCCTTCCCTCTTGGTCCAATTCTAGAACATAAGTGTATATTAAGGTCTTTGATGTCAGTTTTTTTGTTCATTACATTTTCAGTTCTATTTATTTGATACATCTCCAAGAATATTCGCTTTGTGTAATTATTCTCATTCTCCAACACCTTTACCTCTTCATATTTAATTTTGTGTTTATGTTTTGCAACGTGAGTTGCTAGCATGCATCTTTGGGTATTCCTTACCGAATCACTTTTGTGTCCCGCTATCCTTTTCTTCAGTAATTGTGAAGTTTGACCCACATAGTACTGCCCGCAGTCTTCACATTGCAGTCTATAGATTACATTTGATCTCAATAACGGTGGGATTCTGTCTTTTAGTTGTGTATATTTATATAGCAGTTTTCAGCTGCTTTTCGGCAATCATTATATTTTCTTTTCTAAAAACATTTATAATACGATTAGTCAGTTTAGGTACATCCATTAAAATCCCATACCTTCCACCCAGTATCCTCTCTTGCTTTCCATTTGTATCACCACCTACGTTTGCTCGGTTTGTTGTGTCTAATGTGGTAGAATATAGTAGGTTTCTGACCAGTGTTTTGGGATACGAGTTCTTTACTAAAATCGTCTCAAATTTCCTAATATTTCTCTGTAAGAATGTCGGCATGACAATACCACAGGAATATGTTGTCATTTCCTTGGACGTTGTGAACCTATTTGGGAATATATCGAAAGAGCTGGTGAAAAGAGTTTTGCACGACAGATGGGAGGACATCGAGAAACACACGAGGGATCTGACAAGCGATCAGTTCTTCAGGTTGGTGGAATTTGTCATGGACAACAATTGCTTTTCTTATAAAGATACCTATTACAGACAAACTTTCGATTGCGCAATGGGCTCCAAGTTGAGTCCCATATTGGCCCAGTACGTCATGGGTGCCTTGTTGGATGAATGCATACCGCAATTACCGTACAGACTACCATTCATAAAGAAGTTCGTGGACGATATAATAACAGCAGTACCTGAAACTGGGATACAGATAATACAGCAGACTTTTGAAACATATGACCAACACATAAAATTCACTATAGAAAGGGAAAACAACCAACGATCGGTCCCCTTTCTGGACACAAGAGTAATAAGGGAAGAGACTGGTCACATAAAATTAGATTGGCACAGGAAAGACACGGCGGTGTGTATAAGGTGTTAAAGATAGAAAATATATTTCTTGTTTTGCGTATATTTCAGAAAAGAAACAGCCGATCAATCTGAAAAGTGGTACCCTTAGGCTTTTGGAGACGCCAAACATGATAACAGTATAAGGACATTTGCATATTGTAGAGGGAGCTGTCGGCAGCTTTTCTGGGGGAATAATAGTATGATGCTTTTATTATTATTATGACCTTGGGCGTGACGTCTAAAAATTATGATTCGGACGTTAATTTTACATAAAAAATGTTTACCTATTTTATGGCGATAAAATCCACCGTTTTCAAGAAAAACGCAATTAAACGTACATACTGTGTATTTAATAACTATAGTTTATGCAATGTTATTCTATCAAGCTACTATGTGTCAAACGTAAATTCCTAACGTAAATTTGTGTCAGTTTGCTTAACGATACTGTCTTTAATTGATTATTTCGCAGTTCATTACATATTTGTGGTATTTTATCACAAAAAAATATGCCTCCGCAAATTTTTTTTTCAAACTCGGAAATGGTCGATATGGTTGCTGGTTATGCTCAAGAGCTATTTAATGGAGCAGCAGCAGCGGGAAGATACAGGCAGTAGTACCAAAATCGTCGCCAACCTAATAGAAAGCTTGCAAAATATATTTCAACGGCTGAAAAACATGGAAGTTTTCGGTGCTAAAGCGTCATGCAGGACAACCAACTTCGCCAACCATTGAGGAGGAGGAAGATATTTTGTTCCGAATAGAAGAAGATCCTGAAGTAAGAGTACGGAAATTATGTGCAGCTACTGTAGTACCCCGGACAAGCGTGCATAACATTATTCTGCTTTATCCATACCACCACACTAATGTGCTACCAAATGGCATTGCTACCAAATGATTTGCCACAAAGACCGGAACTTTGTCGATGGTTACGAAACAAACAAAATCACAAAATCATTTTTTGACCGTGTGTTTTTTACCGATGAGGCAACTTTTACACGCCGTGGTATCCTAAACACACGCAATTCTCAGTCCTGGAATGTAGAAAACCCCCATTTATCCAGAAATACACATTTCCAACATGAATTTTCGGTAAATGTATGGTGCGGCGTCGTTGGAGATCATTTGACCGGGCCTTTCGAACTTCCTCCTCGATTAAATGGCGCATCGTATTTAAATTTTTTTGACAACGCTCCACCTACCTTATTAGAAGACATCCCTTTAAACCTGCGTGGGAGTATGGTTTATGCACGATGGTGCTCCCGCTCATTTCCTGCAAACTGTGCGAAACTATTTAGACAACCACTTTCCGAACCGCTGGAGTGATTATCCTTGGCCACCGAGAAGCCCAGACCTCAACCCATTAGATTTTTTTTTTATATGGAGCTATATGCAATCTATTGTATACCGGCAAGTCTACTAATACTAGGCAAGATTTGCAAAGAACGATTATTGACGCAGGAAGTGAAATTAGAAATAACTTTGAGTCATTTTTTAGAGTACGACAAAACTTAGTAGTGAGTACGGAAAACGTTGTGAAAGATGTGTTGAACTAAACGATGGACATTTTGAAAACCTTATAAATTTATAAGTAAAGTATAACTGAAAATTAAGTTTAATTTTTTATAATGACAGCTTTTAACAAATACACTAAATATTTAATTGCGTATTTCTTGAAAACGGTGGATTTTATCGGCAAAAATTTTAAAATAGGTAAACATTTTTTATGTAAAATTAACGTCCGTATCATAATTTTTAGTTATACTGCCCAGTCATAATAATAAAAATATCATAATAATACTACCCCAGATAAGCTGCCGACAGCTCCCTCTACAATATGCAAATGTCCTGATACTCTTATCATGTTTGGCTTCTCCAAAAGCCTAAGGGCACCAATTTTCAGCTTGCTCGGCCGTTTCTTTTCTGAAATATACGCAAAACAAGAAATATATGTTCTATTTTTAACACGTTATAACTTCTTAAGGAAGCACTTTTTACTATGGGATTTTTGGTTTAATCGGTCCCATTTGACATCACGAATATACGGTTAAGCTGGGTCCCATACTTTCCGGACACCCTGTATATATACAGGGTCTCCCACGACGAGCTGCCATTGGAAGTTTATGGAGGACCAAATGAAAGGAGAGATTGAAAATTGGTGGACTTATATTGTCCACCACCTTATATTGTTGGACGCGATCGTCTCAACTAAAATATTTTGAGTTTTCGGTTACTTCCGGCTACACCGGAAATGATGTTAACTTTTATATTTCAAATGGAACACCCTGTATTTTATTGCATTTTTGAAATCTTCATTAAATTTTAGATCAATTTTATGTTACATTCCCTATACCTATGATGTGTCATTTTTGAGATATTAATTTTTTTCATTACAAAATGACAGCCGCACGGCTACTTTCAACTACTTATAAATTATCCCCTGTGACCGTTGGAAAAAAGTTATCCGGCAAAATTGTTTTGAAAATAACATATATATATATATATATATATATATATATATATATATATATATATATATATATATATATATATATATATAGATCAAAGTTGAATTCGAGAAAAGTACTAAAAGTCGTTTTTTTCAAATGGCAATCCTAACATATGAATCCATTTCTGAATTCTATAGAAAATTTTAGATCAACTTTGTGTACAATGTCCTATACCTAAAATGTACTTGTACCTACTGAAATCGATTTTTAGACATTACAGTAGAAATTGCAAACATTGCCAAATCCAGATTGCGTTTGAAAACAACTGAACAATTTGGAATAAACAGAACTTTATTAAACAGTTCTTTAGGTCATTTTTCATTATAATTAATTTACTATTTATAAAATTATAAGCCTACAATAAAACACGATATTAAAAATAAAACAAAATCGTAAAGTAAATTTTAAAAAACTGCTTAATTCTATTTCAGTAACTGTTCAAAAACGTTGCCGTTTTCCGCTGAACATCCTTCAATTCTTTTTAACATATTATTGTTGGTGGCGTCCCTGGTTGAGTTAGCACATAACCCATTGAACCCAGCTCGAACTATTTCATGTTCTTTTTATCAATTATTGGGTCCTCATAAACTACGTGTTTAATAGCTCCCCAAATGAAAAAATCCATTGGCATCAAGTCGGGGGAACTCAGTGGATATTTGTATGGCCTATTAAGTACAATCCACCGATCGTCGAACATCTCGATAAGCAAGCCTCTTACTGCAACAGTTGTGTGCGCTGGAGCACCGTCCATTTGAAACCACCCAATTACTGAGGACCCAATAAATGATAAGGACAACTTGAAAGACAGAGTTCGAGCTGCTTTCAATGGGTTAAGTGCTAACTCTATCAGGGACGCCACCAACAATAATATGTTAAAAAGAATTGAAGCATGTTTAGCGGAAAATGGCACCTTTTTACCATTTACTCAAATAGAATTAAGAAGTTATTATTTTAATTTACTTTACGATTTTGTTTTACTTTTAATCTTGTGTTTTATTGTAGGCTTATAATTTTATAAATACTAAATTAATTATAATGAAAAATGACCTAAAAAAGCTTGTTTAATAAAGTTCTGTTTATTCCTAATTGTACACTTGTTTTCAAACACAATCTAGATTTGGCAATATTTGCAATTTCTACTGTGATGTTTAAAAATCGATTTCAGTAGGTACAAGTACATTTTATGTATAGGACATTGTACACAAAGTTGATCTAAAATTTTCCATAGAATTGAGAAATGGATTCATATGTTAGGGTTGCCATTTGAAAATATCGACTTTTAGTACTTTTCTCGAATCCAACTTTGATCTTATAATTTGAACACTCTGTATAACTTCTAGAAGAATTCTATCGATTGTCGATAATATGTTATTTTCAAAACAAATTTTCGGGACAACTTTCTTCCAACGCTCACAGGGGATAATTTATGAGTAATTGAAAGTAATCATGCAGTTGTCATTTTTTAATGAAAAGGATGAATATCTCAAAAATGACACATGTTAGGTATAGGGAATGTAACATAAAATTGATCTAAAATTTAATGAAGATTTCAAAAGTGCGATAAAATACAGGGTGTTCCATTTGAAATATAAAAGTTGACATTATTTCCGGTGTAACCGGAAGTAACCGTAAACTCAAAATATTTTAGTTGAGACGATCGTGTCCAACAATATAAGTCCACAAATTTTCAATCTCTCATTTCTTTTTGTTCTCCAGATACTTCTAATGGCAGCTCGTCGTGGGCGACCCTGTGTATATATTGTAGCAAGGAGCCATAGCCGAGTTCCAGAAACCATGTAAAGTCACGCGAATTACGTGGAGGGCTGTGATTGGTCGAAGAAGCAACTGAACGGACTCGCCGCGGGAAGGTGCCACGGGCACATATAAGTGTAATTAGTATTAGTCGAACTACGATACGTCTAACACCTGTATCACTATACTCAATATATAAGTATTCCGTCGAGACGAAGAGTGTTTAAGTTAACGCAACCTATCCCCCCAACCCTAGACGTAACAACTGGTGAAGGCACGCCGGGTACCCGAAAATAAAAAGTACCGAGACGAAGTAAGTGACCAAGCGGCAAATAATTTGTGGATGCCAGTGATCACACGGAATCAAAGAAGAAGAATGGGCGACGAAGGGCAACAAAGAGAAATCACTCCAGCGGTTCACCCAACGCGCTTTGGAGGCAGAAGCAACGAAGATGTGGACCAATTCATAAAAAGTTACAAACGGGTAGCTAGAGCAAATAGATGGAACGATGACACCAAAATCCTACAGCTTCCTTGTTACCTGACGGGAGCTGCCATTGACTGGTATGAAACCATAGAAGAAGAGGAAAAAACATTCGAGGAAATCATAGAGGAGATGAAGACGACGTTCCGCAGGGCGTTGCACGATGAGCAGCTACAATACCGCCTATCATCACGAAAGCAAGCGGCCAGAGAGGATGTGTGGGAGTATTTCCACGACATTCTAAAAATCTGTTATCAACTCAATCCAGACATGGCAGAAGACGAGAAGGTAAAGCATGTCCTTAAGGGCCTCCAAACCACCATCCTGGAGGAGGTCAGTCTAATGGAGAACGCGGACGTGGAGCGGCTACGACAAAATATCCGGAAGGTGGAGACCATGAATTTCCTCGTGGAGCAAGTAACACCTCAAGCGAGCAATCAGAGGGACCAACATCCGAGGGACCAGTACCAGAGGGAGCCATACCAGAGGAATCAATACCAGAGGGACAGTAACCAGAGGGACGAGGAAATCGAGGACCCCAAAACAATGGGAAGCAAGGAGAACATGTCTGCAAAGACAGCTTGAATTATTATCTTAAAATATTCTTAGGACTATAGATAATTAAAATACATGTGGATGATTACGTAGTGGATTTAAAGTACGGCTTTAACCGATTTTTGTGTACCTTAACTAATTTTCTTTTTATACTAATTGTAACATTTACAGGTGAATCCACGGATACTACAGTAAAAGGACCTGAATACAATGAACGTAATTTTTTACTGGTTCCTGGTTCTATCGTCTCGTTACGTAAAAGCACTTCATCGCCTACGTCTACTTCAAAATCATTTATCTTACGATCATAATAAACTTTGCTTGAACGTTTAGCATTAACTAATTTCTCCTTGGCTTTTAGGTGACAATTTTGTAATCGATATTTCAGCTCGTTAACATAATGATCGTAATTGTAAGTGACTTCAGGGCTTTTGGTCAGAGATGAAGGAATTTCTGCTTTATGACCAAATACAAGTTCAAACGGTGTAAAATTTGTAGCGTTATGTGGGGTGGTATTATATGTGAACATAGCGTATGGAATGTATTCATCCCAGTCTAATTGATCTTGTGCAATAAAACTCCTGAGATATTCCTTCAGCGTTCGATGACTACGCTCCAGCGCACCGTTGGACTGAGGATGGTACGCTGTACATTGAACGATATTAATACGCAATAATTTGCAAATATTTTTAAAGAGTTGGCTACAAAAGTTCGTTCCCTGATCAGTGACTAATGATTTTGGAATACCATGAGTACAAATAATTTTCGTAACGAAAGCTTTGGCTACGGTTTCCGCTTCTTGGTTGGGCAATGGAATTGCTACTGCAAGCTTTGTTAAATCGTCCTGGAAGGTTAAAACATATTTACAGCCTGAATATGTAGAAACAAGGGGACCGACGATATCCAGGAAAACCTTTTCGAATGGAGTGCTTGCCGTAGTCGTAATCTGCATTGGACATTGAATCGATTTACCAGATTTATTTTTCTGGCAGAATTCACACCTTTTGATAAAAGATTTTATAGATCGGAACATGTTTGGCCAACGATAATATAATTTTACACGTGAATAAGTTCGGGAAACACCTTCGTGTCCTCCAGTTGGAGTAACGTGGAAATCGCCAAGAATCTGTTGAATTTGTTCTTTGGTGATTTCCTGAATTTTGTTATGATGTATCTGTATCTGTATGGGTGTACCACGAAATATATACCGTATCATTGATCTGATAATATCATTCTGCAAATTGTCTCTATGGGAACCTAATTTTGGTACAGATACAGATGTAACATTGTTTGATATACAAAGAGAACGCAAATTTAGGAGACATGCAAAAATATCTTCGTATGAGATCCGTTGGAACTCATTTTCCGCTATTAGCAAAAATATAACGGAACAATTCTTTTTCTCCGAATGCAATAATATAGCGTTATGGATACTAAGATCTTGGGCTACCCTTGTGCTTAATAATGTACCAAACTTTTCCGTAAATTCGGCATATATCCCGGTTGGGTCGGTGAGGTTACGATTTATAGAGATTACTGGGGTACATGATTTAGAAATGTTTAGAATGGAGGTGTCAACATCTACAACGTGTTTATTTAAAATTATCCCATTGGAACGATTATGAAGGTAATCCTCATATGTGCAATTTTCAAGACTCAAGGATTTTGGATCGGAAGGGGCGGTTTCCACGTAATGAACATTACGACTTAGTGCATCGGCTACGTTATTTTGCTTCCCTGGTTTGTAAATGACAGTGTATTGGTATTCTTCTAGCTTTAGACGGAACTTTGTCAGACGACTACTAGGATCTTTTAGAGAGAATAGATAGATAAGCGGTTTATGATCCGTGTAGATTTTATAGGGTTTGCCATAGAGATAGGGGCGGAAATGACCCACCCCCCAGCATATCGCAAGAAGCTCACGTTCGATCGTCGAATAATTTTGTTCGGCTTTGTTCAATACACGACTACCATATGCTACAGGTAAATCATTAGGAGGATCGCCTTGTGACAAGACGGCACCAATGGCCCCACCACTGGCGTCTGTAGTTAGATTAAATTCCTGGTTGAAGTCTGGATAACGCAAGACTGGATAGGAAATTAATTTTTCCTTGAGTTGCTCAAATGCTGACGAACATGGAAAAGACCAATGGAATGGCACATTCTTTCGAGTTAAAGTTTGCAGGGGAAAAGCTATCTGCGAAAAATTTGGTATAAATCGCCGATAGTATGAAGTAAGGCCAAGAAAACTCTTAAGTTCCTTCAAATTTTTAGGAGTTGGAAAGTTACTAACGCAGGATACTTTTGAAGGATCGGGCTTAATACCATCCTGTGACACGATATGACCTAAGTAGATGACTTCCTTTCTGAGGAATTCACATTTATCGGGGTGCAATTTAAGATTATTTTCCCTAAGACGACTAAATACTTCAATCAATCGATCGTTGTGAATTTTAAGATTGGGTCCATAGACAACAATATCATCTAAATATACTAGGCATTTTATTCCTTGTAGACCACTCAATACGCAATTTAAAAGTCGTTGGAAAGTAGCAGGAGATCCTTTTAGTCCCATGGGCAAGCGGTTATATTCACCCCAAACGGTCATTGGGGTGCCAAAAGCAGTTAGGGGTTTACTATCTTCATGCAATGCGATTTGATGGAAGCCGCTGGCAAGATCGACAACTGAAAAATATTTAGAAGATCCCAGCTGGTCAAAGATTTCGGAAATATTGGGCAAAGGGAAAGCATCAGCAATAGTATAGTCATTTAACTTCCGAAAGTCTATGACAACACGAAACCGCTTATTTCCTTGTGAATCTGGCTTCTTAGGAACGATAAGCAGGGGACTATTGTAAGGGCTTTTTGAATTACGAATTATTCCTTCCTGGAGCATTTTATTCACTTCTTTATTAATTTCTTCCTTTTGATGCTCAGGTAAACGATAGGGCTTTATGAAGATAGGAGGAGTGTTTTCTACCAATGGAATTTTATGTTGAGTTGCCTCGGTATATGTTAAACTATCACCCGGCAATTGGAATATATCTGCAAAACCTCGACAAATATTAATAATGGATGCCTTTTCTTCCGAATTCATGTGATGAGTTTGCAACAGGGATTCGACTTCATTAGAACGACTGGTGCCATGAATATCGCCTGGCGTACAGTTTAGAATCTGATAATTTGACAAGTTATCGAGATCCATATCTAAATGATCTAAGGTGACTTCCTGATCTGTAGAATTTAATATATTGACACAACAAATTCCTTGATTCGAACGAATAAGACAATTTCCGATATGAACTCCTGGACTTATTTCCTTGGCTATGCAAACTTTATCTTCACGAACATTAGTGGGTATTTTTGCAGTTATTTCCGTTCTAGGCGGTATGACAATTTTTAGGGAAGTTGATATATTGACGAATAATTTCAAACTACGAGATATGAATGCAAGCTTCTTCTCGTCATAATTAATACTGGCTTTATGCTTTTCGAAGAAATCGTTGCCTATTATACCATCAAACGAAATTGGAAAGTCTCGGTGAACGACATGGAAAGGATGCGTGACGATATGGGAATCGACTTTTAATTCGATATACGCTATTCCTAGAGTTTTTATATACTCTGCACCGATACCCTTAAGATTGGTATTAATGTTAGTATGAACTATCTGTTCATCACTTATATTTTGAAGCTTTACAAGGCAGATATCACTTCCAGTATCAATGAGAAGCTTGGCTGAATGGTTTTCAAATCCATTACTACGAAATTGGACAAAAGGAGAAGTCAATGATTCATGTAATTCGATATTGCATACTTTTAACGAGTTTGAATGGGCTGTATACAATTTAGAAGTTTCGGAAATTACACTTGAATTAGACGATTTAAGCACGTTACAACTTTGAAATGAGATACGAGCTGGCGTAGTATTGTGGTGACGGAATTTGCTTAGACAGCTTTCTTCAGGTTCGCTCCGGCCAGACTGCCTGACGTACCGGGCGCGTTCGCGTTTCCCGGAAGACGGTTAGTTGAGGAACTAGAACTAGGCTCACCGTATTTCTCGTTATTGTATTGCCGCTGCGACAATCTTTGATATGATGACCTGGGCGTTTGCAATATGCACAAGTTATGACCCTAATATTACTGCTGGTTTCTTGCTTTATTTTGTTAAATGGTTTTGGAGGTGACAAGGGATGCATGGAGAAACAGTTATCAGCTGTATGACCTTGTTTGTGACAGTTGTAACACCGAATATTGGGGTTTTTAAATTTCGTATTTGATTTTGTTTCCGTCCGCTGAAATTTATTATTTCTCTCCTCTAAAACGGCGCTTTCAATAGCATCTGTCAAAGTTTCATGACGACTAGCTTTTATAATTAACTTTATTGGGTCTAGGAGACCATTTTGAAATGACCTTAGTGCAGTTTTTGAATTTAAACTTAAAATTACAGCTGCCGCTTCATTTCCTTCGCTCTGTACACACGCATCGTTTAAGTTACAATACAGGGATTCTATGCGATTTGCAAAATATCGCACATCTTCGTTAGGACGCTGTCGGCAATTCACTAGCTCAACCTGCAGTTGCGCGACTGTACGCTTTTCCAGAAATTGGCCTTGCAGAATCTCTTTAAGAGACTCCCAAGAATCGTAGGTGCTATACTTGATAAGACTGTAAACCTTGCCTGACAATTTACTCTCGACTATTTGCAACAAAAGTTGTTTATCATACGCCGTAGGCGCGGCTTTGGAACATATATCACAGCCAGAAACAAACTTCAAAAATTCATCTCTATTCCCAGCAAATTCAGGGATTATTTTAAATGCGAATTCGGATTTCAAGGGCATGTTTGCTATTTCAAGGGGACCTGAATCGTTACTAATGGTACTGCCAGAATCAGAATCACTTCCTGCCATAAGTTTTATAGGAATGCATAAGAGACTCACCAGATTATCGTGTTAGAAATTAATCCGTTGGTCACACAATTTTTCTCTCGCACTTTTCACTGCACAATTTCACGCAATTTTGGGCAACGATGCTGCTGGTGCTGACACGTTCGCAGACCGAATCCTCTTGGTGCTATTGATCGCTGTGGTGCTTTTCCATGTACTCTGCTGGTGTCGTTGGACTTCCAGGTGCAAGTTTGGACGATGATGGAATTATGTGCCTCGGTAGAACTATCTCTGTATACTGCTTTGGGCTTCTTCACCAAGTTTCTCCGAAGAGGCTCACCGAGGTGAATGATGCGTCGCTCCAAATATTTGCAGTCGGTTCGGACTTGATTATCTTCTTGTTCCCAATCGATTCTTTCGATATTTCTTGGGATCCCACCGCTGCCACCAAATTTGTTGTGGGGTTGCTGAATCAAAGTCCTTGTTGTAATTAATGGTGTTTATTCCACTTCAAATTACAGAGTAGTATACACTTAATAACTAACTAATAAACTGGCGACGAATCGTAATATGCTATGTATGTGTAAGAACTGGTGTACTGCTGGTGAACTGCAGGAAAAATGGTATTTTTCCTTTATATACCAAAGAAGTGGTACGATATCTCGTCACAAGCAAAGAACAATTAAAATCTAGAATTTGAATATGAGAGCATGAATCATGTCACCAGCGACCAATGGTTGCGTTGATGACACAGGGTTTTATACCCGACTCTGGATTGCGAGAATTTAGATATACGAGACAGCGTACGTGCTTCCTGGGGTGAAAAGAAACAAAATGATCATCTTACATTGACATGAAATATGCAAAACAGTCCGACGGCTATACAACACATGGTTGTATTTTAAAGTTATATTGTTGAAGTCTTTGAAAAACAGTTTCAAGTCTACTTATATGGTCGTCCACTGTTACAGAATATACTACAATATCATCCATATATACCATACACATCTCGTTTTGCAAACCTCTCATTATGTTATCCATAACTCTCTGAAACGTAGAAAGCGCATTCTTTAAGCCAAAGGGCATACGACAAAATTCGTAATGCCCATTTTCGACATTAAAAGCAGTTTTTTGAATGTCCTTTTCTTGAATTTCGACCTGGTGAAAACCAGATGCTAAATCGAGAGTTGTGAAATATTGGCACTTACCTAATTGATCTAATAATGATTCAATATTAGGGAGAGGATACTTATCTCCGATTGTCACTTCATTTAATTTCCGATAGTCAATAACTACTCGCCATTTTTGTTTCTCTGATGAGTCAGGTTTCTTGGGAACAACCCACACTGGTGATGACCATGGACTACAGGATGGTCGAATAATATTTTGTTCTAACATTTCCGCTTTTGCGTTTTGACTTCGTCTCTATGAACATGAGGAAATCTGTATGACTTTGAATAAATTGGTTGATTATTGGTGGTATTTATTTCGTGTTTGATTTGATTTGTAAAGGTCAGTTTATCTCCTTGCAGATGAAAGATGTCATCATACTTTAAACAAAGGTTACGAATTTTATAAACTTCTTCATCATTTAACTCATTTATTATTATTTCGTTACTTATTTTTAATTTACGTTCAGAAAGCGATAAATCGGCTTTATTATCAACATTATTTATTGTAACATTGTTGATTTTTGTTAACTCATCGTTCACTTTCTCTATAGGTTCCAAATATATTGGTTTTAAATTAATAGTTACTGCATCTTCGGAAGTATTTGATATTGATGTAATTATTTTTCCATTAATTACGTTTACTAAAGCTTAGGAATTTTTATATTTTTGTCGATTAATATTTCTGGACATAACCCTTCTGTTAGGTTATCATTATTTATTGGAATCTGAATTGTTTGAATAGTTCTCGCAGGAACTGTTATGTTTTCACTCTTATTTACGCCTTTGTACTCATAGAGAGGCAACGTTATAAAATTTAATACTAGCGTTTTATTAAAAAAAATCAATTTTTGCTTCATATTTTTCTAAAGAATCTAATCCTAGAGGACTGTCAAAACTAAAGCTAAAATTAAAAAGGTAAAATCTATTAACTTTATTGCTTGCGACTATGAAAGATGTACTTTCAGAAATAATTGTTTCATTTGAATCGTTTATACACTGAGAAAAATATATATTAATGAGTATGAGAATTCTCATAAAGGTTATAAGAAAGTATTATACTATATGTGACAAGAATACAGTATTGTAACGGTTAAGATACTCATATATTAAAAACAGTATATGAACTGTTATAATACTGTCTCATATTGGATTTTATAATACTGTCTCATAGTGGATTTTATAATACTGTCTCGTAACGGATTTTATAATACGTTCGTATAAAGTGTATAATACTGTATTCTGAAGAGTTGAAGAAGATATATTAAAATCTAAAATCAAATAGTTTAGATTTTAAAATACTGTATTTTAAGTAGCATGAACTCCTTTTATGAAAATTAAATACCTATATTATGAATTTTAAGATAGTATATTGTACAGTGTAAAATATTAGTGCCATAAATTTTAATATACGGTTTCATAGAAATTAAAATACTATATTTGATATTGTAAAATTCCAGATTGTAAGCTTTAGTACAGCAAAATCAACCAAACAAGAGACTCGAGTGACAGTTGTAATGTGATCCCGGTTTTCTGAGACTGTCGCCTTGGAAACACAGCTATTTCCGGGTGAGAGTCTCAGTAAATCAGAAGATATCACATTGCAATACTACCACTTTGAGTGTCTCGGTTGGTTGATATTACTGTAACAGAGAAATAGTAGTGTTAAACATTAATTACATTTAATCACTTACCTGCTTCACTTATAATTGCACATATAGGAGGATATGACAAAATATTACAATAAATATAGCAGAGAAAGTAATTTAAACCAGAACTTTATTACAATACAAGGTACACTAATTGTAGCTTTGCCATCTATTTATTTACATGTAAGTATTTATTATTATTTTCAAGTATTTACGTCACATCTCACGGTGGTATATAAACCATTGCTAATTTAAAAAATAAAACCATTACTATCTTAAATAATAAAACAAGATAAACATATGTTAAACTTTTTTGCTTAGTGAAACCTAAGTTATTTTCTAATATTTGCGTTTCTTCATACATATTATTAAATATTTACATCGTACCTCAACGTGGCATATAAATCATTATCAATTTTAGAAAATAAAACAGGATAAAAATTTATTAAACTACTATGCTTAGTGCAACCTAACTCATTTGAAACTTCAATCTTATAAGAATAGAAATGATTATCAAAATAAAGTGTTTTAAACTTCTTGCAAACAAAATATATGTCCTTATTTTCATTAATAATTATTTCTTCTATTATCCCGAAGATAGGAAATTCATCACTTCGTATATCAAGCAAAAGTCCCATATTTTGCTTGTATTTAGTACCATGTACAGTGACCGATTTTGCATTACAAATATTATGAACTAGCCCTTGTGCTTTCATTAAATCTTGGATCTCCAGGCGCATGTAAGAGTTATCTTGAAAGCCAATATGTATTTCATTATTAAAACCATTATCTGAAAGTAGTCTTTCAGAAAATTTTAATTGATTTTTAATAGCAAGTGTTTTGGTAATATTTACCCTAGTAGAAACAGCATTTGCATAAGCTTTAAGTTCTTTATGCTTTGCCTCATAACGCATACACCACAGATGAATTGGTGGGCCAGTTTGTAGAATAACTTTCGGCCAATGCAACATAAAATGAAACTTGGGAGTGAGATTAGACCCTGTAAATAGTTTTAGATATAATATATGATGACTTTGAATAAGTTTATCTAATAACGATATAGATTCTTCTGATATCTGGAAACTTGTTACAATACCTATAATTTTGCGCAACATTAAATACAATTTCCAACATTGATTATTTTTTTGGAATTAAGTTACCCATGATAATACCGAAGTATCTGGAAAAGCAAAGCATCTGAGATGCTGACATTTTTAAATGTTTTTTTCTTATATTATCAAGTGTAAATCCTGACTATCTATTTTAATATAACATTTTTGAATTAAGAATTTCTACAGTAAAAACCTTATTTGTAATGATCATTGTATATAAAATATTAGACAAAAGACGCAAACAAACTCCTTCCAACAAATCATGCATAATATCCACGTAATAATTTTCAGTTAAGTGGAAGGAAGGTATATTATTAAAAATGATTGCCTCTCTCATCCCTGTTTTACTCAGATCTGCAGTTGCTAAATCAAGTTCATAATTGTCTGTAGTTCTATTTAAGTTTTCTACAAGGGTTGTTTTCGTATATGTATCAGTTTTATGCATTTTGCAGAAACGACAGAAATAGTTTGATTGAAATGACTGACTAAATCCCAAAATCGTATTTAAAGCCAAATTGTCTCCTTGAATTAACACCAATTTAAACTTAATATTTATCTTTTTACCCGACTGTTCAACTACAATACCATGCTTTTCTAGAAAGATTAACTCGTCAACTAATCGGGAAAAAATTAAATTATTTCCAAATTTTTTATGATCATTTGAATGTAATAACATACACACAAATATATTCAGTAACATTGACCGATACTGTGGTGGAATAACAGGGGATGTACAATAAACTGCTCCCAATTTATGAATACCTGCTTGTGCTCCTAAAGGATTACCAATTTCAAAATCATCGTAATACAACAAGAGTGGAAATATTATTTCATTACTGTTGCATACTGCTAATTTAGATTTCCAAAGATTACACTGCATTAAATTACTAGTAACGGAGCAAGATAGAATTGTATCAATGTAAGCTATACATTCCAAAAACACATTTCCTAATTCAAAGAAGCATTTAAGAGTATGTCTCAATGGAATGAACTGATAAGTTAATGATTTTGGAACGAGTGTTCCTATCTTATTCAATTGCATCTGCTGTCCCACAACTACTTCATCTGCCTTGATAAATTTCCCAATGCTCTCCAGCATTTTCAATTGCTTATATTCAGTACCCAGTTCTTGAAAAATATTATTAAAAGTAGTTAACATCTGAAGAAGTTCATCTTTATCATTTTTGTGCAGAAAATCAAACTGTCACTTTATTTCTTAGTGCAGATAATATTGAAATTGAAAATTCAGAAAAGTAAGTTAAAATATCTTGAACAATATTTCTAGGTAATGTATTTTTAGAGTATAATTTAGCTAAAAGAACACTTATTTGCTGCTGTAGAATAGTCTTAAAATCATATATAGTTTCATCACATGCACCGGACGTCAACTCTTCAGGTGGATGTGGTGCAGTACTTCCGTTACCATATACTTGCTGTTGTAGAGTAGTGTTTAAATCATATATGCTCTCACCGGACAAGTCAACGGCAGGTGCATTAGGTACAGTACTTCCCTGAACTTTTTCACTAAACCCCTCTTGAGTGATCTCGTTATTTTCATGAATATTTATAAAATGTTTTTTAAAAGAATTTAGTAAAAAAAATACTCTGCTGCAGCCTGCCTCTGCACAACGAAATTCACTGGCATTTTTTAAATTATGTGCCATTCTAAAATGCAAAATAAGGATTTTCAATGAAATAAAAGTTTGTTTGCAGATATAGCATATTGCCATTGTAAAATTTCTAAACCTAATTAAAAAATTGTGTGCGGATTGTGGCCAGCGCCTGGAACCCAACAACGGCTCGGTGGTGAGGGGTGGGATATATAGGGGATAAGAAAGAAGCAAGAGACAGTGAGTTGCGTATGGACCGAGCGGTACCAAACCTCGTTAACACCGTCGACAGCACTGTTCCAAACAGCAAAAATATGGAAGGAAAGGGAAATAAACTCATCACCAAAACTGATACCCAGCCCAAACACTGAACACAAACCACCCACAGCCCAAAAACAAAAAACGAGAGTTAACTACCCTCAAACATAAAAAGTGCCACCTGCAAAAAAAAAAACAAGAACGATTAAGTGAATCAAAAACCTAGGAGAATAATAACCATCCCTAGAGTGGTGGCACCGGCAAAAACCAAAAAATCCTAAGGTTCCTTGAAATTATATTCGGGGAACCTTGCAAGCTATGCTCGATTTAAAACTCAAAAGTATTGAAATTTCAAATGAGTTTACGTGTACAATGCTAATGGCAAGACTTATCCTGTAACCCTAGAGAGTTCCATAATGAAAGTTTCAATGCTACCAGCTACCACATCTTGATCGGTATGTATGTCATACAGATGACGCTGGAGCATCGTCCAAACATGCCGAGACTCATATGGATATTGTGCGTCAAGGGCAAAGTAAATCTTAAATAGGGCATCTACTGCCTCCACAATTGAATTGATTACAATTACCTCGCTGTCGATAATTATGTACACTGCAGGGTCGTCGTACAGTGGCCCACACAACAATAGAAAAGGTTGGAGTGTTTTTCCTGTTGAGTATATCTGCTCCCGTTTATTTTGTATGAATCCTTCGATATCACCTGGAATCTAGAAGGAAAATTGATTGAGAAGGAGATTGTTAGGCATATAATCGGAATGATACCTATTATCATTGATAGCCTTAATTACCCAAACAAGAAACACCCCCCCCCCCCCCCAATTGCGCTATTCGTCCTTACATTGCCATATTTTTACTTATTTATCAAAAAAAATTATATGTTAATATAATTTAATATAACTTAACCGTCATATGTAAAAGTATGCAGAATATCATTAAATTAATGGTAACAGATGATTACCATCAAAATCAAAGCAACAGCAATTTTAAGATAGCTATTAAAAAGTTTTACCATGACATGAGCAACAAATGATTTTTTAAGGTTGTTGGGCCGAAGAGCATGGGAAGTACATATATATGGTAGCACTCTGAAATCTTCCGTTATATGTACCTATATATGTTGTGATTCCGCGGCTCCGATTAAATCTGTGAATTAAAGTAATTTTGAAGCAAAAATGGGCACCCAGGTCACCACCAGACAAAAGGCTATAAATTCTGCACAATCTACAGAAAGGGAAAACATAAACCTCACCGACATCTTCGCCAAGGTTAGTGAATTGTTATCCATAGTCGAACGTCAGGAAAAGGTGATTAAAACACAAAACAAGAGTATTTTGACACTCACTGGAAAGATTGAGGCACTGGAATTGACACTAAAGACATTCAATGTACGGAATGGAATATCTATTGACGAGACGACAAGTCTAACCACAAACAACAACTTTTCTAGTGTCGTAAAAAATGGTACTAGGTCCACGCCGCTTATGGCCCCTTGTCGTGCGGCAGCCCAGCGTACAGGTGATTTTCTATCAAATTCAACTCCAAAAATAGCTAAAGCGACTACCAATACCCAAAATGCCGCAACAAGCTTGAAGTTGGACGTAATAACACCCAGGGAAATTGTCAAGCCAAATAATCCTCCCAAACCCGCCCAGATAACAGCCACTACTGGCAAGAATGTGGCAAATTCGAACCCGGATGCTGCAAAATCCAGGGACGTGGTCAGCGACGTAAACAAACCAGCAAAAAATCGTCGACGCTCAGTTGTTATTGGTCAGAGTGGAGATCAACAGTCTACACTACGTGCTAGTCCAAAACTAGTGGATTTGCATGTGTATCGCCTACACCCTGATACAACCCCGGAAGCTCTGTCAACGTACTTGAAGCCCCAATTTTCGGAGGTCACGTGCGAATCCCTCAAATCCCGAAGACCCGATGTGTACGCGTCATTTAAGGTGTCCATTTGCGGAGAAAACTTCAGGAAAGCTATGGATCCGTTAAACTGGCCCCGTGGTGTCTGCGTCAGCAAGTTTTTTCGCACCAGCAAGACAACACAGCGGGAAACATAGCGTTTACGCCAGATTTGCTTTTGCTTAACACTCAATGTTTAACGATAGATAAACTAAATTATATCGAGACTGAATACCTGTTTAATAACAAAAACTTAAATTTTTTGTGCTTAACGGAGACTTGGGCAAATCGCGATTTTTTTAAGCGCAATACAAATAGCATGTTTTGACTTAGGGAGCTTCTTCTCCCGACAGGTGTACAAAGGCGGTGGTACCGCGATATTTTACCGTAATGTGTTAGATGTTCGTCCCTGTGACGGGTCCCAATTTTGTATTGATAAACATATTGAAGTCTCTTGTGTACGTTGGGCTAGTCATGGCTCTGAAAGTGAAACCGTTATTTTAAATTGTTACAGATCTCCTTCCGGTGATGTAAATGTTTTTTTAAATCAGATGTGTAGCATTATGGATTTTATTTGTACCGGTAAAGCAAATTACATTGTTTGTGGTGATTTTAATCTCGACATTAACTAATGCGAGTAATGATTTTAACAAGTTAAGCGTCCTACTAGCTGGTTACAATCTTCATTATGTTGTAAAATGGCCCACAAGAGTGTCGGACACGTCAGCAACTGTATTGGACAATATCTTCACGAATGTTGTGTCTTCCACCTCCATTTGCGCTGTATTCGATAACAATATCTGCGATCATCGAACAATTCTCTTTGAGTCTGAACTAGGTGCGGAGCATGATGACGTCTCTGGCAAGCATATCTTTCGACGGCGGTTCTCCGAGCGTAATATTATTCATTTTGAGAATGATCTCTCTCGAGAGGACTGGGTAAATTGCGCAAATGGCGCCAGCATTGACGAGGCGTTCGACAGTTTTTGCAACGTGTTCATGTTTTATTTCGACAAGCATTTCCCCAAGACAAAAAGCCGTAAGACATCAGACGTGTTTAGTAAGAGTTGGGTCACTGATGCGGTGAGGAGGTCTAGCTCTAGTCTGAGGGATCTGTTTCATCTTCAGATGCGTTTTCCTGTGCTCCGCGCAATGTATCGCGCTCGTCGGCAACTACACCTTAACCTGATTACAGAAACAAAACGGGCGTACTATCAGAGAATCATATTGGACTCGGACAATCCGGCTCGGGCTTCCTGGCGATTAATATCTCGATTGTCAGGTCAGACCGGGTCCTTCAAGGACCTCGAGGTTAACATTTATGGTCATTTAACGGCGGACCCATCCAAAGTTGCAGAGTCTTTTAACGAATTTTTCGTACAATCTCCTATTGACATTGTGACAGCCATACCACCGGTTACTCGTATCCTTTCAGCATTGCCTCGCTCTACTGAGGTGAATTGCTCCATGTTTTTGCTGCCGTTTACAATTGACGAATTGTGTAGTCTTATCAAAACTAAGATAAAAAATAAGAAATCGAGCGGGGTGGATGAGGTTCCTGCTTTTCTGATTCGCAGACTGGCTAGTGTCCTTGCGGAACCACTGCTTCATCTGATAAATCTGTCGTTCAGGGAGGGTAAATTTCCTGAAAAGTTAAAGATCAACAAGGTTTTCCCGGTGTATAAGAAAGCCGATGCCCACCTAATGGAGAATTATCGACCGGTGTCCATTCCTCCCGCATTCTCCGGAGTTTTTGAGCATTGTTTTTTGGACCGCTTGGGGAAATTTTTGACTCGCCACAACATCATATCCGCATGTCAACATGACTTCCTGAGAAATAAATCTACCTCAACCGCGGTGCACTCGTTTACGGACAGAGTTCTCGATCTGGTCGATGCTGGGGAGGTCCCGGCTGGAATCTTTTGCGATCTCAGTCGGGCCTTCGACTGTGTCGACCATAATCTTCTGGAGGGAAAGCTGCTACGGTGTGGGGTGCGAGGTCTTCCTCTGGATTGGGTGATGTCCTACCTCAGGCACCGGAAGCAGTGCGTAACAATAAGCCACAGAACTCAAGGGGTTGTTACTCAACACGCTTCCTCTTACAGGATGGTCAATTTGGGTGTCCCACAGGGCTCCGTCCTTGGTCCCATATTATTTTTAATTTTTATCAATGACGTCCCGCTAGTCCGTGACAGTGCCCATTTCACTCTGTACGCGGACGACACAACAGTAGTCGTTAGAGGATCAACTCAGGAAGAGGTTGCTACATCGAGTCAACGCGTTCTTGAATCTTTGAGCGACTGGTTTTCTGTGAATAGTCTTTTTCTGAACGTTAGTAAAACCCACCTCGTGCAATTTCATTGTCCCCAACGGTACGTTGATACTTTCGACCTGTACTACCACAAGAAAAGAATTGATTCCACTAAAACGATCAAATTTCTGGGCCTACATATAGACAGCGCGCTGAGCTGGAACGAACATTGCTCGATGCTATCCTCAAAGCTGGGTTCAATTGCGTTCCAGTTTCGGGTGTTAAAGCGATATTTATCTCGGTCCCAACTAACACAGTTTTACCACGCGCAGGTGGGATCTCGACTTTCATATGGAAATTGCTTTTGGGGTGGGTCGTCTTCTGTACAGGATGTTTTTGTTGGACAAAAACGAATTCTTCGTATCATGGCTGGTGTAGACACTACAACTTCCTGTAGAGCTATTTTTAAAGATTTTAATATTTTGACTCTGTGGTCTGTGTATATTTATGAAACGTGTATTTTTGTTTTCAAAAATGAAGGCCGTTTTTTAAAGCGGTCAGACATCCATAATGTAAATACCCGTCATAAAGATGACCTGCACGTACCATATGCCAGACTGGGCATCAAAGCTAAATCTCCCAACTGTTTGGGTCCGAAGCTCTTCAACATGTTGCCTGCCAAACTAAAAGAGGAACAGTCTCTGAGTAGCTTCAAACGGCAACTGAAGTCGCTCCTTCTGGAGAGAAGTTTTTATTCGCTTCACGAATACCAGACATGCACTTTAGATTGAATGCTTTATTTTAAGTTTGTCTAATTGTTGTCCAATTGTCTACATTTTTATTCATGTACCAACTTTTGTATATATTTGTTGTTTTGTACATATTATTGTGCAACTCTGAATGTACATTTACTGCCGACTTATCCTATGTAACAATGTTGCCTTAAGGAAATAAACGATATTATTATTATTACATATACTACAGCAACATCTAAAACATTTATAATAGTACAAAATGCTCCTTAATTAAATCTAATCAAAAACAGTAAATATATACTACCTTCATTGGAGAAATTTTGATCCGTTAACAATTTTCTATCTGCAGCCACTCTCAGCACTCTGTCTTAAATTGTGCCCAGTTTGTATATACTGTGAAACTGATGACTTTGTAAGAATCTGCCGCCTTGCAGAAAAGCTTGATGTCCATCGTTTTTCTACGAGGTCCCAAGGATTTACATTATTTTTTAGAAATTCTACATCACAACTGGTCACCTCGGTAGAGCAGGAAGCTTCCTCGTCTGCTATAAAATTGTTACATACATAAAAAATTATTTACATCTCCTACAAAATACATACGTGATTGTTCTGCAGGCTTCTTATTGCTGATGGCAGCTAAACCTTTTGTGTAAACATATTTTGCCCATAGCTTGCCACTACATTGTCGTTTCGGTGAAGAACTACTTTTAGGGATGTATGGTCGAAAGTAAATGGTTTTACTTTCTCCAGGAAAAACCGTTTCTATTTCTGTAGAAATCCTTTCAAAGACGTATTGTGGTACTCTAAAAGAAAGGAAAGCGTAATTTTGTTAATGATTAAATTCTTACTTCTAAATAAATACATATATTATGCAGTTTCAGGAGGAAATATTTTTAGGAGTTAATTTCTGAAGAATTATACTTTATTTTTTACTTTAGAACGTATGTATCGTGTAGTTATTTATTCATAATAAAATTATGAGTCTATGTGTCTGGTTTTATCTTTTAAAGTAGTTCAAAATAAGAGATTATGTAATTAAAAATGTAAAACTGGAAATGTAAGAAATAATGCACTTATATATTCAATTATCACTACCTAAAATGATAACATTTCATCCTGAAACAGACTGTATATACACTTTAGCTTATGTACAATATCACTATATCTATAAAAATGTTGTAAGAAATGTACTAACTTTTCAGTTATATGAGTTTCAAGTAGAAAATTAATTATAATTTTGCACAGTTGAGATCTGTGACACTCCCCCATTTTTTCCCTTGTGTGTAGTAACATTTTGCCCTCGTACGACCTTTGAAGATATTCTACTAAACCCTTAAAAAATATGGCAGTAGTTAAAAATAAAAAAAAATGACTAATACTATTAAACATCATGCATTAAAGCTTACATTAGGAAAGACGCTATCAATGTCCTTTTTGCCTAAAAGAAAAGCAATAAACATAGGTACATTTAATTTAATGAAAAGTTAATTATGTTGTATTCCGGAACTTACATCGTTTCATTGGAGGCACAGAAAACATGTTGTTCTCCTTTAGGGCTTCAATGTCGCCATCGGAGAGTACGATTATATCATTAATTTCGTTCAGTTCATTAGTAGACACAGTAACGGTCGAACAATTTGTTATACTAACTTCTTCAGAGTTTTTATACTCATTGTATTTCTGTGTAAATAAGAACCGTTGTCCCACCTTTGGTATTAGCTCTTTTACCATGTCGGTTGATAATTGATTAAAAATATCAACAGTTATATCATTTTCTAGAATCATAAAATAAATACAAATAATTTAAAAAAATAAACATTTATTAATACTCACGATCAAAACTTTCAATTAAGTTTTCAAACCCCTATTCTTGAAGGATCCTGTTAACTTCCTCCATTATATCTAATGTTACTATGCTAGTATGATTTCCCTTAAATACAAAATGAAAATAAATTGACCAGTAACTGTTAAATAAAGATAAGTGGTTTTTATAATTGGTTCAAAATTGTAAATGTGCCTGTATCGTTTTAATATCATTCTTGAGTATGATGTTGTAACTAACTTTTTGCAGTTTTACAATGTGTGTACGAAAAAACATGCAAACCATCACAAAACCAAACAACAACGTAGACAAAAATAAGCAGATGAAAATATGGTTACCCGTTTTAAAAAGCGCGCCAAAAGTTAGTTTACCCGCGTCATCTGGCCGTGCGTAAAGCCGGCTACAATCTCGCGCCGCGAACACGAGTGAGGAGGCGTTTGCGCCATTGCCCTTCGTCATCGTGGCGTTCCCCGAAAGCCGCGAATCGCGGCGTGAATTCAAGCTCGAATTCGCGCTCTTCCCCAACAACTTGTATACCCGTGACCGAATAACTACCAACACATCTAGGAGAGAACAAAATTTTGAGGTCGGGCGATATTGCGCGCCCAACCTCTAAATATTGCATCGTACCAACATGAATCCGCATCCTGTACCGACACAAAGACACAATGTGTTTGCATGAAATAAAAACACTAATGCGTGGGCCACAACTGTCGGGCAGTCAATAAAGCGACAGTGACAGATATTGGATATAAACTCGTAATGATCACTGTTCGCTGCCATTTGTCACAACTGGTCATAACATGCGAATTCGCACTGCGCGACAGTTTCCAACATCATACACATAGCTTATGCCACTTGATTACTAATTAAAGATACCCAGGGCAATGAAAAAGAAGGAAGAAGCAAACCTCTGCGTTGTTTGCGCAGAAGTACATCTAAGTAAGTCGGTTAGGTGACGCCATGTCAGGAAAACAGAAGGCAAAGTTGATACGTAATAGCTATATGATTAATATCAAAGCAAAACCCAGCCAAAGAATTCCATATACAAACCAACTCAAGCTGTTACCAACATGGCGCAAGCATACTAAGAATATGTACTTACCTCGAAAAAAAGTACTTCGCACTACACTAGGCTCCCTTGTCTTACTACGATAGCAGCTTCACAAATGGCTTGCCCTGGCGGTCGCCGGTTGCACCGTTGTGCGTTGCACGCATGCACGATGGTTGCACCTGCCAAAGAGCGCGCTTGCGCTTTCAGCCCAATCCACGACATTCGTCAAATTCACTGTTTTAGTATACTATATGATGACAATTATAATAGCGAATTATAGTTTTTGAAATATTTTATTTTACTTTCGTCAAATTCGCTGGTTTAGTATACTATATGATAACAATTATCATACGGAATTTTAATTTTTAGAATATTTTATTATACTTTCATCAATTCCCTGTTTTAGTATACTATATGATGACATTTATAATACTGAACTTTAATTTTTAAAATACACACCCTTAAATTCTAGTACAATACTCGTATATTAACACTTACTATACGGAATATTTGGCTCTAATATACAATCTCATAGCTATTAGAATACTTGCGGCTATAATACGCTTTTTATAATACATTTTTCTCAGTGTAGGTAGTCCCATTTAAAAATCGAAAGTAGGGGTGGATGGGGGTGAACGGGTGGGACCTATGATTAGATTAGAATTACTTTTAAAGTTCCCCCTTTAGGTAAAATTTGACGTGTTTTTGCTCAATATTGTGACGTCATTATGACAAAAGTTATTCCGGGTGGAAAGTTTTGAAATGAACGCACTGTATGTATGTGTTTCAAGAAATGGCTGAAAAATTAACTAATATGCAAATCAAAAATAGTTCACCAGGTTTATTGCTACTAATGCCACAGAACTAAAGAAGTCTATAATTCACATAATAATAGGAAACTTGATCTTTCCAAGAGTAAGAATGTAATGTTGGAAGGTCCGTGCTGTGGCTCACTTAAAATAGAAGTTTCAGGCGGGAGCTCACTAGTATTTGAAATTCTGGGCTGCGGACCCTCTACGTTTGTAGTAGATTCGTCTGGACTAACATTATCCATGAGATCCACATTATCTGTACTAACTTCATTGGAAACTTTTGCAGGAACAGTGACGTTTTGAGACGAGTGCGGTCGGTCTGTGACGAAAGAAGGTAAGAAATCTTTATCTGTGCAATATTTTTATTAATAGGCCATATGCCGGTGTTCTTGAAACCAAACGTCACATTGTTCATACTGAAAGCAGCATAGAAAGCGTCTTTTGCAAATTGAGCCACATTGTAAATCGTTAGTTTTTCCAGAGTTTGAAGTCATCCTGTCATTCATGCTAGCTTTATACCGAGCTTTGAATGGTCCGAAGACAGTCACATCAAGAGGCTGTAGGCGATGACTGCAGTGAGGTGGGAGAGTGAGTATCATTATGTTATTTGCCCTGGCCTAAAACACTATGTTAATAGCTAAGTGAGTCTTGTGGTTATCGAGGACTATTAAAGCCGGTGATTCGGCAGTTGGCTTTACGAAGTGAACAAAATGCTGTAAGGCTTGTAAAAAGCAGTCCTCAGTTATCCAACCAGAGGAATTCGCAAGCCCTAACGCACCAATAGGTCCATTTTCGAGCATGTGTTCTTTAAAATGAACACGCGGAAAAATGAACCCAGGGGGTATACTACCACCAGAAGCAAATGCAATAGCCAGTATCGTTACAAGCGCACCACGTACTGCTGTGCTGATCTGACCAATTCTCTTAACACCAGCTGCGCAACTATCTTTGGGGAACTAGTTACGGTACTGCACCCAGTTCCGTCTAAATTCCATATCATATCTGCAGGAAACTTGTGCCTCAGATAACATTTCTCCAAGTTATTAAAAAAGTCTTGAACGTTGTGCTTATTAAAGCTTGTAGTTCTTGCTAATGAAGTATTCTCAGGTTTTCGTACGGCCAGAGAATTATGCCTTTTTAGAAAACTCTTCAGCCAATCTAGGCTAGCTACTTTATTTTCCTCCCATGAAGCTGGTATACTTTTTTCAATTCGAACAGCATACTGATATGCTAGTTCTCTGACTTGTTTAGTTGTCAGTCCATGGCACATTTTTGCGGAGGTCTTTAAATAATCTGCCAAGGAACATTCTTGGTCTGTGGTGAAAACCTCCTTATTACCTATGTTCGGCTTATAAACAAAAAACATAGATTCAGATGCTCTAGCTTTTACGACCAATGTGTGGAAGTGCGATTTCGCCACATTAAATGTTTTGGCAGCAGACCTTACGGAAATCCCTTTCTGAAGGATCTCATTTACCGCTTCTTGTATTTGATCTGCAGCCACGCGAGCTTGCTTTTTATGTGGCATTTTTAAACTGCAAAGATGAGAAATCGTTGCTGTAATACTAACAAAATTACCAGTCATGAAAGGTGTAGCGAGCTTCGTCTGATCGGAGCTCCGGTTGCACAATAAAATATACTAAGATATGTTTCCCTGTAGAAGGTAGTTTTTATGACTTCGGGTTCCTTAATATAAAATAAAAAATCCTTGGTAAACGGAGAAAATAAATATATTCAATAACCTGTACATAAAAAATAAACATACAAAAATAATGTCAATAACGAACGGAAATTCTACGGACGTGTCTAACTTGTTACGCTAGCGGCGGTGGCCAACTGTAACTACAACCAAGCCTTCAACAATATATTACGCTAGCGGCGGTGGCCAACTGTCATAACTGTATCCCGGGTTAGTTTCTACCACGCTAGCGTAAATTGCCAACTATGATAGTCACACGGTTCCAAGTGAGATACTACGTCAGCGTCGGTTGCCAACTGTAACATCCACGAGGCGTCGGGGCAAACTATCACGCTAGCGACGAGGGCCAACTGTGATAATTGCAGAGTTCAAGGAGATTTACCTGGCTAGCTTCGGGTTGCCATCTCAGGCGTATCTGACCTGTAAGCGAGAACGCCTCGGCTTTTATAGCCGCAAAAATTAGTGGGAGACGCCCCACCATCGACGGGAACTTGATACGGAACATGTTTACTGTGGCGAGTTTTTGAGGCAAAGAAAATAGTAGAAATAATAAAAATAACTTGATACAAAACAAACTCCTTACTTCTACATATACGAGGTGACTGAAACTAGTTACAAGACGAGTTTATTTTAACTAGTTTCCGTTGTAAAGAAACATAGTGGAAATAATGAAACATAATTCTTGATATAAAACAAATTTAAATACTTATTATATACATAATTATTTCCACTTTAACGATTTTATCGGAGTTCGTTACACCATCCCCACGTCGGGGAAGTCTGGCCCGGTCGGAAAAATAGGTCGGCACCATGGAGGTCGGCACTTCTAAGCGTCACTAGCGCGAGGGGGGAAAACGTCACTTTCGCGGGGAAAACGTCACTTTCGTGGGGGGAACTCACTGCCGTGGTGGAAGCTGCAGGTCGTCGAACGCCTTCCGGATGGAGATTGAAACCTTTTGGCCGTCTACCAGACATGTTTGCACTCGGTTTCGGTGTCGAATCCTCCGTCTCTTGGCTATGCCCGTGGTTTGCCGTGATGGTTCGGTATCCTGCACCACCGTCAGGACGGGGCTGGATTTCCGGGTCGGCGGTGTTTGGGGCAGCGGTGACAATGCCCTGGGTACGGGCGAAACCCCATACTCTTCCAGGAACTGCAGCGTGTCCTCCGTGGTCTGGCTCTTTCGGGTTAGTGGTGTCCGAGGGATTGGTGACAGTGCCCTGGGTACCGGTGAAACTCCAAATAACTCCAGTAGTCGGAGCTGCAGTGCGTCTTCTGTTGTTGGTGATGGTGTCGTGGGTATACCTACGGAGGGAGGGGTAAACCACCCGGAAACTTGCCCTGTAGGTACCCCTTTGTCTTTGGTGACACTTCCAGAACGGTGTCGAGCCCCGTCAGGACGGTGTCCAGCCCCGTCAGGACGGAGCTGGATTTCCGGGTCGGCGGTATTTGGGGCAGCGGTGACAATGCCCTGGGTATGGGTGAAACCCCATACTCTTCCAGGAACTGCAGCGTGTCCTCCGTGGTCTGGGTCTTCCGGGTTAGTGGTGTCCGAGGGATTGGTGACAGTGCCCTGGGTACCGGTGAATCTCCAAATAACTCCAGTAGTCGGAGCTGCAGTGCGTCTTCTGTTGTTGGTGATGGTGTCGTGGGTGTACCTACGGAGGGAGGGGTAAACCACCCTGGAAACTTGCCCTGTAGGTACCCCTTTGTCTTTGGTGACACTTCCAGATCGGGCGTACGGGGTATCTCGGGAGTCGTTGCCATCTTCTCTCACTGTAACAAACTGAAATAAAGGCCATTGACTCGGCTGTTTTATAGGAATTCGGGTATTTTTATTCGATGTTCGCAGAAGCGAGTCCATTTCCCGCCTTTTCATAACGATATCGGATTTATTGTCCCAACTGGTTTTCGCGTTGGAAATATCCGGAACTTCTTGCAGGACAGCAACTTCTTCGGAGTTTAATTTTAAGTCTTTGACGTGGACTCTTTCTAACTTACGTCCAGCTGGTGGCTGTAATAGTACGATCGAAGGCGATATTATTTGGACAACTTTAAACGGACCGTTGAATTTAGGGGCCAATTTCGCGGAAAATTGTTTTGCCGCAATGGAAAGGTGGTGTTTTATGATACACCATTTGACCGTTGTAATGAAACATAGTGGAAAGAATGAAACATAATTCTTCATATAAAACAAAATTAAATACTTATTATATACATAATTATTTCCACTTTAACGAATTTATCGGAATTCGTTACAAAGGGATAGTTATGAAAGGGACGTCCCTTTCATAACCATTTGCCGCGTCCCTTTCATAAATTCGTACACAAACTGAAAATGTAACCTCAAAGCTAAAATTCTAACTAGAAAGATCTCTTACCTTTCTTCCTCCTGCAATTGAATAAATAACTAATTATATACAATGAATGCTGTTCAATAAACCGGTTGCAACATTTCACACAAACGTTTGGAAAGATTTACGAACTTTTACTGTGGATCACGCATCACTAGCACAACACCGTCATTTGACATGTGACAGCAACTTGAAGTCAGCTGCGAATGGTGCGCATAATGCGAATAATGCTGCGCATTAGCGCACAACAAAAATACTTTTGTTTTGGGGAAAGAAGTAGTTAGCAAGTAATTTGAATTGTCCCTTTCAATACGTGTCCCTTTCATGCCACCTCTCCCCTAAATACTTTCTCAATCACTACACGCAATTTTATAAACACCCGATGATGTATCAAATTCGGAGTGAATTTTATTGCTGATCAACAATCTCGATAATGTGTTAGGATTAGAGGAAGAGGCTGTCACGTTGTAATTATTAGGGTCCTATGCAACTTTTTGCTGGTGGAGGCGATTTGGAAGGGGACGGATACAAAAACGTTTCTCATCTTTATGTGAGGGTAGATGTCAGTGATATTATAACTGTTATTGAGTCATATCTCAAATATGGTTCTCAGTTCCTTCTTATAGCATTCGGGGCTGAGGGGTGTGTTAATCAGGCGGTTAAATAAGAAGTTAAATGCGGTTGATTTTATTGAGGGTCTGTCGGGATTATGATGTCTGTGGCGGTGGGCTTTCGAAAAATGTCATAAGAGACACTGTCATCTTCAAGTGGTACAGATAGGTCCAGGAATTTTATGTTTCTTTCTCTTTTTCTATAGTAAATTTTAACTATGAGTAGTTGTCAATAAAATTATGGGACTTGATGAGATCTTCGTCAGATCCATCCAAGATGCACAAGATGTCATCATCGTTTCCAAAATTTTATGTTTTTAGTAAAGGGATCGTTAGATTGAAAAATGTGAGACTCCAGGGCATCTACATATACATCAGCTAGAAGGCCACTAAGAGGGCCACCCATAAGAAGGCCTGACTTTGGTACAGTTTGTTGTTGAATTGAAAGAAGTTTTGGTTCGTGGCAAGTTCAAAAAGTGCAAGCAATGTCTACATCTTCTGAGTTTAAATCTATGAAAGGATCCTCCTGTAATTTAGCCATAAATGATATTACATAGATGTATTTGGATTGTATGATCTCTGTTTCAGCCTCGCCTGATGATGGCTGACTGTGATTGCAACCGAAATCGATCATGAAACAGATTTAACATTTATCGACAATAAAGTACTGATGACTTTGCAATACTTCGTTTCTTCTGGGTAATATCTAGTCTGATTTTTTTAAAATTTTTTTTGGCGTAAAAACATGTCAAGAATAATGTCTGATATCATTTCATTGTTGAAAACAAATTTTAAGTGCTCGTAAAAGACGAATTTTCGCAGCATGTGAGCTTCGCCCAACTTACCGGCGGTGCAAGGGCACACTAGTAGTTTGAAGCAAATATTGAATTGTATTGCGTGTGTAGCAATTTTACCCGTTGGCATAGAACTGCGAACGCGTGTTGCAAGCGTTATGTGGACAATTTTCTCTAAACCATGTTTTCAAAACCGACTAGCAGTATACCTCGAGTAATTTTTATCCGATTTACTTGAAATTTTGGCTACACCTTCTTAGACCGATTATCTATAGAAGTACACATTATTTTTGAGTTTGATAATAGATTTTTGTAGACAAATTTGTTAGTAAAAAAATTTAAAAATTGAAAAATCAAAAATTTGCAAAAATCAATATCTCTGCATTTCCATGAGTACTTTTAAAGTTATAAGCGAGCATATGAAAATAAATCCATTGGTCCAGATACGTTTGTTGAAGACTTGTGCTGCCAGCCGCGGGACGCCTCTTTCCGTGCACTGCTAACCCTCCATCTTGTCATAGAAATTAAAATAAAAAATGTTTCTTTGCACTTCAAGACAAGTGTAACGAGCCCTCAAAATTTCACATTGATCGATTCATTAGTAAAGTCACAAAACAGTTTACGAAAAAACCTTCTCATTTTTTGCCTCAGACTAGATATAACCCCTTAAAATATTGCGAGTTGTTTTGATCTTATACTTGGTACGCGTTTCGGACCACAGGTCCATCATCAGCCGCCAAATCGCCAATTAGTCAACATCGATGACGGGATTAATATGTAGTGACAGAGGTAATAAATTACGTAAAAATACATTAAACATTGTGTCGTCTGGTTGCAAAACCGGCCATCTCCAAGTTAATTTTTCAAGAATGCGGATTTTCTGTCAAGCATAGCCAATATGAGATAGGAACCAAAACTCTTTGGTTAAAGAGACATTAGGATAGTATGTTGTAAATCATCATTAAATGATGTTAGGAGGACGTGCAGGTGACAGCGTATTTAAATTTTAACGTGGATTTGCCCGCTTTTGCAACTCATTTAGGAGTTAGTCGATTTTGCAACAATTAAATATATGCGATGGCACGCAAAGTGTTAAAATTTGTTACTGGATGTATAGAGGTTCTAATTTACTACATTACTGTAATTTCTTAATATTTTACTATTAAATCACTCTAAGCTGAAGGGGACGCTTAGCCGCCATTTTGAAACTCAACCCCTACCTTACGTACTTTATAACTAATTTGATTAATTGGTAGCGGTAGGACGCGGTCAGACTAAAATTTGAACTAACTCCTATTCAAAATCACGCGCGAGTCATCACATTACTGATGTTAATTATACTTAAAGTAAAGAGATTTGCAAATTGTTTATATTTAATTCTATTTAATTTAATATACTATTAAAAGTTATGTTGTGTTCTATTTGAACATGTGTGCCATAAAGACTAAAGATACATAGGTTGACATTAAGTTTAGAACAGAAATAAGATAATACTTTCTCAATTGAATAACTTGCAATAATTCAGCAAAACATTGTCTTTGTGTTTTCCATAATTTGTAATAAGTTTTATCTGTCTTATGTAGGTACGAGTTGTATTATGTGTTGACGTTCAAATATAACTAGTAAGAATTTCAAATTAAAAAATTAAACTCGAGTAAATTTGATGTACTTGATTCGATTGTTTGCAAGTGACAGTTAAAGAGTGTCCTCGTGTGAAGGATAGATATTGTTTAATGCAGATGTAACCACTCTTATAGCTTATGGAAACTTTGGATATCGTTCATGTTCAACGTAAGTACTTGTAAGGGCCATTCAAAAATGCTATAGACATTTTCATCTATAGGATGCAATTCGGTGCCATCGTAAGCCTACTCCAACTGCAGCTCTTCTGCAATTTTGGCCTAAAGATTTTTTAAACATCTCTTGTTCAAATGTATTTGATCTCCGCAAATAATAATAATAATAATCCACGCCTTAACATCCCCCAACAGCTTTCGCCACTACGGGGGCATCGGTAACCCCGAATTATTATTATTATGGCCCGCGTCTGTGGCACGTCTTAAGTTGTTTGGCTTTCAGCATTCGCCAGGGAGTAAAGGAAAACCACAGAAAAACCTTTACTCTGAAAGCAGGTCGTGAGGCTCGAACTCACGACCCCCAGACTGATAACCAAGCGCTTTACCACTGGGCCACAGTCTGGCTAAAAAGTGGTAATATAATAATATAAAATAAGTTTTATTTGGTATGCCTAAACTCTTAAATTCTGGATATGGTTGGTTTATAACAACATTATAAACATCCAAACACCTTATACCTTTGATATTACAAATTTTTCGTATATACGTATTGTAATTCTACAATGATGTTTTGTTTACAAAATTGTGGGATCTATCATTATTGAACACGTACCAAAACGTCTGAGAAATCTTTGCACTCTGGAATGGTATTGTACATATTAAAAACGCCTATTTTTCTAAGACGTTCAACTGTTGTTTGAATCGTTTTCGCATCTCCTTAACAGTTTTCCTTCGGACAATTCGTTGGTACCAATCATTAGTACAACATTCTGAAAAGATGTTTGATGTGATGGGGATGATTTTGCGCGAATGCCAGGTTTTATTCTACGACTTAATGAATGAATTCTTTGGCCACCAACGTTCAGGCTAGGACACAGTTTTCCATGACGATAGCGAAATGGGTTCACATCAATGAATAAAATTATTGTAATTAAATATATAATTTAAATTGATTTTATATACGTACGTAGGGTTAGTATATTTAATCCAAACCGGTTGATTATGCTTCAAGCGCCGTAGTGTAGCATGCAAAGCGTAACCAAAAATGTATAGGTTCCTTTTGTCAAACTGTTGCTAAGAACAATAACGCACGCGCCCTATCACCAGAACAACGGGCAGAACATGCAAACTGGCTCGTTCCAAACAGAGGGCAACCGCCGATATCCACACTCCGTCTCACCTAACCATTCGAAAAGTCTCGTATTCGCTTCAAAAACATGACAAAACTAGACTCCCTGGTCTGGAATTTTTGGCGAAGCGAAGTTCTTTTGGCAATCGAAGTTCAAGGTAAGTATGTCACCTCTCTTTTCCTTAAGGAGGGCGTAAAAAGTTGAGGCCCGCTTTTTGTGTAGTGTGAGTTCTGTAAAAGGTATCTGCTTTTCTTGCTCTGTCTTAGCTATTTGAATCAATGTTATGTGTTGACGTTGAAATATAACTGGTAAGAATTTCAAATTAAAAAATTAAACTGGAGTAAATTTGATGTACTTGATTCGATTGTTTGCAAGTGACAGTTAAAGAGTGTCCTCGTGTAAAGGAAAAATATTATTTAATGCAGATGTAACCACTCTTATAGCTTATGGAAACTTTGGATATCGTTCATGTTCAACGTAAGTACTCGTAAGGGCCATTCAAAAATGCTATAGACATTTTCATCTGTAAGAGGCAATTCAGTGCCATCGTTAGCCTACTCCAACTGCAGCTCTTCTGCAATTTTGCCAAAAGATTTTTTAAACATCTCTTGTTCAAATGTATTTGATCTCTGCAAATAATAAAAGTGGTCATATAATAATATAAAATGAGTTTTATTTTGTACGACTAAAAATTAATATCTCTGCATTTCCATGTGTACTTCTAAAGTTATAATCGAGCATATGAAAATAAATCCATTGGTCCAGATGCGTTTGTTGAAGACTTGTGCTGCTAGCCGCGGGATGCCTCAAAAAATCAACCTTCTTTTCGTGCACTGCTAACCCTCCATTTGGTCATAGAAATTAAAATAAAAAATGTTTCTTTGCACTTCAAGTCAAGTGTAACGAGCCCTCAAAATTTCACATTTCACGCGCGAAAACCTGAGTCATCACATTACTGATGATAATTATAGTTAAAGTAAACAAATTGTTTATATTTAATTCTATTTAATTTAATATACTATTAAATGTTATGTTGTGTTTTATTTGAACATTTGTGCCATAAAGACTAAAGATACATAGGCTGACATTAAGTTTAGAACAGAAATAAGATAAAACTTTCTCAATTGAATAACTTGCAATAATTGAGCAAAACATTGTCTTTGAGTTTCCATAATTTGTAATAAGTTTTATCTGTCTCATGTAAGTACGAGACTATCTTTTGTTATGGTTAGTGTGTTATGTGTTGACGTTGAAATATAACTGGTAAGAATTTCAAATTAAAAAGTTAAACTCGAGTAAACTTGATGTACTTGATTCGATTGTTTGCAAGTGACAATTAAAGAGTGTCCTCGTGTGGAGGAAAGATATTGTTTAGTGCAGATGTAACCACTCTTATAGCTTATGGAAACTTGGGATATCGTTCATGTTCAACGTAAGTACTTGTAAGGGCCATTCAAAAATGCTATAGACATTTTCATCTATAGGAGGCAATTCAGTGCCATCGTTAGCCTACTCCAACTGCTGCTCTTCTGCAATTTTTGCCTAAAGATTTTTTAAACATCTCTTGTTCAAATGTATTTGATCTCTGCAAATAATAAAAGTGGTAATATAATAATATAAAATAAGTTTTATGTTGTATGACTAACCTCTTAAATTCTGGATATGGTTGGTTTATAACAACATTATAAACATCCAAACACCTTATACCTTTGATATTACAAATTTTTCGTATATACGTATTGTAAATCTGCAATGATGTTTTGTTTACAAAATTGTAGGATGTAGCATTATTGAATACGTTCCAAAACGTCTGAGAAATCTTTGCACTCTGGAATGGTACATATTAAAAATGCCTTTTTTTTAAGACGTTCAAGAGTTGTTTGAATTACCTTCGCATCTCCTTAACAGTTTTCCTTCGGACAATGTCGTTGGTACCAATCATTAGTACAACATTCTGAAAAGATGTTTGATGTCATGGGGATGATTTTGCGCGAATGCCAGGTTTTATTCTACGACTTAGTGAATGAATTCTTTGGCCACCAACGTTCAGGCTAGGACACAGTTTTCCATGACGATAGCGAAGTGGGTTCACATCTATGAATAAAATTATTGTAATTAAATATATAATTTAAATTGATTTCATATACGTACATAGGCCTATTATATTTAATCCAAACCGGTTGATTATGCTTCGAGCGCCGTAATATAGCATGTAAAGCGTAACCAAAAATGTAAAGGTTACTTTTGTCAAACTGTTGCTAAGAACAATAACGCACGCGCCACGCGCCCTATCTGCAGAACGACGGGCAGAACATGCAAACTTGCTCATAGATACGTTCCAAGCAGAGGGCAACCGCCGATATTCACACTCCGTCTCACCTAACCACTCGAAAAGTCTCGTATTCGCTTCAAAAAGATGACAAAACTAGACTCCCTGGTCTGGAATTTTTGGCAAAGCGAACTTCTTTTGGCAATCGAAGCTGAAGGTAAGTATGTCACCTCTCTTTTCCTTAAGGAGGGCGTAAAAAGTTGAGGCTCGCTTTTTGTGTAGTGTGAGTTCTGTAAAAAAGCATCTTCCTTTCTTGCTCTGTCTTAGCTATTTGAATCCGTTCCTTCAGTTCTAAAGATTTGGAACGTACGTCAGTTCTCGGCGATCCAAAACCATTGTTAAATTGTGTGTTAAATATCATACGGAAGAACCAATGGGTTACTTTGGTTGACTCGTGTCGATCACCACCATTATAAAGACGCCAAAGACGTCTTTCTAATGTTTAGTTCACTACTGAGATAATGTCTCACAGTAGTTACTACGACAGTAGTGAGATTCAATGCACTGGAACGATTTTATGAAATCAATCACAGCCTCCCTTATTTTCATTAAACAATTGTGATTTTCGGTCTCCTCCCCTCGTCACGGTGGGCATAGTACCATAAATCTTGAAATGTTTTTACTACCGCATTAACTCGGTGCTTTGTTATTCCTAGTACACCAAGAAATGCATTTCTGCATACAGGAACCTGCTTAGTAGGTGTGCGAATAAAGTACCTCACGTTCACAGTTTTTGGTTCTCGGATCTCAATATTTCGAGGTCGCTTGATGGAGAGGGGCTCGATGTTCTCAAGAATAAATGCATCTTGAAGCTGCTTGTCAGGTCACTCGCCGTTAGAGAATTATATTGATAACCTTTAGAAGAATGGCCACACTTCGGTTACTCTGGATTACCAGTACGGCAGTACCTGTAAAAAAATACACCAGAAATTGTGAAAATGAAATGGGACAGTACATTTTGCTTGGTGGAGAACAGACCTCGTATCAAATTTCAATGTTATCAGCAGACAATTTTAGTTTAGATCTACATTGAGAAATGGGTTAATGGAAACCTAACCAAACTTATACAATATAAACATGATACACTCAAATATTTGCGAAAATAGTTTTGCACATACCTTAAAACATTGGCTTTATTCCTTTTCTATGTCGTACGATCACATTTCCTCTTCCTTGCGTAATTAGAAGGAACTTCTTCCACAAACTTTATCCATATGTAAATAATTATTACTTGCAAAATTCTTGCAGCATTCAATTCGACAGCTGGACAGAAACTGTCGAAGAAACGAGGGAAAACAACCTTGAAGCGCGACGAGACCAGAGCGCAGAAGCCATGTGATGGATCTGGAGATGGTCGGCTCTGAAACTCACCAGCGAGAGGATTTGGCAGATTTTGCAGCCACATTAGAATTTTCACTCACGTGTAAAATAAAGATTTGGCCGTCTTAGTCACAGTTTCTTATTTCCAGTATATGGAATATGACCTCAGTTCATGACAACATTAATAAAACCAATTTCTGAAAATCTAGGAGTTGGTCGGTTTTGCAACCAGACGACACAATTACGAGGGGAGAATTCCGGGGAAGCAACGTGTATACCTATGTCTGGTCGATAGCTGCAACTGAAAAAATGTTAATTGTTTAGGGGAAAGGGAGAATATCGACGACTTAAGAAGAAATGATCATAAATATTTTGTTATGGCTTTTAAGTGTTTCAAAATTGTTTCTAAACCACGCGAACTATGTGTCTATTGAATAACTGCTTTTGATTGCAAACTCATTCTAATTTTTGGGAAAAGAAATGGTTTTAAACATAAGATAAAATCCGGCAAAATTGATCAATGATCGACCATGCGGTTGGGTAATATCAATCATGCTGGGTTATGTCGCTCAGGAAGTAGTATTGTCATAAAACATAAAATTTATATATACTTATAGAAGAAATGATCATAAATCTTTTGTTATGGCTTTTATGTGTTTCAAAATTGTTTCTAAAGCACGCGAACTGTGTCTAAAAAAAAAAGAAAAACCATTTCAATTCTTAAGGCACAAAGTTTCAAGGTGAGCAGAAATTATTCCAAATTTGGAAGATCAGTCACGGTAGAACTCCTCGATTTTTCTTCTTCCAGTCTTCAAGCACTTTTTACCCTTGAGTGGCTTAAAGTATGCCACAACAAGGGGCTGGCAAAGATGAGTAGAATTCGGTGGCAGTAAAATAAATCTTATATTGTACCTTGTGTATTGTTCAATGACAGACAATGTTAGGTGGCTGGACAAGTTGTCTCCCATGATCACTTTAGGAAATTAAATAAGGTTGTTGCTTCTGGTGATTAATATATTGTATTGGCTTCTAGCATTCTAGCCCTTATCTGTGTCATCCACTTCCTTACTTTAAGGTAAGCGAAATCTTTAATCAAGTCATCGTAATCAATTTTTATTGCCAGGTCACTTTCTATGGATAGCAGAGCTAGGCCGTTTAACCTTTCCTGTCCCATTAATGATCTATTAAATTTCTTTATTGCCGAAAGTCTGCTAAATGCTCTTTCACCTTCGACAACTGTAACAGGTTTCTTTTGTCTGTTTCTATAACGTAATAAGTTACAATTTCTATACTTTTTGGACCAACTTTAATGCTTGCATCAAAGGCGCCCAAAATGTATAAAGAACTCTTAGATCTGTACGCAAATAGAATTTTGTTTGTGTTCTTAATTTGGTTTGACACGGAAAATTCCACATTCCTTTAGCAGTTTCCAAGTCTCTTCGACTATAATATTAGATCTACTGCCAGAATCAATTCACATGTCAATCTTTATTCCACCTACTTCACAACTAATGAAGCCGTCGCTGTCGAGATGAAAAATATACTCGGCTTCTTCCGGCTCAGAAACATAATCCATACCTTCCCTACCTTGTTGTCTTGAATCTTTTTTTGGTGGACCGTCACCTCTTCCTGAAGGATTGTATTTCGTTTTGGATTGGCAATATTTGGCGAATTGTCCTTTGAAATTGCACTTTCCATAAATGACACCTCGGGCCGGGCACTTCTGTGGGTTTTCCGTTGTTCCCCAGCGAGAGCATTTTTTGATGTAGCCACTAGGCATACTTATTTGATGTGCTTTTTTGCGTTGCGATGGCATTGATAACCGGCATAGTGCTTGTTGGTGGTCTTTCCGTAAAGTCCGACATTTGTCGTTCGATAGTCTCTAAAGAGTTTGCTTCTGCAATGCTTGCGGTTAATGTTATCGCATCGCCCGTGGCTAATATTTTTTCTGATGCGCATTTTCCTGTAATTTGGTCTACTAATTGTTCTTCCAAACATTTGAACTGGCACTTGTCGGCTTGGTGTCTAAGTCGCACAACAAACTTTTCAAACTTTCCACCATTCTCTTGTTTAAGTAGTCTGAACAAGTGCCTCTCGTAGACCTTGCTTTGTTTGGGTGAGAAGTATGCATCCAGGTTTTCCAAAGCTATACTAAAAACGTCCTTTTTCGCGGCATCAGCCTCGTCCACGTTTGCCCCAAGAAGGTTATAGAATATTTCTTGAAGAGTAAAGGTACGAGTCCGAACGCCACTGCAGCAGCACACTGCAACTGCAGGCAGCCAGAGCCAACCGCAAAGCCGCTGCCGCTTGCAGTCGTGTTGTGTGTAAACAAAGTGTAGGAAGTTGTCAAGCTAGTTTTCGGAAGCGATTGGAAATCTTTTATGTGAAGAAGAAGAAGACGACGATACTTGTTTATAATTGTACGTTGAGAGATGTAGAGATGTGGTGGTAATTTGTGTTCGTGAACTGCCGGGTTCTGGAGCATTTATAATTATGGTGCGATGTCTAGTATCGATAGGCCCTTGTATTTCATACACACAGTCTGGCGAAATGGATACGAATGATGGGTTGCCGTCACATGAAGACATTTGTGACAGTGTCGACAGTGATGAAGAACTTCTCGTTGGTGTCATGCCATTTGTAAACGTTGGTGTGGTATCTGAACTAGCTCCCGCAGCCAAAATCTCGTAGTCAGACAAGCTTCTGCCTTATATACTTGAGGCAAACCCCTCAACACTTCTGCGATATGGCGACAAAACAAATCAATGTCGTCATCTTTCTCTTTTTATTATTGTCTTCTATAAAGCTTGTCTTTAATTGTCCCTCTCTTTCCATAATTTTATGAGTGGATCTCCATTACTGTTGGATCTTCGGCGGTTATTCTTTGGCTTTTGTGTTTTTGTTGTAGTTATTTCTTCGTCACTATTCTGTATTTCAGCATTTTCCATGCTTTCATCTTGTAACTCTGAATCTTCAATTAAAACAAGTTGCTCTTCGTTTGTAACAAGTTTCTCTTCATTATTTTTAAGTTCTACATTTTCACTATTTCCTTGGCTTTCCATCGCAATTTGCAGTGGTACAGAAATATTTGAAATTCCGGGCCAATGTTCGTTCACACTATCAAGAAATAAGACCTGTGGGTGTCTCTTTTCTTTAGAGCGTTTTGGGGCCGCCAAGCCTGTTCCCAACTTATTTTTCTTCTTAAATATGTGATAGCCGTCTCTGATTAATTTCCACTTCCTCTTACATTCATCGCCTGTAAATATGTTCATATAAAAAATATAAAATGCTAAAAAAGATAAAAATTGTTTCAGGTTCTAGGCTACGGGCTAGAGCTACAAGTCTTTGTCATTTGCGCAACTGGTATTTTCCAGTGCCCATTTAATGCTACCACCAAAAGTACTAATGCCTCAGTAGCACAAGACGTATCATCATCAACTCCACTACCACAATCAATATAGCCCCAAACTTTCCCTGCTGTAAAATCTATATGTTTCTTTATTGCCATTTCATCAAACATTAAAGAACAAATAGTACGAAGATCCCGCTTCTTATTTGCTTCGACTTGCAATCTCAGGGCAGCAAATGCCTGTTCAGTAAATCCTGGATCACAATTTATGTTTGTCAGTCAACGCCTGATCACTGATGGCGAGGGCAATGCAAGATGAAAAGTCTTGCGAACGTAAGCATATGCTTTGCTTGAATAAAATTGCAATGTCATTGTAAAGCGTCTCAGCTCTTCAGGGTACTGTTTCCAAGAAACTTTGCCCTTATTTCCAATAAAACGTTTCATCACCGCTAACGGAATACCAAAGAAAAATTTTTGAAGAACGTCCGCCGCGTTTGTGAATACCATCTGAATTTTCTTCAAGCTACTAGCTATCTATTAAAGTAAAAAACACCTCTTTTTTGCAACTTATAATTTATTCAATTCAGACCGGTTTCGCCCTTTCAATTAAAGGCATCATCAGTGAATGCTAAAATACATATATAAAATCATTAAAATTATGTCCACATGTCGTAGAAAATTCAGCAAAAAACATTAAACATAACTATAAACTTACTGTCAAAGCCGCTGCACCAGTGTCATTAGCCATGTGGCTCAACATAAAGGTAAATGAAGAGTACAATGCAACGGAGACTTCATGTACAAAGAGACAAACACACTTCAAATATATATGTATATATCATGTATATGTAACGTTTTCTCAATTTTGTGGAACCATGTAATGTGTGTGCATTCTTACCTTGTTTCTATTTCTGCACTTTGTTCAGCAACAGAATCAATTTCTGGACTTTATGCCGCAACGAATGGATATTGATCCAAAATACTTGCAGCTATTTCAATTTGGGATTTTTTAGAGGGATGAGTACTAAACAATATAAAATAAAAAATAACAAAAGTAATTTTATAAAATAAGTAGGTAAGTACTATCGTGCGCAAAAAAAACGGGTACAGCAATTTTATTCTTCACGGTATTCTTGCCTACACTTAATTCAGTAGCAATTTCTTGAATGCTGATTCCATCATACAGGCAAGTTTGAATTATTCTTGCCTTCTGAAATTCATTAAATTGCGGAATTTTATTTATTATGTCAAAACTTAAGATGTCATTAATGTGACATGACAAACGTACTGACATGATATTACGAAGCCCAGTGTAATTAGTGCAAATTTGAGTGGCCCTGTTTTTTTATGCTCACGATATCGTATCGTATATCGTATCTATACTGGTGACCAATATATCGTGGGACATGTAGGACGCCGACTTCGGTAGATCGCTGAAGCCGGTAGATCGCCGAAGCCAGTAGATCGCCGAAGTAGGTGATCGCCAAAATTGTAGATCGCCGAGATATGTAGAACGCTGGAATAGGTAGATTGCCAAAATCGATAGATCGCCGAAGTCGAAGTCACCGAAACAGGTGGATGAACAACGTCGCAAGTTCGCCGAAATCTGTAGATTGCCGAAATAAATAGATCCCCGAAACGTGTATAGTGCGGAAATCGGAAATTCGATTCGTCCGCTAATCGTTATGTCGGCAGGTGGCAAAAGTTGGTATACTGCAGATATAAACAAATTGCGTAAATGGGGCCGTGGAAAAAAATGCGGTCGCTCAAAGGCTATTGGTCCTCGCTCGTGCACCTAACAACGTATGCACTAATTTAAATCCTACACAATTGGCATCATAATGTGCTACTTTCTACTTTGATTTGATAATGCACTCCGTATAACAAAACTGGTCCGTTCATTATTACATTACAAAAATTTTCAGGAACTAATTACTTTTTTAGTTAGAACAATGACAGGGTTTCCGTAAGCACGATTACAGGGACATGCGCCGACTACCCTAGGGTAATGTGGATATATATATATATATATATATATATATATATATATATATATATATATATATATATATATATATATATAAAGATCGAAGAAGCAACCGTATACACGTGTTACACGTGTAACACGTGTATACGGTTGCTTCTTCGATCTTCGTATGACGGAATTGCCCGACAAATACCTTTCTCCTTAATTCTTACCGTCGATTAACCAGCTTTTATATATATATATCGATAATATAGTCATTTGCAATGATTTTCTCTATATAACAACATAACCCATGGGGTACCTGTCTCAGCCCGTTACTCGGGATTTACATGGTGACTTCGCCATCACGTGACAGCCCTATGCCATGTGCCTCGAAAGGCAGTTAATAAAAGCCAGTAAGAAAATTATTATAGACAATATGACATGTAGATCATTATTTCAAAAACCACTTTCTCCCGGGAAAAATGTTTTGCAAAAGAATTGAGAAAGCCACACAACAAATAAATATGATATTGTAACGTTAAATGCCTTATTCAAGCAGGGCCCACTTGCCTCTCCTCACTAAACTTGGCGACTCCTACGGAAAGGGGTCTCCCCTCCCGAAATAAAGTCTATTTATGAAAAGTGGCAAGTGATTGAAGCCTTACATGATTGATACAATGTGAAAAATTAATAATCCAATTTGATTATATGATGGAGATGCAAACCGACCGTGCGCCGATCAACGTGTGTAGACTTGTAAGAAATAGAATATTGGCAGAATATAGACAGCGGTTCCGCACGTGGACAAATAAATTAACACGAACAAAAATTAACGTTAAATGCCTTATGTGGATTCGCGCAGGGTCACTTGCCTTTCCTCATTAAAATTGGCGACTCCTACGGAAAGGGGTTTCCCCCTCCCAACATAAAGTCTATTTCTGAAAAGTGGCAAGTGTCTTACATGATTGATACAATGTGAAAAATTAATAATCCAATTTGATTATACATGAAATAGCCGGTAAGCTACACACAATAATCGATGATATGCGAAACAAACGGATTTTTCGGCAAACCGGATGGGTAAGAGTAGATTATCTCATGTCATGTAAATTTTCGGTTAGAAGCATGCAGCGGGCACTGTAGACGTGCAAAAGTTCTTCGACGTGTATTGAATATGCTCATTGATGGCAGTTATGAAAAGTTCCGATAAATAATGTAGAGAACTTTCCTAAATATTTAGTCCTGCGACTTTTACTTAGGAGAGTTGGCGAAGAAATTTAATTTTGAAAAAAATATTCAAAAACGCGCGATGTCAGATACACAAATTAACCCTGGCTAGTAGGTTTCTGTACACAACATTCTTTGTGTATACCGTAGCGCTTCCTTTTTTCAGTCGTCCCTTGGTTCTACCGCGGTGAACTTCAACTTTTACCGAATCCCATGACTTCACTCTTGAGAATGCTACGTAGAGTTGTCTGTGGGCAAATACTGGATCGGGCAAGTATAAGCCGATGCGGTCGAAGGTCTGCCCTTGTGCTTTGTTAATGGTCATCGCAAAACACACCCTCACTGGGAATTGCCGTCGTTGTAAAGTGAATGGAAGAATCGTCGCGTCAGATGTCAGATCCATTCTAGGAATGAGCACTCTGTTGCCACGGAAGTGGCCCATTGAAATCTCCGCTCAATCAACGTCTCGAGCAGTCTTCGGACGACTAAACGCGTTCCATTACACAATCCATCGGCGATGCAAATTTTTCTTACCAACATGATCGGTACTCCCACTTTCAGGATTAGATGGTGCAATGCCATTCCAGATGGCGACATGCGGTTCAGAAACTCTGTAGTAAAGTTAGCCCTTTCCTGGTTATCGCTCGTAAATATGTCATCCGCACTGTAGTAAGAGACGGTCTTTCCTGGGATTTTGCTCAGAATTTTGTTGTTCATAGCATCGCAGCCATCGGTCTTTGGTGATAGTATAGCACGATTTTGGAAGTGCTCATCATTTTGAGCGGTGTACGTCGCAATATCCCCATAAACCGCAGTAATAATATCTCTCACAATGCACTGGGATGGTATCGGCACGATCTCGCAGGAATTCAACTCGTTGTAGGTGTTCGTTAGTTTGCCATCGCCTAATAGTATCAACCATTCCGCAAAGGCCACCTGATGACGCTCCGCCCGCATATTTTCCGTGAGCCGGTAATGCTTAAACTCTTTCCATGTTGAAGAGTTAATACGGCATATATCTTCGACGGCAGACTTCGGCGCACGCAGACGGACAGGCATGCATTGCCTAAAATCACCACCCAACAATACTACTTTACCACCGAATGGTCCTTGATCCGTCATTATGTCACGAAATAAACGGTCTACGGCATCGAAGGCATGAACGTTAGCCATGGTAACTTCATGCCAAACCACAATCACAGCCGTTCTCAGTTCCTGAGCTTCGGCCGAGTCCATCGTTAGCGATGAGGTTGTTGTAGAGTTACCGTTCAATGGTAGCCTGAAACGCGAGTGAACTGTTCTGCCGCCACGTAACAAAATAGCCGCGATTCCGGTCCACGCCACTGAAACGAAAGTTTTTCCGCGTATGTGTAACTCGTTGAGGATAGTGTTGTAGACGAAAGTTTTTCCGGTACCACCCGGCCCGTCTAAGAAAAACCACCGTTCGGCCGCTGCCCTTGAATTGATAACTCGCATCACCGCCTCGTACACGTCCCTCTGCCCGCTATTGAATTGATTTTTATTAGCCTGAACGGTGTCCCTGAGGTCTTCTCCATCCCTATTTACATCACCGTCTACAACAGAGCCCTCTAGGAGATCGCAGTCACTAATTAAAATATTCACCGATGGTAGGTTGTAATTGTCGTACCGACCACCAGCATTATGAATAATACGTTGAATCATTGCAAGCGCTTTCATTTCAGCTGTGTGAACGTCATAACCTTTGTGTGTATAATCTTGTATTAGATCGGAACGATATGTTTGCCACAATACTTGCGTATTCGATACAGTGCAACAAACTAAAATATAGGCAAATAATTTTCGTAATTGTCCGGGCCTTTTAAAATAAAACCGCCTCCCTCATACATTTATCCCATTCGATGTCGTCAGCAAGCAAACCCAATTGCCGGGCGGCAATTTCAAAGGTCGGGCAGACGATTCCATTCACTGTTCTTAGCTCCTCGTAAGATCTTGGACCGCGGACATGCAATAGCAACAATCGCAAATGGAATAGCTTTCGATCTTTAGGCGATATCGTGTACATTATTGGAATGATTTTGCTATCGTCATCCAATTAAATTTTCTTATGAGGTACGGATTATACGGTACTACGGTAGAATTGTCCATTTGAAATACAGTGAACTCTCCAATAAGCGGAAACCTACTGTGTCTTCCTCTTTGTCCGCTTAAGAGAGGTGTCCGCGTAATAGAGAGCCCATATAATTTTTTTAGGTTTTCAGTCAAATAATTTACCGACAATAATTTATCAATATAACTAATACAAAAAAGTGATTAAACAAGTTTCAGTATAACAAGTACCTATATTAAAAACTAAATATCACATATCTTACAAATTAAGAATAACTACACAGGTATATAAATATCATCATATATGTTGTGCTTCATGTACACATGACGTAGGTAGTATAATACCTACATATTTAATACGCAAATGTTGATATAATATGGTATGTATAATATGCACTCCACATAATATTATTACAGCTGTACATAATACCTATCTCCTATTTTTTGACTATTTTTGTAAAAAAATCTGTTTGTTTTTTTGCATTCAAATAACAAATTTTGTGTAATGAGATTCTAAATTTGCAGCGAGGTTAAGCGTTGATTGAGGTCGTTTTCATTTTTTGCATATAATTGTAAATTTTTCATTGCGGTTAAGGCAACATTTTTGAACATCATTTCGTATTTATCGGACTACACGAGAATTTAAACTTTTTCCTTTAGTGTGAATATGTGTTTCTTGTTTTTAGACGAATCCATGCTACGTGAAAATTAACCCATATTATAGACATAAGCACTTTAATTTAAAGATGCAAATGCACGTGTAAATCTATTATAATTTAAAGGCACAAACACCAGCTACGCACTTATTTTGACAGCTAACGTATGGGCTATGATACGCAAAGACAATACGCACTATGACCTTGAGTTATGTGGTTCCCTGAATTCTGTTGAATTGGTTTGTTCAATGTGCATCCTACTGTCCGCTCAAGAGAGAGAATTTGTTTCAAAATTGCCTAATACTGTTGTCCGTGTCCGTTTAATAGAGTGTCCGCCTAACAGAGGTGGCATTCTATATAAAATACGTATGGTTAGGACGGTGCTAAGAAAATTGTCCGGTTAACAGAGTTGTCCGCTTATTAGAGGTGTCCGTTATGGGAGAGTTCACTGTATTTGATAACTCCGTTGTACATAAAAGGGTGAGTGTCTATTGTCGCGTCGTCGATATCGTGGAAAACTATTCTCAGATATAGTAGTTCTATCTGCGAACGGTTTAGGAAAGTTCTTTTTGCACTTCCCGTCCCTCATACATGCTGCGTCTGTATCCTGGTTACCGCATGGACCGTGTATCATTAGACGCTGATTGAGATCTCTGATTGATGTAAAACGGGTTCGGACGCAATGTCGGGAATTGCCGCGCTGATAATTGCATGTATTTGATGCGGTTCTCTAAATTTGAAATCATTACGCAAAGTTACTAATAGATGGCAATGCGGCATCCCTCTCTTTTGAAATTCAATGACATAAACATACGCGAGCACTGCTCCAAAAATTTTAGTCTTCGTAATATCCTTCATAAAAACTTTTAATTTTTGCCTAAAAACTCTATATATCAAATCAACGCGATTGTGTGGTTTTTCCCACTGTTTAACATTATTAGTTATTTCTGGCCACAGCGGATTGCAAGTAAACGTAATGAATAGATCCGGTCTGCCGAACTTAGCGACGATTGCCGCCTCTTGGTACTGCTGTTCTATCGAACGCCCCCCCCCCCCCCCCCTTGTATACGTTGACGGGAGAATGATGGAACGTCCGACCAGTATACGTGTTTTGGTAATCATCGGGACGGTTTGGAAAATATAATAATCGTTCGGACTCTACTTTTACGTAAGCATCAACGATGTACTGTTGGGTTAGTTCTCCAAAATTTAAAATATGATACTCTGGGGAATCACGGATACTAAGAACTTTATAAACAAAATATTCTAACCGACTTACACGCTTACGTTTTCGTTCTTCGTGATTGACCTAATGGTATATTAATGTTCCAACCCGGTTGGCCTAGCGGGAAAAGAATAGGATCAGAAAGTGGATCTGAGAGTGGATTTAGAATGTTGATGAATTTTACTTGGTTGGGTAGATTTGCACGTAGACGAATACAGAGATCGTGTGGCATTGGAATGTTGCCTTCGTCGTCAGCAGGAAATACCACTCCAACATCATTCGGAACTTGTGGAAGGGCGTAACGATGATTGCCGTCCTTAGGTTGAATAAGTTTAAGTATTAATTTAGTAGGTTCGGACGCGTTATTCGCTCTTTCCCGCAGGTGTAGATATCTTTCCGCATACGGATTGAACTTGCGAAAAATCTTCAAGTTCGTGAATGAGTTGGAGGGAGCATTGTTGATTTAATTGTGCACGGTGTGCAGTGGCATTGCTACTATCTAAGTAATATAAATGACCATAATATTGAGAAATTGGTGGCGGGCGCAGAGGAGTAGTTGGAGCCTGATCTTCAACCGGACCTGCAACCGGAGCCGGAGCCAAAGACGGAATTGAGATCGAGGCTGTGGTCGAATCCGGGAGGTTACTCGTAGTGGATTCTTGTGGTTTCGGAATGTAAATATCTTGGATAATGTGGTACATTTTACCATGAATACATATTTCCAAGTCCGACGCCTTGGTGATTAATGGGATGTGCTTTTACTGAAGCAAAAGCAAACATGTTATTAAACGTGGAGATGTTCTCTTTGAAATGTTGTGAGAGCTCGTGGTTGTTTTTGTAATGTGAGTTCGCGATAATGTGGATCGGGATGCAAAGAAACTTTACCATGAGCGCAACAGAACATCACTTCGTCGCGAAAAAATAATGCCTTGCAGGATTCGCACGTTTCGGCCATAGGGCCGATATTGTGGTAAGAGACCTTTTGTATTTGGAGGTGGGACAGAAACAGAGTTAGAGACACCTATTTGAGCAACATTTTGGTCGATTTCAACTAACCGTGTCGTTGGTGGTGCAACAGAAGTGACATCGGGGACATATTCCGTTTCGTGTTGGACTTGGTCGATTTGTAGTACAATCGGTCGATGTGCAGTGACAATTATTGGGACCAAAGTATACGTGTTTTGGTAATCATCGGGACGGGTTGGATTTCTATACAAATTGGCGAGGAGGCGGTCTCTGAGAGCACTGATCTTATCAAAAGACATAACGCAAGCTCGGCCGTTGGAAGAATAGTATCCATCTTCGCCTACGGAATGGGAATCGAAATAATAGTATCGCGATTCCTCCTTGATGACAGCAACGGAACGGCTGTTGGTGGTGAGTACACCGCAATGAAACAATTCGAAGAAATACTGCAAATCATTGTCCAAAATGCGAGAGAAATCATCTATATGAATACGCAACTGACTCTGAACTGATCTCCCCTCCAGTACATCGATCTCAATGTTTTCGCTTAGAATTGAAAAATTGTTATTTAGTTCGGATACGATTAAATAATCGTGTCGGACGTTCCGTATAGCCCGGTTCTTTGCCTATAATGCATTACCCGCGTTTAAAATTGAATTAATATCAACCGACTGCCAATTTCTTACACATTTTAAATCATTTAAAGCGCATGTTGGTTAGAGACTCACCTGAGTAGATGATACCTTGATTTCAGTTTTCTTATTAGTACCACCTTTTACGTGGGTCCACTCAAGACTTCTGGCATTCTTCGGCATGCTAATAACAAAATAAAATATCGTAATTGCTGGTAAGCTTATCTTAATATAGACATTGAATAAAAATCTTCTTTTGTCAAACTGCATATTTGATTATTGATTAGATGTAAAATTTTGCTGAATTTTTAGAAATGAATGCAAAGTAAAACAGTGAGTTTAGAAATTCCAGAGCTATGATTAGTTGGTAAATGTGAAGAACGAAATGGTATGTTAATAGAATCACAGCTTTTAATTTTCATTATTTAACACTTTGGTAGTGGACAGTTAACAGTTTCAATTATAATTGCTCGTGCATTGAATAATAATAGTTTATTCGCCGTGCACGCATTTGGCCATATTAATTCAGATATTTCGTCATGTATGTACATACATACACGGAACTGTTCCATTAGAAGTTTTTGATGTTCCACAATTTGTATATAGGTATCTGTAAATTTTTAATCAAGATTCACTCAACCCGAACATGTAAATTAGAATACTCTCAACATGACTGCCACTTTTGGTCTACCGGAAATTTATGTCAACTTTGTTATTGTAAATAACAATATATAATTTTTATAATTAAAAATGAATATACGGACATACCGTAATGATGAAATAGTTAATGTATAGAAAATGATAATATACAGGCGGGATGAAAATTTTTAAACAAATATAATATAAAAAAATATATTTTTTTTTATAATTACATCCCGCCTGTATATCACCATTTTCTATACATTAATTATAATTTTAAATCAATTATTGTTTTCACGTATCAAAATACACCGACTTTTATCAGGTTTTCCTATGTGTAAATGCCACAATTTTTAAGTTATACTGATTTTCCTACTTTTTGTTGATTTTCGGGGTTCGTTTCGAATTGGATATCATAGTTATTATTAAAGCAAACCATTTCATGTTTGAGGAAAACGTGTTAAATATTATCTAACAACATAATGTTCAGTACATCATTATATTATACATAGGTTGTTCAAAATTTACAACTCAAATGTTTTATTTTAAACTTTAAAAACTTATTTTTGCACACCCTATATATTAATAGTGCAGAAAATATTGCACTCTATCATCCCATATTGATGTTCTCTTGATCTTGTATTAACAGGTTATATTTATCTCGAATATACTCTCAATATCGAGTCAAAAATGTCCACGAAAGATATAAATTAATAACATGAAAATGCACTATAGTCATCGAACATTCCGCGGCAAGCAGGGAAGCAGATTTCCTAAATTATTTTTATTTTGTTTTCTTACCTATAATCATAGGGGAGAAAACTACATTTAAGATTCACGACAAACAACAAAAACATAACATTTAAAATGTAGGTACATTGTTTTCACACTATTGTGTATAAATGTTTGGATCAATTTGAGTCTTTTAATTCAAAAAGTCACAAATAGTCTGATTCTAAACTTTCAAATATACAAAAATAGTGCAACATCAAAAACTTTTAATGAAACAGTTCTATGAGACAATCTGAATAAATCTTACACGTGATAGTGCATTGGATGTAAATGGTCGTACGTTATCATTTTGATCAACCAAAAATCGCTTTTGCTCAAACTAGAATGGGTTTTATTTTAACTTGTCATTGTAATGTCAAAAACTCAGTTTAGTCGGGCGACATGTAGCTAGGGTTGTCAGGTTTTCGAAAATAAAAAGCGGGAGATTGTTGTGGATTGGTTTTAAAAAAATAAACGCTTACACTAACATTTAACATTAAACTTTATCAGTAATCATACACCTTTAAAATACAAACTTCCAGACTAAGCATCTGCATGACTAAGCAAAAATCCTATAATATTGTTACGTTGCTCTTAATGAGGGACGGCTCTAGGTCAGGATGGAGATGCAAATAAAAGTCGAAGTATTGTTTACATTGTTCGTGTATTGCTGACCATACAGAATTCCAATACTACAGCTGACTGCACTCCGTGAAACACGATAGTTGAGCGTATACTATTCTCAGGTGCTGCAAAGTACTGATCCTGTTCCCATCCCATTCCGTGGCTTTTATATTAATTTGGCAAGACGTCATGACCTGTTTTAGCCCCCCAAAAATCCTGAGTTAGGATTTTTGGTTGCACACGGCCTTTGATATAAATCAAAGTTAATTTGCACGCTTTGAACGCGTACCACAAGGAATGTCTTTGTTCCGATTTGAAAAGCCTGACGTCTGCATTTATGGACAAGCAACTGTCTGCAGGTTGGATGGGTTGGATGACCTGACCTCAATTGTACAATGCAATTAAACTATACTTCGCAACAACCCTCCTCGCAAACAATTGCTCGACCCAGAGCAATGAAAAGAGATAGACAAAAATTGAACAGCCACGGAGCGGGATAGGAAAGAACGCACCACTTATAATTTTATTTGCCTATCACAAAAAATAACAATACAAAAAAACATCCATTGAAAAAAGTTCAATGTCGTCGTGCCGGTATCGTATGCGATTTGCCCCGTTCTCATCCGTCTCCGTCTAGTTCTTGGGTCCTCCTGCCAACCTTTTTCTTCTAGGATTGCGATGGTCATCTACTTGAGGGATACCATTACGAATATCATGCAGCTAAACTATTAATATTATATATAGTATGATAAAGTCATGTGCCTGGCCACATCAGATTTTTTAGTGTATATAGGGACACAATGATATCTTTATCAGGTAGTGATTCTAGTTTAGCCTTATACTTTGCTTGCCTTAGCATTGACGGTTTTGGCACATGTCCCAGCTCTAAATCACCATCGTTCATGCACCTATTTGCGACCTTTGTTACAACATTTACCGCTGAATCTCTTTCCAGTAACGCTACAACTTCCTTTTTATCATCGCCAGCCAGCTTTCTCTTGTATTGTCTAGAGTGGATAAATTCCGACTTCTAGTCGGAAACCACAAATATTGCTTTGGTCATATTGTTTGTTATTTTTTATTTTAATATTGGCATCGTATTGTAAGTATTTGCCATTGCAAACTGCTGCATTATCAACTACACGTCCACATTCAAATGACCAAGTACAATCCAACTTAGATGCAGACCAAATTACTTTTGTTAATTTGTCGGTTCATCCAGGCTTCAATAAATATCGTTGTCTTCCACCAGATGATCTGTATTCCGTGGGAAAATCTTCTGTAGACACATCAACTGTATATTTTAAACTATCGATGTCACTGGCGTCGTCTGCCGAAAAATTAGATACCAAATCATCGGTATCTTTCACATACTTTCTCGTTGCTATTAGAAACTGCTTCTTTGCACTTAAATATACCGCTTTCTTGCTCATTCCTAAGATTTGTCCAATTCCTGGTGTATGGGGCTACTTAGAGACACTAAATTGTCCGAATCACCCAGCAATTGCACTGCATGTTCTTTGAAAACATCCATTTGCTGTTCTAGAGGAACTTTACATTTTCTTCCTGATCTGTACATAGTTCTCGCTCTAAAAATATAAAAAAAATTAAGTCCAACAACTTTTAACAGTGATATTTTCATTAGCATATTACAGTCGCGCAAAAGTCTTTCTAAACGGTATTATTTTATATAGCTAAGTAGAATTTCTGAGAAATTTTGTCTTAATTATTGTCGACTACTTCTACAGGGTCATTCACGACGAACTGCCATTAGAAGTATATGGCGAACCAAATGAAATCAGGGATTGAAAGTTTGTGGACTACTTCCGGTGACACCGGAAATGGTGTCAACATTCATATTTCAAATAGAACATCCTGTATTTTATAGTATTTGTAAAATCTTCGTTAAATTTTAGGTCAATTGTATGTTACATACCCTACACCTAGCATGTGTCATTTTTTAGATATTCATTTTTTTCAATAAAAAATGAAAACTGCAAAAATTTTCCTTCAAAATTATTGCGAAGGTAACATATTCTCAACATCGGCAGAGGTTTTCGAAAAGTTATACAGGCTGGTCAAATTATAAGATCAAAGTTGAACTCGAGAAAAATAATAAAAAAGAAAAATAAAAGTCGATTTTTTTTCAAATGGCAACCCTATTATATGAATGCATTTTGATATTTTATGGACAATTCTATCTAGATCACCTTTGTGTAAAAGTGAAAGTTTTCAAGCGAATTGCAATTTCACAAAGCATTTCTTTTCCTACGGCAATTTGATCGTTGTTTAGTAAGATTCTATTCATTGGATCAACGTATATTGCTGCTAATAAAATCTTATTTTCTAATAACTGATTCTCTCTTTTTTTCATCGATGATATAATTGCATATATCATGTATGGTGAGACATAGTGTCTCCAACTGCTAAAGTCTTCATTATTTTTATCAATAAATCGAACATTAATCGCAAAATAATTTACACGATGGCGCGTGCATGCATCCATTGTAATGAAGATAAAGCGATCCTTTAGAGTTTCTCGTAGTTCTTCTTTTTTAGAAGCAGCGTCTTCACTTATCAGTCTACTGATATTTTCTCTTGCCAACGAAACTCCAAGTTTTTTTTAGCCATTTCGCCATTTAAGCCAAAAAAGGCCGGTCGCGAAAAAAATTTTAAGGGTACACTATCTTGTACAACCATTTCAATTATGCTGTTTTTAAATATTTCTGGCGTCATGGGTATAGTAATTTTATCACTCTTAAAAAATCTTGTTAATTGAGATTGCGTTTCCATGGAAGTAGAAGTTGTCGTCGAACTAGGTGGATTAATACTTGCACCTTTTTTATTGACCTCTTCTAATATCTTCGGATAAAAACATTGCAAATGTCTTTTTAGGTTGCCTGCTCTTGTAGGTGCATTTTTTCTGTCTGAACTTGCAAAACTGCTAATTTTTGCTTCGCATATTTGTCTGCCATCATCATTTTCTATAGTGCAGAGGCACTTATAACTTCCATCTGTTGATATTGCATAATATTCAAAAACTGCAGACTTTGAAATCTTCTTCGGCATTGCAATTATGTATGGGGTTTAATATCTACAAATATTAAATTTTGAAAATTAGTGAACTCTTTTCACCAAGTATTTTCACCCCAAAATCGGTCCAATTGTGTGGGTCGTGAGCGGTAGTATGACAGCTGATTAGATTTCGAATAGCATTCTTCGATATCTTTTATGTACGTTGTATGGTTTGTCTGTTTGAATTTGACATGGAAAAAGACTACGCCAAATGTTTTGTATGAGATAGTATACCATTATTGTAATGTCTTAAGAGATATTTTATTTGTATTTTTTATTTTCCTTGTATATCACTGGATCTTTCCGAGATCGAATGCTTGAGTATTGAACTAAAATTGATTAAGGACTTTTTATTAAGAATAATTTTTGTGGAGAAATTGATAATAAACAAGATTTTCGTTTAGTATTGATCATATACAACGAACGGGTTGTAAAATTCACTATTGGACGCTGCGGGCTGAGGAATATTTTGATCCTACCACTGATCCTATGATTATCAAGTATAACAGTTTTAATCAATTTTTTGGGAAAACTGCAACAAAAAAACGTAAATTAAAGTTTTTAGTTCTTTTTTAATTTTAGATATTTCGCCTTTATCAAAGGCTTCCTCGGGAAATCTACAAAAAGTAATGTTTTATAGAAAGAATATAACAAATTTATAATTCTAAATAAACTAACGAAAAGGAAACTTTTTGGAAATGCTGCTTATTAGTGAATTATATCCTTGTAATTTTAAAACTGATGTAGAAAATTTAAGAATAATTTATCAAAATTTATTAATGTTATTGAAATCTTGTAAGGGTCGACATTCTGATTTATTTTTTTTTCACGGAAATTGTGATGTTATATTATTTTATGTCGTTATGAAGTATTTTGTTTGACATTTATCAGACGTTTAAATAAGTTCACGTGTTCCCATAGTTTATAGTTTATTTAGTAAGTATTAAAAAAATTGTTACATTCTTTGTATAGAACATTACTTATGGTAGATTTCCTGATATAGGTAAGCCTTTGATATAGGTGAAATATCGAAAATTAAAAAAAAAAACTAAAAACTAATAAGTTTTATTTGTTGCCGTTTTCCCAAAAAAGATTTCAAACTGTTATAATAACACGGCAAATACAAATTTAATAATTGAACTATCATGTATATATTTATATAATTGTAATAAAAAAACCTCTTTAGCCTTTGCAGATTATTTATTTCTCTAAGAACCGGTTTCGATCAAAGATCATCATCAGCTTAAAACCTACAAATATAATTACATCACTCAAGGTCATAAATTATATAATTTAAAATTTAAAAAATTACAAACAATAGAAAAACTATAACTTACGTCAAGTAATCCAAAGCCGTATAAACAGTAAAATACATTTTTAAAAAACTTCCAAAATTCGCCAAGGAACGACAAGTCATTAGCATGTCAAGATGGTTGCGACGTAAATAGACGATATCACGAGTACAGGTGTTCAAACGCAACGAAATGGAAGGTATGCAACGAACACAGCACAAGAACATTGAGGAAAAGAAATTTTCTCTTCATAAATTTAAAACTTGAAATTTACATATTCCAATGTAGTCTTATCAAAACTAAACATCAACGAAAAGGACCAACACAATAACTGCAAGGGTTGCACAAGAAACATTAAATATGTGAGCCAGACTGGACGACGTACATAAAAAGAGGTTTGTGTGGGAAATTAATTTGGTCGTTGAGAAGGTTAATATTTTTGTCAAGTTTATGTCTTTCAATTTGGTATTGTTCCAATAAATCTAATTTATAGTTCTTCTGACATTTGTGAATAAGTTTAGTATTTTTGTAATCAATATTGTGACCTGTTTCTAATTTATGTCTGTAGAGATTTGAAGAATTTCTACTTTGATGCTCTAGAATGCGGTTGGAAATAGTTCGTCCAGTCTGGCCCACATACACAGGGACAATTGGAACAACCAACAGAGTATACGCCAGGGTTTTCCAAAGTGGGAGTAGGGGTTTTGAAGTTGGATAGCAAGCTAAAAATTTGATTAGGGCTTTTGAAAGCAGGATGAATATTGAAATTTGGCAAGATTTTGTTAAGTTTGGTAGTGGTGCTATTGTATGTGAATGGTCTGTAAGCTTTATTGTCTTGTCTTTCTAAAATATAAAGTGGATCAGTCTTTATCAAATATTGTTTCAAGAGTCGATCGGTATGCTTCACTGGAAATAAGCTGTTTGCAGAAATTTCATATATATAATTTAATTCATCAATTTTTGAAGGGTAATCTAAGGGATATGTGAGACAGCGATGAATCATGTAACGAAACGAAGCCATGCGCTGTGAATAAGGGTGTGCAGAATCAAATGGAATTATAGTTGGTACAGCTGAGGGCTTTCTAAAAATTTCAAATTTGATGTTGTTATTATTGTTGATTAATGTTAAATCGAGAAAGTTGAAGTTGAATTTGTTTCAGTTTCCAAAGTAAAATTAAGTTTATTATGAAGGTTATTAATGTAATCCAAGAAAAAATTTAATGTCTGTTCATCACCTCTCCATATGCAAAACACATCGTCTACATATCTGATCCATTTAACGACTTGAAAATTGTAAGGGTTATTATTATTAATGATATGATGTTGTTCAATGTGATCCAGAAAAATATCAAAAAGTAACGAAGACAAGGCCATTCCCATGGGTAATCCATCTTGTAATTTATAAAACTTGCCGTCAAATGAACAATAATTTTGTTTGACTATGTGGTTTAGAACAAGATTATAATGGTCAATTTTAATTTTGTCCTTGTAGTGTTTATGAAGTAGTTGTGAGAGTAAGTCAAGAGTAAAATTTAAAGGAACGTTAGTGTATAAATTAGTGACATCAAATATCAGCAAATATAATTCTATGAGAATTATTGAATAATTGAAAGGAGCTTAACCGACTAAAATGATTCATTGAGGAGTGACAAAAAAGGATAATATAACAAATAGGAGAGATGGAATGTCCTTTTTTGTGGCTGTAATTTTAATTTTATTTAAAATGTACATTCCTATTGTTTGTGACATAATTCTTTCTTTATCTCTCATCAATCATTATTATCAAACTTTATACTACCTGAAATATCAATTTAATAATCATAACGCAACAACTAGAATATGGCGAATATCAATGTCAAATTCTATTAGACACAGCATAGTTAACAAAATCTACACATAACTAGTAACATCGAAATTTGCGCATCCTGTTGCGTACAGTGTTGCATATTAAATAAACATAATCTTACGCATTAACGCGGATAACCACATAACAAAACACGATAGTTGTCATGCTTTCACGATTTACAAGCCACACGCGCCTGTTCAGTGGGGTTCCTGCGCTTGTTTACCGCTAACGACTACTACGCAATAACAGTCTCGCACTAAAGGGTTAAGTAAATAAAAACAATATGTAAATTAATCCAATTCATACTCACGTGTAAAATAACTGCAGCGGTCTTCTTCTTTTACTTCACTATCAAATTGACTGACACTAACACATACACACAGTACAGTAATTAGAAAGACGGACGCGTGAAGCGAGTCATCTAGTCAAAACAAAGCCACGTCATTCTAATTCCCTACCCCGATTAGCGAGTTGAGGTTGGGTTGAAATGTACCCTACGCGCCGAGTCACGCGCAATAACCATTTGCTGATCATCACTCACCACCGAACTGTGTAGTTTGATTATATTTACATTATAATTAGGTACTTTGTAAAACCTAATAATATGTTTAGTTTAGCATTTTTTTCTAAAGCTTTTAAACATGAACTCGGAGTCGGAGTCGGTTAATTTTTACCGACTCCGACTCCTCTGAAATTTGTTTGAACTCCGACTCCACAACCCTGGTGCCAACTCTATCCGGGAAGCTGCACCAACAATAAATAATACATGTCAAAAATAATCGAAACATGCTTCGGAGAAAACGGCAATGTTTTTGAACGTTTACTAAAATAGAAATAAATAGTTTTTGGAATTTACTTAATCGATAACTATTTATTAAAATTTATTAATTACTTATTTATTTTTAATTTTGTCTGATTTTGCTTATTATGCAAAACTTGAGTTGACCCGTCGGCTGCGGGATGGGTTTCTATTATTCTCGGCAGCGGCCAGCAACTTGAGTCTTATAATTTTATAGACTAGAATGACTAAAGACTTACATGACATAAAACCCATGTTCGTGAATTCTGTTTATTTCTCGTTGTTCAGTAGTTTTCCGGCGCAATCTAGATTTGGCAGTTTTCAATTTCTTTGCTATGTTTAAACAGCGATGTAAGTAGGTAAAAATGCATTTTAGGTATAGGACATTTTACTCAAACTACTAAAATTATCCATAAAATTCCAAAATAGATTCATATGATAGGGTTGCCATTTGTAAAATCAACTTTTACTACTTTTCTCGAGTTCATGTTTGATCTTATTTGAATAGCCTGTATAACTTTTCGAAGAACTCTACCGATATGTTGATAATATGTTACCTTCACAACAATTTCAAATATGATTATTATTAAAGTTTATCCATATTTATTTTTTTGCCTATAAATGAGGGACTTTTGAGCTCTGAATTCTAGGCTCTGGCTATTGTATAAATGCCGGACAGTCCCAATAGAAAACTGTTCGGGTGAATGGAAGAAAAGATACGTGAAATCTGTGAACAATGTGTGAACATTGTGAACGTGACTTAACGTAACGAATAACAAAAAAATCCTGTAGATGTATAATATCTTGTAAAATTTGTAAACAAATGGTTACTCATTATTCGTACTTACAGTACGAATATGAATGACGCCTTATTTTTGCGGTATTTGAAGAGTTTGTCATTTTATTTACATTTATGCAACAAAAATCGTTTATTCTATGTAATTTGAGGCGTATCAAGTTTGAGTATAATGTAAATCATTCTAGAGCTAAAGTAAAATTGAAATAAGTCACTTACCTATTTTGATTATTATTTCCATTACCAGCCGATGTAGGAATACTGTACCTACTTTATAACCATACGCGGTTACATGCAATATCGCGGTTGTTAATTAAAACAATAAATTGGGTACTCTATGAATCCCTGTAAAACAGACGCATACAACTATACCAACTAGAAGTGCGGTCGGCGGCTGTCTGAATCAAATTGGAGCCGACAGTCGAAGTCGATGTATGTCCACGAGTGTCACTCTTACATACATGACTATATACCCAACTCTGTCTGTGGCCGACGAACGCTTGCTTTTGTCGCCAAGAATTCACGAATACCAAACGCGGGATCCCCCGAACGCAGATGCTTTTTATAATATATACAGGAAGTTTCTTAATAACATGCTAATATTCAATGAGGTTGCTATTTTTGAGTCCATTTTGAGAAAAAAATCATATGAACATATGTCCTAAAGGTCTTAACTTTTGAACTACCTACAAGGTGTTAAAGTTATAAGAAAAATTTCATATTGTTAATATTGATGACTTAAATACGTGACAACTAGACTAGGTAGACAACTGTTAAACTGTTTTTGTATGCAAAACAAAATCTGCTTCTTACCGCCTAGATACGTTTTTAATCCTTGATACCCATTTTCATAACAACGTACAAATGAATAAATTTATCCTTTTTCTGCGAAAACCGTACGTCAAACGAAAAAAGATCAAGAGGCCAGATTTGCTCAGAAAGGAATGAGGACTTAATAATTTTTACTTTAAAAAAGCAGTGGGTGTCACTTTTCTCTTGAATGATTCATTTCACAAAACTATTTAGCGTCATACCAAAGTTATCATAAAATAAAGATATTTTTCTTAGAACTTTAGCACCCTGTAGTTTAAAAGTTAAGGCCTTTAGGACACATGTTCATATGAGTTTTTTTTTTCTCAAAATAGTCGCAAGAATAACCTCCTTAAATATTAGCATGTTATTAAGGAATGCCCGGTATGTAATTAGGATGAGATCTTCGACTACCGTCCGCCGGGCTTTTGGGTATCTCCCCGCCCTCAGGACTTTCTTTCGGGTCTACCCTCGAAAACCGAATTACGTGTGTGCAGCGCCAATGATTGTTCAGATAATACATGGACCCTGCCTTTTTTGAGTCGGCCATTTAGGTTTTTCTCGGTTAACCGTCAATGGCCGTCTTTTTCACACCATTTCCGGTACGATTGCACTTTCCGAGTTTTCGGGCTGCTGACCAAAATCCCACGCGGCGTTCGCGCTATTTGGCAACAGGGCTTAGCTACCGTTATTTACAAGCCTTTTATCGAATATCTCGGGCTGCAATATCATATATTTATACCAGAAGTAATGGATGCAATATCTAGGTATTTAGAAATTTTTTTCAAGGTAAGTGATTTTTTCATGGGTTTTAAAACATTCAGATACTAATAAATAAAAACAGAGTTTCAGAAATAAGTCTATAGTTACAAAACTTAAATTTGATTTGAGAAATTTGTTCCTGTAAATATTTACACTTGTTACACTTGAACTTATTTGAAAGCATTGGCCATTGCCAATGTTATAATGTCATTGGTGTCATCCAGTGCAGTGGTGTAAAACTTGATGAAGATGGCATAGGAGCGGCTTCAAATTGGTCCATCCTTGGGGATGTGACGTTATTTACTGGTCCAAAGCTATCATCAGTGCCGTTTGAAATAGCAGGATATGGTCTTTGGCTGCTATGACTGGAATTAAAAGAACAGGATACAGTCCTTTCTCTGTGGTCTTTTATACCGAATTCAGATAAAATGCTTTGAATTTTACACTGGGCTAATAGACCAACACTTTACGCGCCAAATGGCGTTTCTTCTGTAGAATTTACTACTTCTTCAAATCGGAAATTGCTTTCACTATATCTCTGCTTCTCTTCTTTCCTCGCGAAGTACTTCCTGTACTGCTAGTTGTAGCTAGAGCAGTTGAACCCGCGGTGCTGGTGTCCTTGGTGTTATTTACAACGTCTTCACTCTGAGATAACTGTACGGAAATAGCAACGCCGCTTTGTATAGCACCAGTGTTTTCACTAGTTGTGCAATTCGTCTATAAAATAACAAAATAATGCGATTGTTTTAGGTACCAGAGAACAGTGAAGAATGGTAGAAAATAGAGGAAGGCTTTAGAACTAGATGGAATTTTCCTGGCTGCTATGGTGCTATAGATCGCAAGCACGTGATGATTTAAATACCTCCTATAGAATATGGAATAAGTGGGGTATAGTAGCAGCGCACCTAGGCCACAGTTGGTCCCTTTTGCTTCCCCGATGGATGTCACAAATGCGCAGCGCGCCTCTAACCAGAACAGTCTGGCTGAACACGGCTGGCTAGTATAGCCAATGCCCCTTGAACAGAGAGGGTGGCTTCCCGTGGGAGCACATCCCTACCAAGTCGAGGCCTGTCTCTGTGAGGCACGCTATCACGTGACTCCATCCAATACAATGTTATTGAAACCAGAGGTCGACACTGGTTATGGGACCACCGGCTTAACGTGCCTGCCGAAGCACGGCGGCGGAGTGAAAAATCCGTATGTTTACCCTGGGATTCGAACCCAGGACCTGTGGAGTGCAAGGCAAACACCTTACCACTAGGCCACTCCGCCTACTGGGTACGTCCTAATTGTGGCAGTGATTTTTTTAAATTACAAAGGCTCCAACAGTATTGTTCTAATGGCTATTGTAGATCATGATTATTATTTCCGATACGTGCATATTGGAGCAAATGGAAGAAACGCAGATGGTGGAATTTTCACAAACAGCGTATTACGTACCAACCTTGAAAGTAACAAGTTGCCAAAACGTGTTTTTTTTTTGTTGATGATGGTTTTGCTTTAAAAACGTATTAAGGGGGGAAAGTCATGTAAACGTACGTTTTTTCGAAATTTTTTTTTTAAGAAATGGAAAAGTTTTTTGAATTAACACAAAACATATTTAAAAATATAAACTTAATAGTATTTTTTATAATTTTTTTAAAACTAAAATAATTCCATATGGCGGCACCACAGCAGCTGAAACTTGGCATCTCTCGATTGCACCGTGCAGCCTGGAGATCGAAAATCTAAACTAAAATAAAAAAATCTAATTTAGGTACTTAAAGTACATGAATACGCTTTGTATGACGTCGAGAAAAGGATTAATATAATAAAAAATAAAATTCAAGACCCTATTGAAAAAAAAAATCCTTGTTTCTGTATAAACAAGCGGTAAAAAACATAATTATTTTCTATTTTTTAAAAAAAAACTCATCGTCATGCAATGGCCAATGGGTTGAAGAATATTTATGGAAAGTTTGATCGAAATCGGTTAAAAATTCGTTGAGCTACATTGCACGGCGCGCAAAATTTTAAGTTTTCAGAAAAACGCCTTTAAAGTTTTCGATACAGAAAAGTATAGTTTATGGGGACTTACGGCTTTCAACGCTTAGTCTGCGATACCAGGGCCGTACAATATGCCTTCCTCTTCTGCAAAAGCATCCATTTGAGCCGCTGCCTCCTGTTTCTTTGCTGTTCTGGCTGCTTTTGAATTGCTTTGAGTGCGACGTTCTTGTCTTTGTACTCGGTGTGCAGTGTGCTGGTCTGCAAATGTCTTGCACTGAATGCCGATTTGTAACTGCAGATCATTCATAATTGTCAAAATGAAGTTGTAGCCATCGTTAAACATGCCTGCAGCCAAGAAGGCAGCGATTTCGACGATTTTCCAACCGCAATGTAGGTGCTTGGGAGCTAAGCGCCATACAGTTGCATTAAAAGACTCGTTTGCGTTCTGCGTATAGCCTCCCAAGCATCTCATAAGCAAATCATCACGGGACAAATCTTCGTATATTGGTAAGATTTGCTTCTGTACGTCAGGATGTAGAGGAGGAGGATGATTGTATGACGGCGTTGCACGTGAAGCTTGAGCGACGCGATAAGCGCACCAGGAATCGGCACCCGGGGGACAGTACTGGTGCTGCGGCTGTTCATTTGTCGAAATCATGTGATAGTAGGTGGCCAATATAGCTTCCTTCATGTCATCCTTCGAGTTGGGATTCCTCCGAATAGCAAGTCCATAGTACTTGGTTAACTTTTTTATTAGCATGTCAGTGAGCTTCCCTTTTCCTCCTAGTTTAGCGGTTTTCTTTAAATTGCGTAGTCGGCTCCCCATACGTTTTTCAACGTGACCAACGCATTCACTCTTGACCACTGTAAAATCTTCACCGTAAGGTTTAGCATCTAAAATAGCCTTGAAGGTCTTAGTGTCCCCATCTCCAATAAAATTACTGTATTTTGCTCCATGAAGTTCTTCTGATCTTTGAAACATTTCGAGCATTGCATCGACCTCCATTTTTCCAGGAGAGCCTTGGTGGTTTATAGGACAGTTCTCTTTGTGCATTTCATAGTCCAGATCTTTTTTATTGCTTTTAAGATAGGTACACGTTTGGCAATAACTATTTTTAACAATCAGATCGATAACTTTGCCTGTATGATAAGCAATTAGCGTTGTTACACCAAAATGAGACGAAAAACCTCTTTTCTTCCAAGAACCGTCCCCACTAACAGTGAGGTTAAAAATAGGTCTTTCCTCCTTCTCATTGAGTTGCTTTTCTTCTTCTACAGCTTTCCTGCAGCAAATTTCGAAGATTTTTTTGCTAGATGCGTATATATGCCGCACTATACTGTCGTAACTTTTTTGACTCAACCCTTGTCCTAAATCCATGATTCCACAAAAAATATTTATGCCTTCTCTAGCTATTCCCAATAACCTCATAGCGAGAACTATTCGCTTGTTGATATCAAAACCGTTACGAATGAATGGTCCGGAATCGATGAGCAAAATACCGCAGTTACACTTGACGGATATTTTGAATCCTAGTCCTCTATCTCCTGTCTGCCCAAACGATAAGCCGTGTTTACACTTTCTACACACAGCTATATCGGATATAGCAGCAAACACACTGACAAACTCGATTATTCGAAAGCAAAAACTCAAATTCATAATGACGTCTGTGCAAGAGGCTTTCATTTTTTTAGCTGAGATGCTTATTTCGGGGTCGCTAGGCACTTCTTGTAGTAATTGTAGATTTGGCACGTTACTTGGCGGTCGCCGTATACGAGGTCGATTTGGACGATAATTGGGTTCATTAGCATTAGTTTTTCGACTCATTTCTGCGAAGTATTACCCACAACAACTGACATATAAACAATGAATTATCTGTGAGTGTTAACATTTGACAAACGATGACAGAGCCTGCCGTAATTACGCGCTCCAATCATGACCGGTTATGATTGGAGCGCGCCACCGAATTCACGCGACTCTGCCCGAATCCGCCCGAATTCGGATCTGAACATTGAGGAGCATATTCTCCAAGCGTTAAACTAATTTTCTAATTAAGAAAAAAAAAATGTCAAAAATTTTCAAATTACATGACTTTCCCCCCTTAATTGAAGCCATACACCGGTACAAATCTTACAAAAAACAAAAGATATTCAATTATCCATTATCGAGAACACGCAGAATTGTTGAAAATGGGTTTGGTATTCTGACAAGTAGATTTAGAATTTTTCAAAAAGTAATACGAACGAATGTGAATACAACCGATTAAATTATTCGCGCCTCATGTGCTCTCCATAACTGGTTACACCTCAAGTTCTAGCCAATACTTTCCAAAGGGCTGCATTGACGAAGAAAATATTGATGTACATGCAAAACATGCCTGAATAAAAGTAAAATACTTACATTTTCATATGTTTTTCTATTTAGATCATTCATAAACACCTCTTCCATCTATTTTGTAATTGAAATGTACGCGTTGCTTAGACCAGCTTCTGATTTCTTTGAGTCATTTTTTTTTTCATTTCCTGACTGTACATCGATCTTAAATTTTTAATTTTATACTTGACACCTTGTATACTAAGTCCAGCAATGTTAATTTCTTCCGTATTTGAATGGCATGCCGCGTCACGTTTTTGCTTATTTCTGTAGTCCGAAGACTTTAACTTCCATAAACATGTATGTAATTTATACATTTGAATAAATTTTAGTGTTGTGTATCAATCCCATTTATTACTAGCCATTTTTAGAGCGACGATAACATCAACACTAGATGAAATGAAGTAAAGTGAATGGGGCGCGCGCATATCGAAACGAGCCGAGAGTACGCTGTTTAAACTTGCCGAACGAGCTACCGAGCTAGTGACGCCAGGGTGGGGGATTGGACACTCGGTCTTGTAAATAAAAAATGGTCAGGGTGGCTGTCTCGCCAGCCTACTAGGCCGAAAGGCTTGTTTACACGGTGCGAGCTGCTGACCAGACCGTAGACAGCAGCTGCCCCTGCCAACTCGCAGAGATCAGAGAGATGCTAGCTGCTCGCCAGTCTTGCGTAGTTGTTTCCATATGGCTGAACGGCGAGAAATAGTGATCCGCAAAGTAATACAATCGTTGTCAGTGTTATCTGATGAATTTATTAAATACATCGAACGACTCGCCAACTCGCAGAGATCAGAGAGATGCTAGCTGCTCGCCAGTCTTGCGTAGTTGTTTCCATATGGCTGAACGGTGAGAAATAGTGAACCGCAAAGTAATACAATCGTTGTCAGTGTTATCTGATGAATTTATTAAATACATCGAACGAAGTAGAAAGAAAAAGAAGCTTCAAGGACTATATTAAAATAAGTACAATCTTGTCTTTATTTATGTATCTACACCTAATACAACAATATGTTCCTAAGAAATGGTAATAACCATTAATAATTAAAAAAAAGTATTTCTAACAACTAACACTAAGAAAGTAGGCAGTCTGGCTAAATAAAATATTCATTGTTAAATATTGGCATCATCCGTTGCTCTGGTCACCAAGTGAAAGGTGCTTTCGCTGTCGTTCCCTGTATCGAGTGTAGAAGATTGAAGTTCATATAAAACAGGAATAGATTGTGTGACTCGTTGGTTGCAGGGAACGGGCTGCTGGGCAATGGCGAAGGTGTAGTTACGTATTGAAGGAGTAGACGAACAGTATAGGTTTTCCAGCCTGTACTTCATTAGTATTTTCAGTATTTCAGCATTTGCTTGAATCCTAGCAGCCAATGGCAGTTCCCTCAACTGTAGTGAAATATGTTTTCCTATTACGTCGCACTCGTCTTCCTGTTGTCGTGGTTTTTCAATTGGCGTTGCCAGACTCTTGTTAAGCTGCTTTAGTTCATTGATAGCGGCAAACATCCTACCCATTTTAGTAGGCTGTGTCTTCTTTTGTAACATCGGTGTATTGACGCAATTTCAGGATCCATGCTTAAATCTGTCATTTTTGTTCGTATTTTTGGGCATACTATTTGTTTCCTAGAAGAGATTTAAACATTTTTATGGTTGTACTTTTTAAAATTTTTCATTTTGCTCTGGAATTGTCTGTCTGCGTTATTTTATCTTAAAACCTATTAAAGTATAGAAACAGCTCAAATCAAGTCGTGTAGATGATTTATTCAATCAAATGAATAAATCTAGATTATTAAAAACTTATAATTATTATATCAAATATTAAAAACACATTAAAATCTTAAAACCCGGAAGCAATTTATTTTCCACATTAAAATCTATCATTCATTATCCCCCTTTTCAGACAGCGCCTCCATAATCATTCTCAACTCTGAACACATTAAAACAGATTAAAAAACACTAATCTCGAAGAGTGGAAAAATATACATTTTGGGTTTAAGAACAGATGGAATTTCCCAGGGTGCTGTGGTGCTGTAGATGGGAACCTATAGACAGTATTGTTTTGCTTGCAGTAGAGTAGATCATGATCACTGCTTTAGATACATAGATATAGGCTCATATGGACGTAATGCAGATGCTGGAGTTTTTCAAAATAGTTCGTTGTATTCTATTCTGGAAGACGACTCATTATTATCCCAAGGGGAAGTTCTAGTGGGTGATGCTGCTTTTCTATTGAAGCGGTACTTATTAAAGCCTTACTCGAGTACGCCAACAATTACACAGAAAATATATAACTACAGATTGAGTCTGCTCAATCTGTAGTTATATATTTTGGCTCTGGCCAGGCGGAAAAACTTGTGGAAAACGGATTTGGTATTATGGCATCTCGTTTTCGCATTTTTGGAAAACCAATCCAAGTCAAAGAAGAAACGACAATAAAGATCGTAAAAACAGCATGTACATTATATAACTGGTTACGTATGACTATGCCAAATACCTATACTCCTCCACGAAGTGTAGATTATGAAGATACGAAACTTGACATGATGAAAATTTGGAGTGAAAAGTACGACTCTCACTTCCAGATTCTTCTGATTTGCGAAGTTTAATTATTCGGCTCTTTAGTGTTTGAGCATTGACTCCGTATTTGGCTGCTGTTTTTCGAAAAGAGAGATTGTTTCAAAACATCAGATATAGCTGACGACATTGCCTCCTCATTAACCTCCCCACTCCTCGTCCCCTTCTTCTTATAATTTCTCATGATCGTTCTGTGTAACAAAAAAAAATGATAGGTATCATTAAATTGCGAAAAGCCACCAAGTGCAAGGGGCACATTCATACAGTATGAATGTGCCGCTTGTAATTGTGTATGAATCTGCCCCATCACATGTTAATTAATAAAAAAAATATGCAAAAAAAAACTCTTCATGTAGGATATTTTACAAATCAAATCATAAACTATGATATTATGACTAATATTAAATAGCAGTGATTAATCTAAACAACAGTCACTAGACACAAAATACGTCCAAAGTAAGGTTATAAAATTACTTACGCGAGGCGAAACCACATTCCGTGTTGCACACAAGCGCTCTCTGCGGCGAATGCTGTCGAACTTCACTAGTCAGTGTACACACATAAAAACTACGCACACACACACTAACTTCATTCTTTTGCTCCGTGCTAACTTCAGATACACTTAATGTATGTGGGTGCCCCTTGTGTGAATCCGCCCCAAATACCCCTATATGGTTTACCATAAAGTCTTAAGTCAGCATTTTTAATTCTTTTCCATTTTCCGGGATTAGCCTGGCCCCTACTTTTTCGTTTTTTATTCTTTCCACCATCGACTTCTTGATTTGAATTTTGGTTAAATTCTTCATTTTCACCGTCCGATGGTTGGTATTCTGATCGAGAATCCTCAAAACAGTTTTCAACATCAGATGCCTCTTCGTCTTCAGCGTATTCGATTTGTTTATTTTTAGTAACCATATTTTCTTTTCTTTCAGCACGATTATCAATGTTTGATATATTTTTCTTCTGCACAAGTACAGGGAACATCTTGAAAAAGAATGGTATTTTTTGAATCGCTTCACATCATGTTAGTGGAAAAAGATGTGTGTTACTTGAATCAGCGTAATCGTAATCATCTCCCTTTTGTGGTGCTTGCTGGGCTAAGACCTCTCGTCCATTGGAAGAGACTACACGCGACTACAGGATGACGCGACTACAGCCGACATTGAGTTGTGCGACTATGCACGACAAGGTCGTCCACTGTCAAAGAGCTTTTGACGACTGTCACTTCGACTAGAGCGATATATTATTTAGGTAACCGAGGTAACCAAAGAGTATTAAAAGTGTATGAACGTAATTGTGTTTTAAACTATTATTATGGATGCTGAGGATCTCAGTTTTTTCGAGACTTTTTCGAGACTCCCTATTTGACTTTTCGTCGAATGAAAACCCGTAAGAGAAAAAATCGGTACTGGGTAAGTCCAATACCCGCTAAAAGGAATTCAATAGGAGAATTTCATCACCTGCATGAAGATTTAGAGAAAGCCCCTCAAAAGTTTTTTGATTATTATCGTATGTACCCAGAGACATTTCACTACATTTTGAGTGCAGTAAAGCCATCAATCTCAAAATCGTTGAATTTCAGAGAAACAATAACACCTATGGAGCGTTTAAGTGTGACCCTAAGGTAAGCAAAATCAATTTTGTTTTCAAAATACTTTATTACCAAAATAAATAAAAAACTACAAATTAAATTTATTCTTTTTTTTTCTATATATTTCTGTTGTCATTAAGACGAGTAGTTGGAGAAGAATACACGAAATTGTTCGCCTTGAGGAGAGTTGTCGGCTAAGCTTGCACCTGGTGCTTCCCTGATCCAGGACGACGAGGATGGTTGTTGATCCTCATCTATAAAAACATGCTGGAGTTTATTTCTTACAGGCAAGAAGTACTCGTGGTCGATCGGTTTATTTCTTACGGCCAATTTTCGATTTAGAGGCACGTTTTTCATGAACGGAAGAAGGCTTACTAAGCATTGATAATCAGCATCGTCTTTTGTGACTTTGCTTTCAGCAAATAGTTGTAATTTAGCCTTCCCTATGGCAATAAATTGTTCGTCACAAGTTTCAGATTTTTGATCATTTTTCGTTTGGCGATTATGTGTCCTGTTTGCAGGAGGCCTCATCGGCGATTCAGGAGAACTGCGACGCTTCTGATCATTTGTTGCATCGTTATTAGTTGGTTGCGAGGCAGGTGGTTCATAGTGTTCTTCTTTATCGCATGATTGTAAAGCTGCCACTTCGCCATTTTCTCCAGGCAATGCAGGTTTTTGAAGAGAAATATTGTTATATTGTTACCCTTAAGCTCTCTAGAGTCCATTATATCTTTGAGGAACATCATTTGATTGAAGAATGGCCATGACGAAAAAAATTCTTCCGGTGCTTCATCTCCCGACTTTAGAACCTTTTTGTATTCTCGCCGGAAAATATCCCGTAGCCGCTTCCATTTCTTCTTTACATCTGCCACTAAAACAGATAAGAAAATATGTATATATATTTTATGTTTCGTTACAGGTACCTGGCAACAGGGTCTTCATTTAAGACATTGGGTTAATCGTTTAGAATCTCAGACGTAACAGTTGGAAGAATCGTTAAGGAAGTATGCAAAGCAATTTGGAAACAATTAGTCACTATACACATGCCGTTCCCACCCACAGATGAAAAATTTGCGTCCATAGTAGAACGGTTTTGGAGTAAATGGAAATTTCCAAATTGTATTGGTTGTATCGACGGGAAACACGTGCGCATACTAAATCCGGATAATGCTGGCAGTATGTACAGAAATTATAAACAGTTCCACAGTGTTACAAGGCGTTGCTGGACCAGATTACAAGTTCATTACGATTGACGTTGGCGCGTACGGGAAGGAGAGTGATGGTGGAATTTTTTTAATTCTCAAATTTGCAAAATCAAAAGCTTGCCGCATTACCTGAAACGAATATCAAAGTTCCATTTGTCATTTTGGGGGATGAAGCGTATCCACTAAAAACATACTTGATTTCCTGTATCACAACTTGGGCCATCCGAAACAATTTTTAATAAACGTCATTCACAAGCACGGCAAGTTATTGTGTGTGCGTTTGGTATCATTAGCACTAAATGGCGAGTGATTCAAACTTGTATGGAGGTTGAGCCCGAATTCGTTGATACAATTGTTCAATGTATATGCTTGCTGCATAATATTGTCATCGATAAAGAAGGGGAACAACATGTTGCATCACTACATCAACAATCACGGTCAGAAACCAGGGATGTACCCGCCAGGTTTGCTTCACTGGGCGAAAACAGGAATGTAAGTCTGCTTATGTTATCGGAGACAAATTTCTTGCATATTTTTGAGAACACGAACCCAGTTCTTGAAAATGTGTAAATCTCTATATTTAGTAGTGAACACTGCACATCATGTTATTGAACTATCTACATTATAAATTAATAGTAATAAATAAAATATTGATACATTGAAAATGATTTCTTACCATTTACACTTATTTCTTCTGCAACTTTTGGGGCTGGTTTACAACTGACTAACTTAACAGTTAACTCTATGGATCAATGCTTCTATTCTATGTGGGGGTATGCGAACTTGGTTGCATATATAACACCACAAAACATCACTTGGAATACATCGTATGTCAAAATATTCAACCAAGTACTTAAAAAGCAATAACTCATGTCAAATATTGTTATTAGAAAACTGTTTATTACTAATTATTCTGATATAAATTTTCGCACAAAACATTAGTTAAAAATATTTAATAGCATGATACTACATTTTATGCTGTACAATAAAACCTTTTTTATTTGTAGGTTAGGTACGGTATTTTTATCAAAAGAAGGTAAAAAACTAAAAAAGAAAATACTAAAACAAATACTTACCTAATTAATACAACACCTAGGAACATAGGAAGCACACACCAGATAATTATTTATTTACTGTTGTCTATAGATGTACCAAAGAAGGAAACAATCAAACAGCGTGAATATTTCTGTCACTGACCACAGTCGCTGACATTGACATACGACTGATTGCGCTAACCAACAATGCGGTGTAACGACATAAGAGGTATTAGCTACGACACGCGTACCGCGTGTCCTAACGAGATTGTGCAAGCCGATACAGTGGATATTTTGGTCAGGAAAAATGTCTTAAACAAAAAAATGGATATTTTTGACATACGACCTATTGCATTAACAGTAATGATGTGCTCAAAGGTCAATTCGTCGGCAGGCACCTGCTTCCTCAACTCCATTGTTCTGCGGCGTTTGCTTCGATCACACGATTGCGGGAATGTTTTTTTTTGTCGACCCGATATTGGTGTATTTGGTGTCCAAGTGCCGAATATTATAGATATATTGACTCCACTCCTTTGTTATTTTGCTCTAACAACTCAGATCTGAAATAAAATAACAACGCATTATATTGTTCAATGCACGTCTCAATCACTTCTATTAATGATAACCATCTTGTTCGGTAGGGGTGTAGCATCTTGTGAGGTTTTACTTCAACAAAAATCTGAAATTCTTTATATTCACAGATTCTTTTAAAACTCCTCATATAATTAAATATTAATCTTGTTAATTGTTCTACTCGATCTGGTATTTCTTTTGCAGCATACGAGGCACATAGGGCAAAAGAATGACACACACACTTTAAAATAAATACATGGGGTATGTCATTTTGGAATAATTTACTCACAGAATTATGTCGCCCCCATGAGGCTTGCCCCGTCTGCTGCAAATCCTATCATATTTTGTTTATAATTTATGTCATTATTGTTGAAAAAATTGATAATGCAATTATAAATATTTTCAGCTGACCCTTCTACTATTTCCATCAAGTCTAAAAATGTGTCATTGACTTTCTTATTATTATAAAATCGTGCAATAATGGCAAGATTTGTAGTGGTGCCTACATCTGTTGATTCATCAATGATAATTGAAAATTTCTTACCTTTTAAAATGTTTATAATGGTATCACGTCCGTGAGCACCTATTACGTTCGTTACCAAAAACTGTAGCTTCCACAAGACGTTTTATCTAACGAGTCTTTATCAAGGGGCACATTTTTAATTAAAGCTACAAGGTGGTCAACTATATTGAATGCGATATTATGTTCTACGAGAAAACTAGCTATACGTATGTCATTTTCTTTACCCCGCTGAACAGGTACCAATGCCGGAGAAGTTGTGGTCATCGCTATACGGGTCTGCCTGGTCTTTACATCTTGCATTTGTTGCATGTGTTTTTCCTGTTTAGATGTGTTACACCTTCTGCACACGTAATCATAGCAGCAATATTTGCAATAAAACTTTGTGCCTCCCTTCTTACTTTGTGCAATCCATAACTTAAATCTCTCGTCTCGCTCCCAAGCTGATTGGTACTTGTGTATAAATTTCCTTTTTGTTTTGGTCTTGGCAGCTTGAGCAGCATCATGGTCATCTTCAGAGCTCTCACTCGTTGGCATATTCGACGTAGGTCCGTTAATTTAACAATATAGATTGTTTTTCCACACCTCCAAACACCCAGGGGCCATCACTATATTGCCCACGATGGTACTTTCGATGAAAGAATTTACTTTCAAAAGTCCGGAGATTTGCTAAATAGGTAAAGAGAATTTAGAATATTCCCCTAAAAACTTAGTCTTGCAACTGCTAGTTAAAAAATTACACAAATCTTAATCATGTCGCCATATTATTATTTTGCGATGACTTTTTTACCAGAACTACTAACAGTTCTAAAATTCTTATTTATAAACTTAAATGTATAATACAGTCGCATTCTTCTATATAAGTTAATAAAATATTTGTAGGGGACACTGGTGCTGAAATTCTGCTGATTTAAACAATTCAACAAATTTAACTACTACTTTCTCTTGAATACATAAATTACTAAAATTATCTTAAAAAATTTTGTCCAATTCACAGAGGTGACCAAAAAACTTATTATGTGGTGTATATAAGGAAGCATTGTCAAATGTTTTAAAATGATGTTTCGTCTAAATCTTTCTGACTGTATGCAAAAGTTGAACATATTTCACAAGAATGTACCTGAAGTGTACTCTTAATTAATAATCCCCCTATATACCTAATTACATTCTGTTCATAGCGGTATGCACAGTCTGAATCTGTTAAAGATATTCTTATTCCACAATCTACATTACTTACTACTATATTTTCTACTACAGGCTTATTCGTAAGTTTAAATTGTTGGAATTGGAGAAGTAAATTATCAAAATCATTACTACAATTCTCCGTCCCTGAATTTAAAAGTCGCCAAGTAAATAATTTTTTAAAGGCTCGTGTAAACTGTATTGGTGTTGGATTAATACAACAGCCACTTAGTTTTCGCACTGTACCGAACAAATTCTCAAATGAATCTTGATTCAACCTTTTACAAAATAAATACGAAAACCCCGCCGTTTTTAAATCTTCCCATGAAAGCTTTAAGGCACATAATGATATTTTGAAACATTTAAAAACTCTAGTAGATCTGATCTCCGTCTTCTCATTTTTATCCTTCTGTTCAGAGTTATAATTATTAAATAATTCCAAGACGTGTTGTGTGTGAGTTGCTACTGCCTCCATGTGTCCTAAGCTAATGAAAACCCAAATAGCATTTGCAACTGACGCACTCAACACTTGTGTCGCATAAGACACTTTCATTTTTAATCTTGGATTTATTGGATGAACATGTAAATCAGTAAGTCGTGGGGCCGGACGATTTTCTAGATACTTGTCGATTTGGTACATATTATCGATGTACTTCCATGAAACTACAGAATTTTCAAAATAAAAATCGTGTTTATAAATTGTTTCGTACTGCTTAAATCATATGAGATGGCACATGCATAAAAAATATGTTTTTAGTATTAAATATAAAAAATGGGCTACTTGCTGTTATATTTAAGAGGCGTCCTAATTGAAAGTTGCTATTTCCCATGTCACTTACAATCACCCTTACATACAATCCTATTGCACTTAACTTTTCTATACTTTTCTCCAATATTACTTTCAAATCGGCAGAGCAAGTGGTATTAACAAAAAAAATATGCTAAAGGTTGCTGCCAATTACAGGCTAGGTCATCTACCGCGTTAGCACGTTTCGGGCAGGAAGAAATGATTTCCTGCTACCTATATTCTCATACCCTACTACGTCATCAGCGTTAATATTATTAAAAAAATGAGTTTTAAAAGACATTTCGTCAAAACAAATTATGCAATTTTTATCCATATCGGACATTTCGTCAACTTTTAATTTTAAAGTTTTAAACACAATATTATTAAATCCCGGATTCATTGCAATTTCCTGTGTGAGTCGTGGCAGGGTACTCTTTGACGGAAATATAAAAGAAGACCTCAAAAAATAATAACCTTTGGGGCTTAAAAAAAATTGTTTAAACAAAAATATTTAAAATCGGTGGAGTACCTATCACGCTTATTTCTATTATTCAACCTATACTGCTCGTAAATAAATGTTGCCGTTGTGGGTGAAAAACGTTCATAGAGCAATCTTTCCCAATCATGATCAGAAAGATCACTAATTGGAAAAACTTCCTACTTCTTCAAACGCCTCAGTAGTGGTAGCAAGCCGATTCGGGAACCTCCTCCGTGACCTTGACCACACCTCCACCCAAGGTCAAGGTCACGGAGGAGGTTCCCGAATCGGCTTGATGGTGAAAATGAGGAGGACTCCTCATTTTAATTTTAGACGACCTTATCTAATCAGGAGGAGATCGAATTGGAGGAGGTGAATGACTGGTCCAGGTTAATGAGAAGGTTTTATCCCCTTCCATCACAGAGCAGTATAAATGTAACAGCTGGATTACTATTAAACGTTGTACAAATTTGTCTGTCTCAAAATTGAATCAGTGAAGTTAACATACGTCAAATTATCGTTAGAAATGGTGTCAACTGCTGCAAACCTGAAACCGGCAATTCAATTGCAACGACAACAATACGATCTTCGCCGTCAGGGTCTAGAAGATAAAATTGAAAATGTTGTACTTCCGAATATATTCGAAGAGCGTTGGGAGTTTACCTTGAATCTGCAATGGCAACTTCAACCATTTTTAATGGGTATTAAAATGTGTGATGAATATCTTAATGATATAATATCCATTGAGAAGTTCATAGCCAAAATAGCAAAAATGCAAAATTTATTTCCTAGCGTATGTAAAGAGTTAAGTGACCTGATTCACATAACATTACTCCAGAGCGGTTTGGAGCTTTGTGATGTAAAATAAAGTCATATATCTGTAAACATTCATTATTTTTTCTAGAAGATAAAAGTTAAAAATGTTGTACTTCCGAATATATTCATCATATAAAGAAATAGAATAATAAAGATACTACAAAGAAATGTTTTTATTTATTTATTATCATAATCCTTACAATAAATGCACCTGCTATCGCCAAGCTTTTCGAAATTCAATCGGTTGAGAGTGTTTCTCGCCATTAAATATTAGCTGTAACTGTGTTCCAGTGTTGTTGACATACTGTATTTGCGCATCTGAGATGTTTTTAACCAATCTCCTGGGTACAAACAGCTTAACACGACCGCATAAGTAGCACACAAGTCTGCGAGATGCTTTCAACCTGTAGACACGTTCAGGGGGGTACCTGACCCCGATATTTACATGCTTTAATTGAACCAGTAGCACCTTATCAGTATCATCTTGCAATACTTGTTCAACAGTGTTCATGATATTAAATATCGTAGTGGTGGGGTCGATCACTGTACAGTGTACACTGTATACTATAGTAGTAGTATTTCACAAGCTTGGCGAAAAAACGTACTCCGCATTATATATTCAACAAAACCCCACCCAAAACGTTCCGCGTGGGGGTTTAGAAGGGATTAACTATATTTAAAATAAAACACGAATGAGGAGTATTTTTATTTATGTTTTATTTTTATTTCGTGTATCATAACATAACCATTACAAATTTGTTGTTACTGTTTCGGTGCCATTACAGATTTCTTGTAAGTGTTTCGGTAAAAAGCTATACAAATCATCTCGTATGTTTAAAAGTTTTAATTCTTTCAAACGGTTTATTAATTGGTTAATATTAATTCTATGCTGTAAATAGTCTTCACATGTAGTCCACCCTTCTTCAAATTCCTTCCGACGTTGCGATAAATATTCACACTCAAACTCACACCTAACGTCGTTTAGCGATAATGCAGCTTCACGTGCTAATGTTGAGTACTCCTCCTGTTGCAGATTCACAGCTTCTATTAAAGTTGCAGCTTTCTGTTGTGAAATCTGGTCAAGAGAATAACATGCCCACATTGTTGATAGTTGTTGCTCACTCATGTAATAGGTATGGAAGACTGTGGTGAAAAAAACAGTGCAGTTATTATGTATTTAATAGTTCAACCCCACCACTTCGATCCACAAGGACGTCACACAACTTTTGGTTAGGGAGTACTGGACAGCACAGCAAGTACCACCAAAAACTTCCAACAAATTACTGCAAATAATTGGATTAATATAATGTAGAGAACGTAAAATGTGATGATACTTACATCAGTAATTTGTTCCTCCTCAATATTATCAGGACACCTTGTAGTACGGTCAGACACGTTAGCCCACGTCTTCTGTTTATCACACTCATTTAGTGTTGATGAGTAACAATGTGAGTGACTCATCATACCTACAACAGTTTCGACTGTTAGTACTGCGGAACCATATGGAGAACGGTTTAAATATGTAAAGATTCTAGTCGTGCTTGAAACCAGATTTGCATAGTCCAGTGCAATAACCCCACGCTGTGGCAATGTCTACCTCCTCCGACCTCTTGACATTGAAACATGTTTTGTAAGATGTGGAGGGTGATAACCTCCTTACGCGAGGAGGGAGGGAGCCTTTAAATACAGCGCTTGCAAAATAAAACCTCAGTTTGATCTCCTCTATCATCTTGAACAGTTAAAATGTTTGAGTGTGAGCAGTGCGGTAAAAGTTTCATGCGTGCGGATAATGTTAGACGTAATCAGAGAACAGCATGTGTTGGAAAACGTCTCAAATTAAATAATCAGCAAGACAGTGATAATCAACGACAGTTGACCAATGTTAGAAAATGTGAATACTGCGATATTTACGTAAACCAAGCGTCATACTCGGCACATCTACGCAGCAATGCGCATAAAGCGAATGCCTTAGTATTAACCGATGATGGTGTTGAAAAAATTGCGGGAGCATTTGGGAACAGAATTGTAAGTTATAGAATATCAGAGCCAAGACACTATATACATCTGGAGGATTTTCAAAATGATATTCGAGAAAAAGTAATCAATTTAATTGAGAACATGCGTTATGTTCACAACTGTGTGAAGGTTAATGTTGAATGTTTTGCGTTGTATTACGTGGCTACGAAAGAAGATACTGAAATTAAATCATTCAACACGAGAAATGTTGTTACTACGAGAGGTGTTGATTTATACGCGGTATATACATCATTTGTGAATGAAATATCGACAAAAATGTCTGAATTTCAGGAGCGGGATTCAGGTAAGATAAATGTTATTGTGAGTAGTGCAATAATGAATAATAAAAATGTTTTTTTTTGTAGGATGGACATTGGTTCAAATTTTGTATTTGGAGGTGAATATCAAATAAATATAGTCCCTTGAAGGCGTCATGTTATATCGATCTACCACCAGATATAAAAAAGAAAGGAGCAATAATCAACGTGCAAAATCATGATCAACAATGCTTCGCTTGGGCTATAGCATCGGCGATTTGCAAACCAACAGGTTTACCACAAAGAACGTCGTCCTATCCGGAACCATCAAGAGTGCTTAATTTAACAGGTTTACAATCCCCAGTAAGTTTGCAACAATGCTTCGCTTGGGCTATAGCATCGGCGATTTGCAAACCAACAGGTTTACCACAAAGAACGTCGTCCTATCCGGAACCATCAAGAGTGCTTAATTTAACAGGTTTACAATCCCCAGTAAGTTTGCATGATGTGCCAATATTTGAAAAGAATAATAACATATCTGTAAATGTATATGGTTTGCAAGCAACATTCGAGGATGGTAACAATTTTTTTGTTTACAATAATGTTGTAGGACCGTTGCATTATACAGAAAGACGACAGAATACACATGTAAATTTGTTAATCATTAGTGATGATAATGGTAATAATCATTATTGTTGGATTAAAAGTTTGTCACGACTTGTATCTAAACAGTTCTCGCTAAATGGCCATGAAAAATATATTTGTGAGGGATGTTTGGTATATTTTTCGGAAGAAAGTAAATTGGAACGACATATGAGGGAAGATTGTAAACGTGTTAAGGCGGTCTTACCCACCAATTCATTGAGAATAAATAAGATTGGGGAAACAGTGAAGGAAAATATTTTACAGTTTGAAAATTATGAAAAACAATTGAAAGTACCGTTTGTTATCTACGCCGATTTTGAGGCGTTGCTGAAACCTACCCCTAACGATGGTAGAGAATTCGATCATTCAATTTCATTTACAACCAAATGTTATGAGCATGAACCTTACGCATTTGCATATTATATTAAATGTTCGTATGATGATTCATTATCCAAATTTGTAAAATATAGAGGGCCGCATGCCGCTACAGAATTTATGCGTCAATTAGAAAGCGATGTGCAGAGAATTTATAAAGAACATTTGGGCATAGTAAAACCAATGAATAAATTAACTGATGATGAAAATCGTTTATTCAAAGAGACAAGCACGTGTCATATCTGCAATAAATTTGTGAATGTTAAGGATAAAGTTCGCGATCATGACCACCTAACGGGGGCTTTTACAAATGTTGCACATTCACTGTGCAACACTTTGTCTTCAAAAACAAAGTATATAATTCATTATTTAAATTTCAAGCAATGCATAGATCATGGACTTGAACTGGGGAAAATTTATCGAATTCTCGAATTCAAACAAAGTAAGTGGTTAAAACCTTACATTGATTTTAATACGAGTAAAAGAAATGAGGCCACAAACGAATTTCTCAAAAATTATTACAAATTCATAAATAATAGTATATTCGGTAAGACGATGGAGAATGTTGAAAATCGGGTAGACATAAAGTTATTAACGCATTTCGAGTCACGACATAGGAAAATTGGAGCAGAGGTTTTTATAGCAAAACCAAATTTTAAATCAGCAAAAATTTTTAGTGAAAGTTTGGTTGCGGTTGAAATGCAAATTGTAGAAGTTCATTACAAGAAACCATTGTATGTAGGTTTCAGTGTATTGGAAATTTCCAAAGGTATTATGTATGATTTTTATTATGGTTACCTTAAAACAAATTATGGAGATCGTGTATGTCTTTTATATACAGATACAGATTCTCTAATTGTGTCCATTAAAACTGAAAATGTTTACAATGATATTAAAAAGAATGTTCATAAGTTTGATACCTCTAATTATCCCATGTCTAATATTCATCAGATTCCACGAAACAAATCTATTATAGGTAAAATGAAAGATGAGTATGGTGGACGAATAATTGAATCATTTTACGGTACAGGTGCTAAAGCTTACTGCATACAAGTTGCAGGAAGCGATGTAAATGTTGCTGAAGATGTTAAAAAAGGGGGTAAAAAAATACGTTATAGACAAACACTTAACTGTTAACGACTATAAGCGGATTGTGAACGAGGGGGGGCAGATACTTAAGAAAATGTATATATTCCGGTCACACTTACATACAATGTATACAGAATTGAAGAACAAAATTGCGTTGTCAGCAAAAGATGATAAACGGTACATTCTAGATGACAATTGTAACACATTGGCATGGGGACACTATAAAATCCAAAATGACGAGGCAAATTTAGTGTTAGATGAATTAGTAGCTATGTTCTATGAAAATAACTAATCTCTTATAAACTTGTGTAAACAATTGGAAAATAAAAAACGTTCTAAATGAAAAAAGTGTTTTTATTAACTTTACCATGTACAATCATAGTTTACAATACATTGTTTTTCCCTATCCAGGAATTATGCGCATCGCTGAGACCCATCCATTTAACGAGGACTTTGTTTCCTTTACGTTTAATAACCTTTTCAACCAAGAAAACGTCCGGATGTCGAACCTTCTGCAATTCATAGTCATAAAAACCTCCTAATATTTCTACCTCTGAATCTTTGATAATGTAAGTTTGCGGAAATGTAGTTTCTATTCTAGAGACGGTAAAAATTTCATTAGACCAGTTCGGCGTATAGTTTTTGGCAAAGGCCTGTCGATGTTTACTGATGCGAACGTAGTCACCAACCTTAAACTTTGCAGATTTGGGATCCACAACTTTGAAGGAATTATATACAGTGTTGAGAATATTTTTAGCATTTTTCTGATTCACTTTAACTGGTTTAAATCCCGTTGTACTATGAACAGTATTGTTATAGGATTTTACTATTTCCGGTAGTAAATTCAACCAGCGATAATTCCCCTGCATGGAAAACTCTCCACATCTTTTCCTTCAACGTTCGATTCAACCTTTCAACGATTGAACTTTTCAGAATGGAGTATGTACTGTAATGGTTTATTCCATAACGCTTCATTAAGTTTTGGAATGCTGCACTATAGAATTCTTTCCCCATATCGGTTTGAAGATTCTTCGGTATATTCTGTCTCCTTTCGAGAAATATCTTGTTCATCTGTTTTGAAACTTCGTAACCAGTTTTTGTTTTTAAAGGTTTAGCCCATGCATATTTGGAAAATGTATTAATAACCACTAATATATACTTATATCCTTTGTTTTCTGTTGAATATGGAATCATTTCGACCAAGTCCACTTGAAAAAGATCCTTTAGTCCTTTGATAATAACTTTTCGCCTTGGAAAATTTCTTCGTACAGGAGCGTGAATTTCATTGATCAAATCCCTTTTAACTGAAGTCATCCTTGGATAGTAATATTTCAACAAAGTAAGGTTCTTTAGGTCTTGTACGTTTTGAAATATATTTGATGGCAAACGAGTCACCAGGCTTACTTTTATATCCGATAGGATCTATAGCTGCAACACCGTTGATGATGAGTGTCATGGTTGAAGGAACGTTCACAAGTTTTATTGTTCCTTGGTATACAGTATTTCGATAATAATCCTTGAAACCCTTGTGAATTATTAATTCATCTGTGGATGAAAGCGTGCCATCTCCAAAAAATGTAATAACGTAATCACTTTTTTGTTCAACGCGTAAACCTCTGTATTTTGCAATGTATTTCTTATGAATCAAGTGTCTTCCCAAACGATCAATGGTCATGGTTGTTGATATGATAGAACAGACATATTACAAATGAAGCTCAGCGGAATATGTGCAGCTTTATAAATGAATGCGGTGTACTCAATATATAATGTTCGCTTCTTTTAATTCTTCAATAATTGAAATAATTTCATTTTTATGTCCGTTGTGACCAGCCGATTCAGAAGCTAGTAAGAACGTAAGCGATTGACAAGTTCGTTCGGATTGTCCCAATATTGCAATTGCAACTTTGTATTTGGATTGAACTGTTTCTGAATATAACCCGAACCAGTTTTCCACGATTTAGCCCACCACACATTTGGCGCTCTACCTGCTAATGTAGGTTTGATAATATTCACGTACTTGTACCCTTTGTTGGCAGATATTTGTAATTCCGGATTATAGTGCAATCTAGCAGCATGTGTTCGTCCTAATATATCTCTGTACTGACGAACATCTTGAGGTGTAAACTTTCCTGGCTTTTTCTTAAACACTAATTCATACAATCCTGGAGTTCCTTTGTATTCAAAACCGGCAACGCTTAGGTTAGGACCAACAAACTCAACTTTGCTACTTCCTATGTAAAGATCACCTTCAACTTCTCGTACTCCGTACTTTTTGTCGAATATATCCTCAACATCCGTATTATACTCTTCAATGTAAGCGCGAGGTAATCGATGAAATTGTTGTAAGACTGCTTGTACCTGTGGTTGTTGCATATTTTCGGATAACCTTTTCTTGGTTTCTTGAAGACGTTGTGAAGCATCACGACTCAATTCATCTAAATTGAAGCTGTCATCATCTTTAACTTCTTCTATGTCATTATCAGAGGGCACATCCGTTTGCGGCGCCTCCGTTTCAGTTGCAGTTGACCGAGATCCATTTTCTTCAAGTTTCAGAAATTTAGGTGTCTTTTCGTTGCGATTGTATTGGGGTTGAAGAATCAGTTAGTGATTGAAATTTAGAGAATTTTGGCTTTGGTTTATCATGTGGTATAAATGACTCATCTGCTTCATATGATTCATATTTAGACGTTTTCCTTTTTTTTTAGAATTCGTAAATGACTCATCTTCTCCGTATGATTGCTCCAGTTTTGGCATGATTTGAACCGTTTGTAACCGTTCTGCAATAGCTTTCAAAGGTTCTGTTATTGGTGTATAAGCTGTCTCAGCACTTTGCCTGGATGTTGCAATTTTAGCCTTCAACAATCGAAGCTTATTACGTAATACTTCACGGGTGTGTAATAATTTTGTAGTAAGTTCCTTATCCATGTTGACTGAATTACAATTTAATTTCAACTGTCCAATATCGGTATTTGAGTTGTATATATGTGTCAAATCCTTTACGATACCGACCGTTGTTTTTTGCACAATCAAGGTCAACTACTAGGAAACCATAAGTATCAGTCCAACATTGGCGACAGATATCCTAAAATTTATCAAAAGTCATATCTGCGCCAACGTGATTATGAAAAATGTGTTTCAAATTCGTAACATCTTCACGGAAAGCTATAATGAGATTACAATTGTCCCTCAACAAATGCTTTGGAATTGCAGCGTAAGATTGACATAAATAAAAACAATCAACGTTCTTATGTCGTCCGAAGGAAAAATATTCCTTTATAACATTTTGCAGTGTACATTGAACATCATCGAAGATGACAACGGAATATTCTTTTACTGTACAAGGTGTAACCATATCATCTACATCGGAGCACTAATACAAGAATTCAGGCATCGGTTTCATTAAAGAACGTAAATATTCATACTTCGATTGATTTAGCGATTTGGAGCAGAGGTAAATGTTTTGAAAACGTAATCCATTGGGATGCGTCAGTAGTGTCAGCAAGATGTTTGTTTTTCCCGTTCCCGAAGCGCCAACGATGATTGCTCGCTTGCAGAAACCCCCAAAGAGGTCACTATGTCGTTGAAATGTTCTCAAATCACACTTTTCATCAAAATTTTGCACTGACAATGCGAGTTTATGTGTAACAAACTTCATATCACTAAATTTGTAAGGTTTCGTTCTTACGATGCAAGTGGAATGATAATAGGGGGGGTAAGGGTAATCTTTTATAAATAAAAATAGTACAAAAGAATGTAAAACATTTATTTATGTTTATTTTTTAGCAGTTGCACGACATTCTCTAACGCAGTACGTAGGACATTATAATACCGTTCAACTGTGTCTATGAGATCATCTAGATCTCGCAGACAGCAGTTGAACGAAGCCGCGACCTCCGCATCTTTCAAATGTTTCAAATATAGCAGAAACGAGTTGTAACTGCGTATATTTGACTCCAATAATGACACTACATGCCGGTATGAGGCTTCATTCCTTCCCAGGAAATCCGGTTTCATACCGGCTATGCATTGCTGCATATGTGGTCGATGCCATACGTCGGCGTTGAGTGTAGAGGCGTGCTGCAGCGCAGTAGAGGGAGGTGTGCACCGTCTAATCATTGTTGAGGTTGATGTTTCCGATCCAGTTCCGACGGCGCTTGAAGTACTGGGTCGGACGTCGAAGGAAGGCTGCAAAAGTTTGTTCTCTAAGACACTTAGAGTTTTTATCAGTCCAACTTCCGACGAACCCTCAACATGTGGGCTCACAACTATTGGCGGACTCTATCCGGCAACCGATACCGGTGTAGCCGGTGCAACCAATGTTGGCGCCTCATAAGTCTGCGGTCCCTCTGCAACCGAAACAACCGCACCTTCGGAAGGAAGATTAGAAGTCTTCTTTCGATATGGATGCTTTGCCGTTTTCGCCTGACGTGCGGTTGACGAAAGCATCAATGGTTCATCCAGCTCCACCACATCATCATCGACCTTCTTCATTGACAGCCTCAGTTGTCTTAGCAGTTCACTGCGGACAATTTTCATTGGGGAGGGTCTTTGCAATAATTCCGGCTGATGTGGAACCATCACCTGCTCGGTCGGCTGCAGTTGAGGTGGAGACGTCTCATCGGATGATGGCATAGGTGCGGTTGGTGGCTCCGTATTATAAAAGTCTACAGCCTCCTGGCTGCTCATCGGCATGTGATGGGATGTGATAAAAGACATGGCTAAGAAAAAGCAAAAAATTCTAAGAAGCTGATAATAATAGTAATAGTAGAACTTACCGTTGGTTGTTGTTTGTTGAGGAGGTGCTGGAAGTACTGAAGGCATTGATGATGCTCCTCAATTTATATCTACTCAGTGGTGAAAGGAAGTGGGTGGGAGACTGGTGGGGGGTCACGTGGTTTGAGAGTGGTGAGGGTCACGTGGTTTGGGATTGGTGGGGGGTCACGTGGTTTGGGAGAGGGGGGTGGAAGGTTCAATCTCATTATCATTGGTCTTCTTCAACGCCAGCCTCAGGTGTCTAACAAGCCCACTTCGGACAATCCGCATTGTTGAGGAAGGTTCTGAAATTGACCTTAAAGGTGAAGCTGCGTGCATGCAAAAGTGGCCGGTTTGGCCGACTTCGAGTGACCTTGAAGGTAAAATTTTTCGAGTGACCTTGGACCCGAAAAAAAATCGCGGCACTGCTCAAGGAAATACGTGCAGGCATTCGGCCGTGCCGCGGGCGGTCCGGGCGCACGCAGCGCTTGCGGTTTTATAAATGTCCGGCCCGGGCGGGCGCAGCGCAGCGTCTCGAGCAGAGCTGCACGTATTTCCTTGAGCAGTGCCGCGATTTTATTTCGGGTTCAAGGTCCTCGAAAAATTTTACCTTCATTTTTTTCACCTTCAAGGTCACGACCAATGATAATGACATTGAGCCCCCCAAAAACTACTACAACATGAAAAGGATTTTTACAAATACAAGACTTTCTTTACAATTCAGTTTATTGAGGAATATTACAAAAGTACAATAATCACATTATTCAATATTCATGTTTTTACTGCTTCCTTCTTTAACCCCATTATCAATAGGGGGTATCAATTCCAACGCAATGGTGATTTGGATAATTCTCATCGTAATACGGAAGTTTTCTTCGCAAACTTTCGTTCTTCTGATAGCGCTTTGGTAGCTTATCCCATATTTGCACCAATTCATAACAATAAACTCTACTTCTTATAAATGGTAATGGAATGTAGTTAAAATCTTCTTTTGATAGAGGTATAAAAGATCCGTGACTTTCGTACATTTCCAATACTTCCGCACTTTTATTCACCACATAGTTCACAATTCCAAGTTTGAGCAGATAACTTAAAATCCATTTCATTACTGACATCGTCACACGTTCCTCATGCGAAACAGTTTCTACCTTTAGTGACTTACTTCAATTCACCTTCACCATTTAATACTTCAGCAATCGCATTAAATGTAGGAGGTTGGGGTATCGGTAGAGGGGAGAGGAGGGAGAATCGTTAGTGTTAATGAAACACAATCTTACTATCATATTATTTATTAAAAAATATTTTTCATTTAACAAAACACTTGTTCGTCATGTACTATGGCATCACAATCTATTTTCATTGAATACACATTATTGATTGCGCAAATGCAAACATCCTTTTCGTGAAATGAACACATTGGAACTTGTCTTTCTATTCTGCGGCTATTTGAATTATCCAACGTTTCCACCATGCGTTTATTTGAAACAAATTTCTGTATGTACTTGGATTTCTCTTCACCCCGCACGTAAATTTTTTCATACTTCTTTGATAGTTCACCAATTATGCTACCTATTTTACTTGGTGAAATATATCCTGCGGTCCAATTGATGCAATGATGAAATTCCGATAACCATTTTGCGGTTCGTTGATCCCTCGAAGATAGAAATTGTAATGGTGCGGGGGGTTTGAATATGAAGTGGCTCGTCTTCCAGTCGTAACTTACTGCTGCTAATTCCTTCGGTACGAACATACCGCCCGTCCGAAAACCTTGAATGTCGATGATTACGTACTTCATGGTAACAACTTCCGCTAATGACTAAGTAATTTTATCATTGCGATTTCGTTATAAGCATGCGTTTACACTTTAAACCAGTTGCCTAACATACTTAAATAATGGAGAATACTGGAATGCGCGATTGTGCAGAATTAGACAATACGCTGCTGTGTCTTTCGGTACGTTTTCGCGTGTTGTAAATTCAATCCTTATTTCCACGCCGCTCTTATGCACAGCATCCTTTTGATGTGTGCCATCTATTCCTACTAACGCTATGTTCTCTTTAAACTGAGCAGGTTTAAACGCAGGTTCACTATCTACTCCACCATAATAACGTTCTTGAAAACGAGCATACATTTCATATAATATTGCGTAATGATTATTTTTATAATCGATATTTAAGTTATCGTATGGAAATCGTTCTCCATTTAAAAATACAGTTAAATATTTGTTTCAAATTTAGCCATATTCTTTTTCATTTGTCCTTTTCGATTGGTTTGGAAACCTATAATGATAAATCTGGGAGTCTCAGTTTGTGGAGCAGTTTTGACAGCCCACGAATGTTTCGTAGTTTCTGGAAGAGATGGATATTCATGCATTTCCCAGCTTCTAAAAGGTAATTGAATGTCGGTATTTTTAGTAGATATCTTATCGAATAGTATTTGCTCTCTTAAACCCACATTGACGTGGGGAACTCGCCACACAATTTTTTCTATTGATATGTGCACCTTCTCATCCTTATTCACGCTTGGTACGACCGTTTCGACAACGGCGTCGGTATCATCGTTACACCGAATTAATACCAGTTCCTGCCTAGCATTTAGTATGACCTTTCTATAATCTTCTGCAAACCCTAATAACGACCTTAATGGTACGCAAACGCTAAAATTTCCCATGCTATCCACAATGTCGCTTGTATGGTCATCATCAATATTCCAGCCTGCATTTCTCAACCTAACCATATCATTTGGAGTGTACGAAAAATATCTCTTCATTAAAGATGAAAGACCTACATATCGTACAGAATCTACTTGCACTCCATTTATATTATATCGAATATCGCTGAAGAGAAAAGCGATGGGGTTGCATATAAATTTTGTTGCTTTGGGAACTCCTTCAATGGTTCCATCAGTTTTTTTCGTTGCTGTTTTTACAACTCCATCTTCGTCTAACAAATTCATGCGTCCTTCTACGTACAAATAACTTTCGCCGGGCACTGTAAAATTATCAATTTCTGGTATGGTGATACGTACTTCATCGCTGTTATTAAGACTTTGAGTTCCAAATGGCTGATGTGAATGATATTCATAACTTATTATGGAATTATCAATTCTACTTTTATCCGTAACACTTAAGATATCCATTACTTAACGTACTATATATCCTAACTTCTGCAAAAAATTCTTATTCGCAACTGTTATTGTCTTCACAGTTCCACAACTACTGTCGCTTGTATTTGCTAAGGCTTTACATTTATATTTACTTCCCGATTTAGAATTTATAACTTGCAGTATGTTGGTGCCATTTCTCCGGTTTCGTTGTCGTCGTACACCTATCATCATTTCACCCTTTCACTTCCTGTAGATGTATACGAATTGTTATTTCTTCTTTTTCACCAAACTTTACAACCTTTCCGTGCTGATCCAAAACCTTTACGACTATACTCGTGATATCTTCGATGTGTACTGGTAAATAAATCGGTGGTTGTGGACTTTCTATTATTTTAAATCCGGCTGGAACGTTTGGGAAAAAATGGTGTAGCACGTGAACTTGTCGCCAGTTGTTGTACGAGCCGCTTACCAAATTACAATAGATCTGTAGTGCATTTACAGGGTTAATATTTACTCTATTTTCACTAATATGATTCACATTCTTTACAAGTTTCCTCCTTGCAAATCCTAACAATTTACCGATCGATCGATCTTCATCAAAGTGGATATCTTCGGCACATTTAATGACAACTTTTTGAGTATTAGGATTTCCGCGAATACGTATCTTTATTGATTTATTATTCAGTTCACTTGTGATTTGCTCTGCGAGATCATCTACATCATATGCTCCGGTAGGAATTTCAATTTTCTCTTTCTTATCACCATACTGCAATACATTATTATCTTCCGTCACGTTAGCAATTGAATTATACGCGTCAAAATTTAACAATGCTAACTCGTACATCCTCCTTCAAATTTATTGGAGGATACACATTACAACCTAATTCCGAACTTGGACCGGTTAAAGTGAACGTATAAGAATATGCCACCATGTTTGCAATTCACCAACCACACATCTACTATAACATTAATAACTATGCATATCTACTTATCAAAAACTTTAAACATAAATGACCACAATTATATGAATTACTTTTCTGATACCGATTATAGTTATAATCAATTGCTCTTCCACCTCCGGACAATAGATAACTTTGCACTTCTATGGGAGGTTGCAAATCGCCGAAACTATCGAAATATGAGATATGATCACCTTCCTTCACGTAACTCGTCCAATGAGTTCCTTTACCATCATCATCATCATCCAGATTAATGATTCCGCTTTCGGCATGGTGAATGCGTTTCTTATCCTTCATAAAAACACCTCTAAAATTCGGTATTTTCAGGTCCTTAACATACTTCAGTAACTGAACGTTGGTTAGCGGTTGATGAGGAAGGGATTTAATCAGTTTTTTGAATGTGATGATAAATACAGTCCGCATCCGGCTTTGTACGGTTTCAAATAATAACCACTTCCCGTCATTTTTTGTGCTTCCAACGCGCGATTATGCCTCTTAGCTTCCTCCATCTGTTCACGAGCGGCTTTCGCTTCATTAACCGTTTTTGCTATTGCTGCAGTTCCGCCTCCTAATATACCTAACGCTCCCAAAGCTGCGAACAATGGTATTAAGGGGATAAACCCTCCACTTTTTGGAACTGGAATTATCCTACTTCTCGGGGGAGTAATTTTTTTCTTCCTTAGTTTTTAATATGCGATGTTTACATTTGCTAATAAACTTCTGTTCTTACCACCGCGGGATCATAGCTTGCGTAAAACTTAGCGCACCTCCTCTAATTTTCATCTTTTTCAACCCTTTCCTTCTTTTCGAATTTCCCAATCCCAACTTTGTTTTTCCTTTCAATATTGCAGCAATAGTTGAAGCTGCTAACTTTTCTCCAAATCCTGCGTTTCCACTTTTTATACGTTCAACTGCTTTTTCATACAATTGATGGTCAGCTTTGTGTCTATGGCTTAAATCGTCACTTTGGGAATACGAAATATCGTGTTCCTTGCAAGCTTCGTCTAACCTATTCACACCGGTGTGACCTTTCGCTAATCTTTGTTGAAGTTTCGTTCCTGGTCCGCAAAAATTATATCCGGGTATGTGCAGTTCGAATGGAAGCTTATTTATTAACTTATTGATCAATCCTCGACCTACTCTTTTTGCTTTCCGGCGATGACTAGTCGGTTTTGCTGCCGCAATCATCATTTAATACTACAAATATCTCACGAAAGGTTTACGTAGACTGTCACGTTCTCCACAATCGTAGCTATATAAATGATAAAATCTACCCCCATATTTTTTCACTCGACACGCTTCCCACAAATGCTCTGTTACGTTTTTAAATAAAACCCATTTTACGTTAACGCAAAAATTTATTATAACTAATTTATTAATACATACATTAACACTACATTACATTACCTATATTATAATCTTTATTATTGTGATATGAACTTTTAATGTAGGAACATTTGACGTATTTCACAATCCAGTTTTATCTTGTCTAATCCCAGGGTGATAAATTCTTTCATAGTGCAAAACTGCTCGGAGACTTCACCATTCATTGCTGTCAACACATTGGTCAGTATATCACCTTCCATACAAGCGGCTCTACCCAAAATCTGATTATAATAACTGCCCATGTTCAGAGCTTTTAAGTATGTTAAACGAGTATGAATTATTTCCTTATATTGCCACATTTCCTTGAGTCCTTCATATGATAAATACAACCATTCTTCACCGCGACAAATTTTCAACACTTTGGTATAGTTTTCAAACCATTCACAGTTAATTCTAAAACCCATATTTTGCATTGCCGGACACACTTCCTGGGTTTGCATGTTCATTAAATGTTGGGTAATTACATGTTCCTGTTTCACAAATTCGTTCCACTGATCCACGGTAAATGTTACGTTTTGTCTTGCCTTCCCAAATATACGCACTGCTGGATCTAAACCAGATTCCATTTTCAAGCCTACAGCTAAAAATTTGCTGTTACTCTTGTTCAAAGAGTACACATGTTGACATATTAATGGTTTTTGCATTCTTTGATTTTGATCATTAAAGTCATATACGGTCACTTCTTGCATCATCATTCTGCACCACAGATCCATCAGTAGACGGTGTGGGTTGCACATTCACACCATTAACGGGTTTCGATAATTGTGCTGCAGCCATGCTAAGATCTAATGGGTTTAGTGTTGTGCACTCACCATTAAACAATGGTAATAACGTAGATTGCACATGTGGAGCACGTTTTCTCCTTATCTTCTTTGGGGCATCAAATACTCCACCACCCGGTCCTACATTTTGTGTTGGTGTTGTTGACACTAAAATAATGATTTCAATTGATATTACGTTTCTTCAAACTTACAAACCTCACTTCTTCAATGCGTCACTATTTCACTGTTTCTCTGCCGCTTTTACACTGTATGCCAAACATTTCCCACACTACCTTTTATACACAAATCCCACCATCAATTGTTACCAAGTCATAAAACCTCCTCATTAACCTGGACCAGTCATTCACCTCCTCCAATTCGATCTCCTCCTGATTAGATAAGGTCGTCTAAAACTAAAATGAGGAGTCCTCCTCATTTTCACCATCAAGCCGATTCGGGAACATCCTCCGTTACCTTGACCTTGGGTGGAGGTGTGGTCAAGGTCACGGAGGAGGTTCCCGAATCGGTTTGCTACCACTACTCGCCTCATTTCCTTCTTCATTTCCTTCAAGCTATCAATTTTTAGTCAATATGCGTTCTTACGTGGGGTACGGGCAGATAGGCTCTTTGGCGTTTGGCTTTGCTTTAACTGAACTGACTCAGGTACGTCCTCATCTTCAGATGCCAACTCTACAGGAAGGTATATAGAAAATATTAGATGTTAAACAATCCAATTGTTAAGACAACCCCAGATGCTCTGGTTCATTACAATAAATCGTACAACTTCAGGTTACAAATTCAAATTATAATCCACCACTGAGTAGAGCTGGCCAAAAAATTGACTGATCAGTCTGATCGGCAAAAAAACACTTGCAAACTACACACCGATAAGTGTCTCTAGCGACAAAATATGTCCTCATATAACGTAGATATTAGTGATGGGCATAATCGTATTATTTATAGAATCGATTATTAGCATTCAAGTGATTTGCAAAATCGTATGATTTGGTTCTCGAGATATTCTTGATTAATAATCGATTATTCATAATAGATTTTTCATAATCGATTATTCATAATCGATTATTCATAATCGATTTTAATCATCGATTTTTCATAATCGATTATTCATACATAATCCATTATTCTCGATTTATAGCCGAGTCGAATGCATTCAATTGTTGATGGCAGAGGTATATTAAGTATTTAAACTTAATAAAAAAATATTTAGGAAAATATGTATTTAGGTAAATAAATACAAATACATCTATAAAACAACCACAAATACTGATCCGCTAGAATAAAAAATTATCTAAATATTGCAAACTATAACTAATATTACAAACAACATAAAAACACATAATCGAAGAAATAACAAAACTAAAAATCCCCGTGTACGTTGATAAACTTAATACAAAAATAAGCAGCTAAAAATACAGTAGTTACAACATTAAACCTCGATTCAAATATCGAACAAGAACACTACAAATAACCCTGAATGTTTAGATAAGCGTCGGGTAATAATAAATAAAAACAAATAGATTTCTATACAAAAACCCACTAAACTAGTGATTTGCTAATAAGATTTTAACAAATATATCACCTCGACAGAGGAAGAACTAAAATCTCCACACCCACTAAAATAACTATTTAAGAATATTATCATATCCAAATTTTTAGGCAGCAAACGATTTGTCATTGGTTAACTGTCAGTAACTGTAACTTAACTGTAAAGTAAAGACCTTACTTTTTAAGAGATAAGCTTGTATACAAAATTTCAGATCAAATACTTCAAAATTACGGCAGTTATCGTATACACAGACGGACAGACAGCTGGCCGTTCGTGCATGAGCAAAATCGGTTCACTTTTTTTTTATATATATTTTACGGTGGGGGGTTTTATAACTTCAGCACGGCTGAAGATAATTTTCTTACTAGTTAATTTTCGAATTAAAAAAAATTATTAAAAATTGATTATTAAAATACGATTATTAAAAATCGATTATTAAGAATCGATTATTAAAATCGGTTAGTATAAATCGATTATTAAAAATCCATTATTAAAATAGATTATTAAGAAATCGATTTTTAAAAATAATAATCGAGATATCTCGCGATTATTTCAAGAATCGAGATATCTCGATTATTTCAAGAATCGATTATAATCGATTCTGTAATCCGAATGCGCCCATCACTAGTAGATATATTAAAGTTACCAGATAGACAACGATCCCTGCGTTTCGGAGTCGTTTGCTGGATAGTAATATCCTCAGGTGTTAGGTTTTCATCTTGCGATGTGGACGGTAGGAGGATGTTCTAAACCAGATGATCGATTATCAATTTGAATGCCTTCATATGCTAATTTGCCATCTTGAGATGTGGCCACTAAAGGAAGTTCTGGAAGGTAAACGCAATATTATAAAATGTACAGGATTATTATAGATTATTGTAGTCACCAGTGAACACCAGTGAACACCTTGTATAACTTGTAGAGTGTAGCAGTGTAGTCCGCAAGTTGGAATTAGGGAAGTTACGTGCCACAAAAATAAAACGCCATCTGCAAGTAAATACTAAAGCGCAAAAGTAGATTCCTATATAAACGTTGGCCTCTATTTATTGTTCTTGAAAACATCGCATGCAAAACATCGATGTTACCGATAGTATCGAAAAAGATAACATCGATGTAAATATCGAACATCGAAAGGAAAAATCGATGTTTTGAAAACATCGATGTATCGTGGACAACAGTAAAGTAATTCATACGTTTGTTTGCTTGGCATCGTCTGTCACAAAAGGTACCCACCACCGATGCGATGACTTGACTTAAATATGTCGGTCTAAGAAGGGACCAGATTATTTTATATGTGCAGATGTGGCACATAGTAATTAATAAATAAATAATACTATGTAAAATAAAAAAAATTTGGTTGTAAATTGGGTTTGAATTGTTGTATTGTGTCCACAGTAACCCATAGTGGTCTAATTTTTCACCACCGAAAATTTTACAGCGCTATAGATCAGGTTGACCGTGTGATTTATTATGTGTGAATCAGCCATTATTTTAAACTTGTTTTAAACATAAAATAAAAACAGTTGAACGTAAAAATAGCCATTTATTAATAAAATAACCGAATATTTATGCAACAACTAATTTGAAAGATAATAACTAAAAAAATACATTCAATATAAATATTTTCATTAAACTTACTATTTACATATAGCACTCCGGCAAGAACAGTGACATAACTAAAAAAATGCAATATTTGAGAAATAACAAATCATAGAAAACCATAAAACTTAAATATCAATACTATATGTTTTTTTTTTTTTAATTTCAGGTAGGTGTTTTAGGCAGTAAATTCTATTATATTGCATAGAATAAAATTGTGTATTTGTAAATCAGCTCTTTTTGCTATTGTGGTGTTACTAGGTCAAAACGGGCGAGTTCTCTAAGTTATGTCACTTTTCAAGACCAAATTATAATATATTTTTAACTTAATTATGACTTGCGACCTCAGAGAAGGTCAGTACTTACAAAAAATATTTAAAAAAAGGTAAGTTTGAATGAACTGTTTTATTACTTATTTAAAATACAAAAATATTAAATGAAAATAAAAAAAGTGTTGTGGAATCTTCCCAAAATTTTACAATTGTAGATGATATTTTGTACTTGCGACGTGTTTCGGCTCACAAAGCCATTTTCAAGTTCCTAGAAAAAATCCAAGAATAGAAAAGAAGAAAAATAGCATAATTACACTTACACTGTGTCAAATAATTCCTGATATAAGAAATAAAGAATAAAATTTGTGCGTAGGCGACTTCGCATTTCCGCTGACCGAAATAAAAAAAAAAATAAGGTAAAAAGGTTCGGTATCGTGTGTGGTGTACGAGACAGACAAACTAAAACAAAACATATACTTGTTCTCGTCTTGTTTTAGTTTGTCTGGGATTCTGTAAGGGATTCTTTGTCGCAGAGATGTCCATTTTTTTTTTGTATGCGGAACGCATTTTATTGTGGGATGCTCTCCTTATATCGCTAACATTGATTTGCGCATATTCTTTTTGTTCGTATGTAGTTTTCACAAAAATAATGCCAGGGTCAGTCTTCTGCACTTTAATTACTTTTATGTCGGATGTTTTTATCTGTTCATTGTTTGATGTTTAGTTATAGTTTGACCCTACCTGTTGAAAGAGTTTTTTCAAGTCCGCAAAATCCTCGTAACCCAACTCTATTACTTTATACGGATTTCCTGACTTTTCTTCAGACCGAATTAATCTGACGTAATCAGTGGGAATATAGATGGGACCCCATTTAAGAGCTCGCTTAATTGACTTCTCTATGACAGAATGGACATTGTCCCCTTCATTTTGTGTGTGACCACTGATAAGAAATTTGTGTGATAGATTTGATTTTAAATTTTTGCACAGCGTACAGTACATTCCCATTATGACTTTGTTCTTTTGCTGGCCGCAACAATTATCCGAGTAAAGTACAATCAAGGCTATCGTTGTTTTTAGTGTTAGGTTTATCTCTTAACTGATAAGATATGCAATTTGTAGGGAAATTAATGTAGTTTTATCATAATCTAAGCTTATTTGTAATTACACGCTCATTACATAAAGTAGGAAAATTTAGCCTTCCTTCAAACTGTAGCTGGCCGCTACAGTTTGGCCAACCATTCAATCAAAAAATACACTTGAGGGTGCTTTTTATAGAAAATTTAGTGTACTTCATTTTTGTATATGGTGGTCTACGTCGAAAAGTGTGTAATGACTGGGTGGTAAAAAACTGAAGAAAATCCGAAAATTTGGAGTTTTTTTGCGATTTTCGTTGTGAAGCCATATCCGTGGGAAGTAGCAAAGTTGAAATTCGGATTCAGAACTCCAAAAAAACATAGAGTGAAAGAAAAAATACTTCGATATTTTTTCCTGGAACAGGCACCGTCGGAAACGATTTGACTGGACTATTTCTACTTATGACGATTTTAAAAAATATATTCTTTACTTTACTCATCGAAAACTGTCACAAATGAAATGTGTGGTTATGTTGCCCGAAACATTTGCACCTTCTTCTAGCAACACTGAAGTGACACCCAGTGACACCGTTCTTGCCCTTATAAATAATGAGCTAGCCTAAAAGAAAACTGACATAACTGCCCTCTAATGGAAAAATTAGAGTTAGAGATGTGACGTTCTTCTGCACATAAGCTGAAAATGGTAATTTTTTGAGTTGTGACTTTGTGCTCGCAGGTGTCCGATATGTATATAAACGACAAAAAAAAACATGTAATAATATGTTACAAAGATTTTAGTACTTCCAAATTAGCATTCAATAAGATAATGTTTTCCACTTTATTATGTTATAATAATCTATTCCTGCGTTCCGAAATAATTTGTCCTGTTTTTAGAAAATACGTTTGCATGGACCTGACGTAGCAGCATTTACGGTTAACGCCATCGTGATCATCGTTCCTCTTTCGGCGGTCTCAAGCTGTCCGACATGTCGAGTTCCCTTCAGAGCAATCACCTTGCCTAATTTCGTCGCGGCCGTTGAATAGCCTGTTTCCTCCATATATCGGGAACAGCATTTAACCCACGTTTTGACATCTGTTTTGGTGGATTTATGGAACCAAGGACTTTGTTCCACTTGTACCAAATTTCGTCGGGTTCTGCTGGCCATTTCCAAAACTTCAGCGATTTTGTAATTGCACTGATCAAGGCACGATCTTCGCCCAATGATTTTATGACTCCTGAAAAAACAGTTGTCATCATAGAAGCACCTTTAAATTTTCGGCAACACTTTCTTGCATTTTTGCCATTAAAGTTTGAAGAAGTGCTGGAAAATGTTGCTTCTCTAAGTCGCGTGATCTGCCTCACATCTGAGTCTCTTTGTACCTCGTTAAAATTTCTCGCCGCATCCCCCTTCATTGAACGGAAGACTGCAACAGCTAGGGATTGTGTGATATGCGTGCTGTTGGGAGGCAAGCATACTTAATGAATATCGTTTGCTCTGCACAAATCCAACACTACGTTTAAGTGCAATAATAAATTATCACCTATTACGACCTTCTTTCCTTGAATCTTTTTCAGTTTGGCAACAATAATGTGGTAAAGCGTCCACGAATGTTTGAGATTCGGACCATCCCGATTTAGTGTTTCCATACCGAGCTCCTGGTGGACTGTTTTCGGTCCACGTATCCCACAAATGTTTCGATTTATATACCACGTACGGTGGAAATAGTTTATATACCACTTACTGTGCCTGCTATCATTATGGAAATGCTACTTTTCGACCAATTTACTATTCGTTCTGGATATTTGACATCGCGTTTAGTTAAAATTTTCCATTGCCCGGGATCGTCTGTTAGGTCCAAATCGTCATAGTTAATAATGGCATTTGGCTCCACGTCTTTCAATGTTTCTTTTAAGTTTTCTATGTATTCCCTCACCTGCTCTTCAGTAAGCGCCGCTCTGCTCCGTTTTATGTTAGATGACATCCTCACCGTTAAATCCTTATGATGGCTTAGAAATGATTTTACCCAGTCTCTACTCGGTAAATTCCTTTCAAAGCGCCGCGCGGTTCTGCCTTGACGATCTAAATATATCTTGATGATATGCCGCAACTCTACTTCATCTACTGGAAAACCATATTCACCGAGATTGTGAATACAGGCTCGAGACCGCCTTTCTTCTTCATGTGAAAACACTTTTGGGTACGCAGGTTTGTTTGTGTGAAGTACTTTCAGTTTGCTGCAGATTGTGCGTCTTGGTATATTATACGTTTCAGCAGCTAATCGTGTACTCATCCCTGCACGTATTGCGCTTAAACACTCTTCCAATTTTTCGGCTATATAATCAACGTGTTTTATATCTTCTTATAATAAATAAACACACTGGTAGTTTATTTTTTTTAATTCACTTTCATTTTAACTGATTACTCTTACACTTCTTCAATACGTCCATACGTCTTATTAGGAGCATATGTCTGCGTGTTCTGTTTCTCACGCCATCTATCCTTAGTGTCTATAACTCCAGTACTGTCGATAATACGCATCACTAGACGATAACTTTACAATACATAACACCTTCCTTTTTTTACGAAATAAAAGAGAATTTACTAACATTATAAATCTACAAAGCAAAGGAGACTTTATTAACATTACAAATCCAAGCTAAACTGAAACTAAACAAAACGGTCTACTACTAACTATTAAGCATTTAGCAGTTGTCAGCGCAAAGTTATTATAAATGTCCACTGCCTCTTGTCCAATGATATTCAGGAACTATGCGATCTTAATTTCATCACTCTTTGTAGCTTTTTCTGTACCAACTAGGTATATTTCAAAAGCTTGCTTAAATTTCCGGTAATTCTCAACTATATTTCCACAAAACTGCAACGGCTCAGGAATTCTCGCCTCCATTTTGTTAAGTTGTAGGAGTGTGGCCGCTTCTTCTATGTAATTTCTGGTATTTACTAGTATTTACTGGTATTTACTCACTATGTCTTAATTGTTTCTCGACTGCGCCATATACCAGATTGTGCGTCTTGGTATATTGTTACGGATTTAGGTTCGAAGAAAACGTTCGTTGTGTGTAGAACTATTTATTTTTACACTAAGTTAACAACACTATAATACTAACTATATAACGCTTTTATTTATATTCACTGCGCTCGTAGTACCGCGATGTCCACACGCGCTGCTTCTGTACTAGACTGCCTGGCTCTCCTTTCCGTTGACTTATATAGTTGTTGGGGACATTATTTGTTGTTTTCTATTTGTTGTTTTCACGTTTCAAAATATATTATTAGAGGGCTAGAATTGTAAAAAAATATAGGTGTTGCCTAGGAAAAGCAACAGTTAAGTTTTTTTGTAGTAGCATAATAAGTTTTTTGACTGATTCATGTTTCTTGTATTATCCTGATCGATAATAAATATATTCAAGAACGTGCGAATGTTCATAATTTACGGGTAGTGATTTTGGGTATTCCAACGACATTTCGCGACCGTGAGGACCCTCTCAAACGTTTTGGTGACGCTGCGTGGTGACTGTAGCTGACGAAAACCCCGCAGGCACACGTGAAGAGGTAGGAGATATTTTATATACTTTATAAACTTATTATTGAAAGATGGAAGCGTATAAGAAACGAAGATCAGTGGTGCGATCCGGTTTACACGTGCTGCTCGCCAGATGGCGGAGATTTTGCAGCAAAAAGGTCTAGATTATGTTATTGCGGAGGCAACGTTTGACTTATTGGCCGAAAAGGCGGACGCATTGAAAGTTTTGGACACTGACATTATGGAATCTATGGTGGATGGTAATGCGGAAGAAACTGCCATGGAAGGAGAGTGCATTGCTTGTGACGAGTATAAGCTCAACTACATGAGATTGAGATCTATGTATAAAGCTTTCATGGTTAGACAGGATGCTGCCGTAGCTAAACTTAATTCTTCGCAGTACGAAATTTCAGAGCAAAAGTGCAAATTACCACGCATTGAGTTAAAGAAATTTGGCGGTGATGTTCGAGAGTGGTTGGCATTTTGGAGCCAATTTAAAAATGTCCACGAAGGTGAAAACCTTGCAGCAGTAGACAAGTTTCAGTACCTTATCTCAACGATGATACCGGGCTCAAGAGCAAAAGACGTAGTCGATAGTTTTCCACCGACTGAAAATAACTACCAGAAAGCAATCGATTCTCTGAAATCCCGTTTTGGAAGAGATGATATGCTGGTGGAAGTATATGTTCGAGAACTCCTGAAAATTGTTTTGAATAACGTTATGTCAAACAATGTCAAGTTGTCAACCTTATATGACAAGCTGGAAACTCAACTAAGGGCACTGGAGACATTAGGTGTTACGACCGATACGTGTGCTGCCATGTTGTTCCCGCTTGTGGAATCTTCTCTACCAGAAGAACTACTGCGTGCCTGGCAAAGATCGGCAGACTACACGAAAAAGCCTGATGCCAGTCTGAAAACTAGGTTGAATTGTTTAATGGAGTTCCTGAAAACTGAGGTAGAAGGCGAGGAACGCATCGCTTTAGCAGTAGAGGGTTTTGGTATGGAGAACAAGATCAAAAGAACAAGGCAGAAGCCAGAAGATTCCAGACAATTTACAGCTGCGGGACTCTTGAATAATGCTGCAAGAGGTAAATGCTCGTTCTGTGATGGTAACCACGACTCCGAGAAGTGTTTTAAGGCTCAGAAGATGACCCTCTACGACAAGAAAAGGGCTCTGAGTGCCAAAAGAGCATGCTTTCGATGCGCACAGGTGGGTCATCTTAGCAGAAAATGTCGCTCAAAATTAAAATGTGTTTTATGTGGAGACCAGCACATAATTTTGATGTGCCCAGATTTAAATAAGTCTCTTTCAGAACCAAATAATACCAACGACCAAGGTTCGTATCAGAAAACAGAAGTTTCAATGGCTAATCATTCAGACGTACACGTTTTCCTGCAAACCCTTGTTGTGAAGGTAAGAAGTAATGATGGTGAACGGAAGATTCGAGCAATTATCGACACTGGATCCCAGCGGTCATACGTTTTAAGCTCGATAGCTACAGAAATGAAGTGGAAGCCAAAGCGAACCGAACGAATTGTACATACATTATTTGGCGGATCACTCACGAATGAGCAACAACATAGCTGCTATGATGTAAGATTGGTGAGCTTAGATGGTGAATTTGCTTGCAAATTTGAAGTTTTCAATCAACCCGTTATTTGTGCTGGTATTTCCAATGTGTTTAATGGTGTTTGGATCAAACAATTAAAGGACATTGGTATCAACCTAAGCGATACCGGTAACGTAGATGACATTTCGTTGCTAATTGGTGCAGATGTAGCAGGAAAGCTGTTCACCGGTAAGAAGCATGAGCTTAAATGTGGACTAGAGGCACTTGAGACGCTCTTAGGATGGGTATTAATGGGTAAAGTGCCAACTGCACAAAGATCTGGTAATACTACTATGACGGTAACTTCATTACTCACAAAGGATGCGTCTATCTCCACGTTATGGCAATTAGACGTATTTGGCATTACGGACCCAGGAGATAGGAAGTCGAAAGTTGAGATGGAAAATGACATTAAGCGAATGTTTACTGAAACAGTAACAATGACCGATGATAAACGCTACGAAGTTCATTTACCATGGAAAGACGGACACCCACCGTTACCTTCAAACTACATTATTGCCAAAAAGCGATTGCAACATGTGGACAGAAAATTACGCTTGTCAGGGGATTTCATGAGATATGCTGAAGTCTTCTGCCAATGGTTATCGGAAGGGGTAATTGAACAGGTGCCTGAGGATGAAGTGGATAGTCCAGGTCATTATCTGCCACATCGTCCAGTCTTTAAGGAGACCAGTGCAACCACCAAGGTACGACCAGTGTTTGATGCTTCAGACAGAGAAAAGGACAAACCATCACTGAACGACTGTTTGGAGAAAGGCATCAACCTGATTGAATTGATTCCTTCAGTATTGCTGAGGTTTAGATCAGAAAGGATTGGGATAACATCCTAAAAGCTTTTCTGCAGATAAGCCTTAACAAGAAGGATCGAGATTTTTTAAGGTTCTTATTGAAGACCGAAAATGGTGAAGACAAAATATATCGACATAGGCGAGTTGCATTTGGAGTAAATTCGAGTCCGTTTCTATTGGGAGCAACCATAGAACACCATTTAGAAAAATATGGTCAGGATGGTGAGAGGAACGATGTTTATTCACAAGCACCCGTGAAGAGATTGTCAAAGGGATTTTATGTGGACAACTGTGTCACCAGTGTACCAGATTTGGATACAAAAAATCTGTTTATTAAAGAAGCTACCTCCCTAATGTCTGAAGATGGATTTGACTTGACAATGTGGGAGTGTAGTGGAGAAGGACAACCTGAAACGAATAATGTTGTACCGTTATTAGGATCGGTCTGGAACAAAGTCAGAGATGTGCTTGTTTTGAGTCCGACGGAACAGCCATCGAATGAGATAATAACAAAAAGATACATGCTGTCTTGTGCTCAACGTATTTTTGACCCAATCGGTGTTACATGCCCTACAACATTGTATCCAAAATTGCTTTTGCAAGATATGTGGAAACGAGATATTGGGTGGGATACCGAGGTAGACGAAGAAACCAGCAAGGAGTTTCGTAAGTGGATAAATGAGTTGACATACATTTTTCGAATTGAAGTTCCGAGATGGATAAAAACTGGAACAGATGAGAGTCAACATATGTCATTACACACATTCTGTGATGCTAGTGGAGTCGCATATGCAACAGTATCATTCCTGAGAGTTGAAACAAATACAGGAGTTGAAGTCCATCTTATTCAAGCTAAGTCAAGGGTGGCACCGATCAAGAAGATATCGATACCGAGACTAGAATTATTGGCTGCAACGATTGGTGCTCGGTTATGTACGCGAATATTAGAAGCCATGAACGCTACAATTGATTCCTATTTGTGGACGGATTCCACCACGGTTTTGAGTTGGATTCGACGCCGTGAAGAATGGTCAACCTTTGTTTGGAATCGAGTGAAGGAAATAAAGGAGCTGACTTCTGTTCAATCTTGGAGACATATACCAGGCGAACAAAACCCTGCTGACTTACCATCAAGAGGATGTTCTCCCAGACATTTATATGAATCAAAATGGTGGGAGGGGCCTAGATGGCTTTTAAAACATCCAAATGAATGGCCAAGTGCGGATAAAGATGAAGACCATAATGAAGATGACATAAATACTGAAAAAAAGAAGAAACTAGTAACAATGGTGAGTATTGGAAAAACGGAATGTTTTTACCAATATTTCTCAAAGTACAGAAGATCTGTTAGATTGGTTGCTTGGATTCACTCGTTTTGTCCATAATAGTGCTAATCCCGAAGATAAAACAAAAGGTGACTTGAACAGCGACGAAGAACGAGCAGAGAGGAAGCTAATATACATCATTCAACAGGAATCTTTTTCAGAAAAGGATGGCAGATTGTCTACAATGAAGGTCGTAAGGAACAAAGATGGAATCTTAATGCTGGAGTCGAGAGTGGCGGCCAGAGAAGATTTGAATACCTTTCGTTATCCCTATCTGCTTCCTGGAAAACATGAATTAGTGGAGAGACTGATTTTTGACCGTCATATAAGATCCGGACATGTTGGACCAAACGTATTGATGAACCAATTGAGGGAACGATTCTGGATACTTGGTGGTCGAAGATCCATTCGTGCTGCCATCAGAACTTGTGTGGTATGGAAGAGACAAGTAGCAAAGAGAGCTAAAGAACAATCGCCACCCCTTCCTTTCGACCGTGTCAGAGATGCTGCATGCTTTAAAATTACTGGAGTGGATTTAGCTGGACCACTATATATTATCTTCGTGATGGTAGAAAAATTTGGATATGCCTCTTCACGTGTGCCGTTTACAGAGCTGTACATTTAGAAATGGTGGACTCCTTATCAACCAGCACCTTTCTCAGAGCACTGCGACGATTCATCGCCCGACGTGGAAGACCTCGCATTATTTACTCCGATAACGGTACCAATTTTGTCGGAGCAGAGAACGTGCTGTCACAAGTAAATTGGATAGATATCGCAAGTTTTGCCACCGCCCAGAGGATCCGTTGGCGTTTCAATCCTCCTTCGTCTCCATGGTGGGGAGGATGGTGGGAGCGTCTCATAGGGGTTGTGAAGCAGCTCTTACGTAAGGTTTTGGGAAAAGCGAAACTTGACTGTGACGAACTTTATACGGTCTTATGTGACTGCGAGTCGGTTGTGAATTCGCGCCCGTTGACTTTCGTTTCTGATCAGGCGTGCGAACTTGTACCGTTAACTCCCGCGATGTTCTTGCGCGAATTAACTGAAAGTGGCGTACCGGACTGCGATGTTGTAGACAATACCGCGTGGAACGGACGGTTTCGGTCCATTCAAAAAATACGCGAAGACTTACGTAAACGTTTTCGTGCTGAATACTTAGGACAATTAAAGCAATGTGGTACCGCGAAAAAAACGCGCACCATCGCGCTTGACGAAATTGTGTTAATTGGTAATGACAATTCTAAGCGAATTGACTGGCCGTTAGGACGGGTGGTAGAGCTGCTGCCTGGTAAGGACGGAAAAGTGCGGTTAGTACGAGTGCAAACCCAACACGGACAACTTATGCGCCCTATTCAACGTCAGTACCCACTGGAGTTGTTGGATCCTGCGTCGGAACCTGGACTGTGATCAACCTACGCCATCGACTGCATCCGCGGAGGAAGACAACCCGAATGAGGTGGAACGTCCAGAAGAGCGGGCTGTGCGCGTATCAAGAATTGGGCGAAAAATAAACCCTCCGATAAAATATCCTTTATAAATCAGCTAGGACGTAATATTATGTGTGAGACAGTTTAGTTTTTCAAAGGTACTGTCTCAGGTGGGAGAATGTTGGGGACATTATTTGTTGTTTTCTATTTGTTGTTTTCACGTTTCAAAATATATTATTAGAGGGCTAGAATTGTAAAAAAAATACAGGTGTTGCCTAGGAAAAGCAACAGTTCAGTTTTTTTGTAGTAGCATAATAAGTTTTTTGACTGATTCATGTTTCTTGTATTATCCTGATCGATAATAAATATATTCAAGAACCTGCGAATGTTCATAATTTACGGGTAGTGATTTTGGGCATTCCAACGACAATAGTAGACCGCGCCGTCTTTCGAATATTCCAGTAGCGACGAGTCTACGCTACACCGTTCCATCGGAGCGCACCGTCCTTTTCTCCCGTATTTTCGCGCTGGATTGTTCTGTGGGCTTCTACAACGGGCAATACACGCACTTCGCTCTCGCAAGCGCTATCGTTACAATATTATACGTTTCAGCACGTATTGCGCCTAAACACTCTTCCAATTTTTCGGCTGTATGATCAACATGTATATCTTCTTATAATAAATACACACACTGATAGTTATTAATTCACTTTGATTTTAACTCAGTACTCGTACAGTTCTTCAATACGTCCATACGTCTTATTAGGCGCATATGTCTGCGTGTTCTGTTTCTAACGCCATCTATCCTTACTGTCTATAATTCAAATACTATCGATAATACAGATCACTAGACGGTAACTTCACAATACATAACAAACATACCTCCTAGAGCCTAATTTCCGATTATAATCTCGTGGCATTTTCTGAAAATGAAGAATTTGCCAAATGAGTATACTTTGCACCACACAATCGGTGCAAAGCTCTCCAATTTAAAGGGAAAATGGGGATACTTAGCGCCAGTGACTTGGTGCAAAGTATCCCCAGTTCTATAAGAAAAAAATGCACCGGTTATTATGAAAAAAATTCTCGAAAGGTACGTATTTCACTGCTTTATGCAAACGCGAGTATCGAATAAGGAACAATAGTAGATGTCACCAGTACAAACTTACCGCTGTATTATAACTGAAAATGTTTAACGACATATTGTCAAATTAATATTATAGGTTAATAATATGGTGACATACAGGCGGGATGTAACTTTTAAATAAATAAAAAATTACATACACAACCTGGATTTGAACCAGGGACCTTTGCGTTTCTAGCACAATGCTCTCCCATTATATCTAACAAATGTCATAGGCCTCAGTAGCTCAGATGGGAGAGCATTGTACTAGAAACGCAAAGGTCCCTGATTCAAATCCAGGTTGTGCCTGTAATTTTTGATTTATTTAAAATTTACATCCCGCCTGTATGTCACCATATTATTTACCCATGTATATTGCGCAGAAGTGACTGGGCACCAGTATTTTTCCACAATTCAAACTGTCGTGTTATTAAGGTTAACTTTGAGTCGGCATGTGTTACCATCTGCATGTGAAAAACACTACCGTTACGGAACAATATGAATGCGATACGATAAAAACAGAGTACCCAACAATACATTTTTAGTGAAATAGGCAAGTTACCCTCCGGTGGGCCAAGTAACCCCACATTGCAATTGCGTTGCATATAGGGGTTTCAATTTTTATCCCGCATGTTTCGGGAGCTGGTGGGGGATTGATTCTGGCCATTGATCCTACGATGGTGTTATCTATTTTTGAAGACTGCTGTTCTGAGGATTGCCGTTCTCTTTTAAAATAGTGAATAGTTAATATATAAATTAGATGAATAGTTAATATATACTGATACAATTACACAATAAAATATGGTTGTGCCTTATCAAATTCCTCCACTTTTTTGTAAGGAATTCGACAGAATATTCTTGTGCTGAGAATAAATTTATTTAAAAAATTAAAAGTTTGACTTGCCACCAAATTCATGATAAATTTCTAGCCATTATCCCTAGCCGTCGTACTACGGTCTTTAAGTGGTAGACGACTGTCCCACAGGACTTGTCGAGCCCGCACACATTCTATCAGCAGCTCTTCCGAACTCTTCAGAACTTTTCTCATCATGCTATCAATTTCTTGACAGAATTCTGATATCAAATAAATGTATGATACTGGTTGAGATGGAATAATCGGTAACTAACAAAACATTGATATTTTACTTACCATATATTCACTATGCTCGTCCATTATGCCTTTACGCCTTGCTCACTTTTAACAATTCATCAAATTCTAAAAAAGAATTCTAAACCCGTGCAATGCTCCGCTCCAAAACAAGGTTAGAATCAGTTTGAATCATTGGCATGCCGTTAGGTGGGGTACGGTTACCAATACAACTATGTACGGCGCTACCAACTGAACTCTTGAGTCCATTTGGTATTAATTTACAGGGGAGGCCTAAGGCCTAGGGTCCTCGCGTCAGCATTGACCTCCAAGACAGCATGGAGTTGAGTTGATATTATAATTTTTGGTAAACTAAACTTTTGTACAAATAATTTTTTTTTTTATAACTATATATAAAGAGTTGAAGTAAATAACGAACTAAGTGCCAACAACATTATTCCGAGATATTTAGAAAATAGTGTGCAGCAAGATAAATCTTTAATAGAAAGCATCCCTAATTTTTTGTGCATATTGAAACATGTTGGTGTTGTTTTTTGCCGAGAACAAATCTAAAGCAACTTAAAAAATTCGTCGAAGGTGCTAAGTGCCATAATATTTATTTATACATACTTTAAGCTAAGTTGATATTTTCTTATACTAAAAAGTAAAACTTAATAAAAATAAGTTGCTTGACCAAGTATACTTCATACAGTGTCCGTTGTTCGAGAAAATACATGGGAACCTCGTTTACTGAAAGCCATGCAAAATTTGATAGTTCTGCTCGTTTATAGTCATTAATTTTCTAAAATGCGTTTATTTGTATATTTTTTTTCACAAACTACTCAAGGTATCACACAGTATTGATACTAACAATATCGTACATTTTCTTTTTATTAAAAATCAAAATAAACTGTAATTCTAAAATAAAAAACAGAAATAACATGAACTTTTTTGTAATAATAAAATTACCAGAACACGCAAATAAATCGCCAGCCGTATAAAATTTCAAAAAAAATTCAATCAACTTTTTTTGGCTTTAAACAAGCTATCGTTTAAATATATTGTATTATGGAAATTTGGTAACTTATCCGTTTTTTTCAAATAGACCCTGTATATTTTCACATTTTCTAAGATTAATTCTAAGAATAGTTTATAGGAATCATTTTTTTTATAAAATCCATCATTTTGTTACGCTGTCAAATTAACCCAATTTGCCGCGCTTCAGAATTGAATTTTATCCAAGTCGCGACCCCGGCTGGTCTCGCGAAGTTCGACCACCGACCGTAAGATGCCGGGCGGTGTACCTTTTGAAGCCTAATTAGGGAGATCGTCGGTTGTGCTGATGACGCAAATCTTCTAAGTGGCTGGGCGGATTGCATGAATGTTCCTCTGGTCCTGAGTCTTTGTTTCGTGAAGATTGGAGCAGTTTGAGCGATTCTTTTCTTTCACTACGTAGTTCCGTGACGTCACACCCATGTGGGGACACGTTTTAATTGCTTGCGCGGAATTGATTGTTCAAAACCTTACGTCCCGGTTATTTCCTGATTAGGTTGATTTTTCTGCTACTAATGACTGGTGGTTGGATATTAAAAACGCCTGATTTCGCGTTGTTGGAATTTTTTGGCTTCTCTTCGCCCTATATAAGGCCGGCCATTTTCAGCCAGTTTCAGTCAGAAATTCGTGTGCTAGCGGAAGCTCTTTGGATATGCCTCTTCACGTGTGCCGTTTACAGAGCTGTACATTTAGAAATGGTGGACTCCTTATCAACCAGCACCTTTCTCAGAGCACTGGGACGATTCATCGCCCGACGTGGAAGACCTCGCATTATTTACTCCAATAACGGTACCAATTTTGTCGGAGCAGAGAACGTGCTGTCACAAGTAAATTGGATAGATATCGCAAGTTTTGCCACCGCCCAGAGGATCCGTTGGCGTTTCAATCCTCCTTCGTCTCCATGGTGGGGAGGATGGTGGGAGCGTCTCATAGGGGTTGTGAAGCAGCTCTTACGTAAGGTTTTGGGAAAAGCGAGACTTGACTGTGACGAACTTTATACGGTCTTATGTGACTGCGAGTCGGTTGTGAATTCGCGCCCGTTGACTTTCGTTTCTGATCAGGCGTGCGAACTTGTACCGTTAACTCCCGCGATGTTCTTGCGCGAATTAACTGAAAGTGGCGTACCGGACTGCGATGTTGTAGACAATACCGCGTGGAACGGACGGTTTCGGTCCATTCAAAAAATACGCGAAGACTTACGTAAACGTTTTCGTGCTGAATACTTAGGACAATTAAAGCAATGTGGTACCGCGAAAAAAACGCGCACCATCGCGCTTGACGAAATTGTGTTAATTGGTAATGACAATTCTAAGCGAATTGACTGGCCGTTAGGACGGGTGGTAGAGCTGCTGCCTGGTAAGGACGGAAAAGTGCGGTTAGTACGAGTGCAAACCCAACACGGACAACTTATGCGCCCTATTCAACGTCAGTACCCACTGGAGTTGTTGGATCCTGCGTCGGAACCTGGACTGTGATCAACCTACGCCATCGACTGCATCCGCGGAGGAAGACAACCCGAATGAGGTGGAACGTCCAGAAGAGCGGGCTGTGCGCGTATCAAGAATTGGGCGAAAAATAAACCCTCCGATAAAATATCCTTTATAAATCAGCTAGGACGTAATATTATGTGTGAGACAGTTTAGTTTTTCAAAGGTACTGTCTCAGGTGGGAGAATGTTGGGGACATTATTTGTTGTTTTCTATTTGTTGTTTTCACGTTTCAAAATATATTATTAGAGGGCTAGAATTGTAAAAAAATACAGGTGTTGCCTAGGAAAAGCAACAGTTCAGTTTTTCTGTAGTAGCATAATAAGTTTTTTGACTGATTCATGTTTCTTGTATTATCCTGATCGATAATAAATATATTCAAGAACCTGCGAATGTTCATAATTTACGGGTAGTGATTTTGGGCATTCCAACGACAATAGTAGACCGCGCCGTCTTTCGAATATTCCAGTAGCGACGAGTCTACGCTACACCGTTCCATCGGAGCGCACCGTCCTTTTCTCCCGTATTTTCGCGCTGGATTGTTCTGTGGGCTTCTACAACGGGCAATACACGCACTTCGCTCTCGCAAGCGCTATCGTTACAATATTATACGTTTCAGCACGTATTGCGCCTAAACACTCTTCCAATTTTTCGGCTGTATGATCAACATGTATATCTTCTTATAATAAATACACACACTGATAGTTATTAATTCACTTTGATTTTAACTCAGTACTCGTACAGTTCTTCAATACGTCCATACGTCTTATTAGGCGCATATGTCTGCGTGTTCTGTTTCTAACGCCATCTATCCTTACTGTCTATAATTCAAATACTATCGATAATACAGATCACTAGACGATAACTTCACAATACATAACAAACATACCTCCTAGAGCCTAATTTCCGATTATAATCTCGTGGCATTTTCTGAAAATGAAGAATTTGCCAAATGAGTATACTTTGCACCACACAATCGGTGCAAAGCTCTCCAATTTAAAGGGAAAATGGGGATACTTAGCGCCAGTGACTTGGTGCAAAGTATCCCCAGTTCTATAAGAAAAAAATGCACCGGTTATTATGAAAAAAATTCTCGAAAGGTACGTATTTCACTGCTTTATGCAAACGCGAGTATCGAATAAGGAACAATAGTAGATGTCACCAGTACAAACTTACCGCTGTATTATAACTGAAAATGTTTAACGACATATTGTCAAATTAATATTATAGGTTAATAATATGGTGACATACAGGCGGGATGTAACTTTTAAATAAATAAAAAATTACATACACAACCTGGATTTGAACCAGGGACCTTTGCGTTTCTAGCACAATGCTCTCCCATTATATCTAACAAATGTCATAGGCCTCAGTAGCTCAGATGGGAGAGCATTGTGCTAGAAACGCAAAGGTCCCTGATTCAAATCCAGGTTGTGCCTGTAATTTTTGATTTATTTAAAATTTACATCCCGCCTGTATGTCACCATATTATTTACCCATGTATATTGCGCAGAAGTGACTGGGCACCAGTATTTTTCCACAATTCAAACTGTCGTGTTATTAAGGTTAACTTTGAGTCGGCATGTGTTACCATCTGCATGTGAAAAACACTACCGTTACGGAACAATATGAATGCGATACGATAAAAACAGAGTACCCAACAATACATTTTTAGTGAAATAGGCAAGTTACCCTCCGGTGGGCCAAGTAACCCCACATTGCAATTGCGTTGCATATAGGGGTTTCAATTTTTATCCCGCATGTTTCGGGAGCTGGTGGGGGATTGATTCTGGCCATTGATCCTACGATGGTGTTATCTATTTTTGAAGACTGCTGTTCTGAGGATTGCCGTTCTCTTTTAAAATAGTGAATAGTTAATATATAAATTAAATGAATAGTTAATATATACTGATACAATTACACAATAAAATATGGTTGTGCCTTATCAAATTCCTCCACTTTTTTGTAAGGAATTCGACAGAATATTCTTGTGCTGAGAATAAATTTATTTAAAAAATTAAAAGTTTGACTTGCCACCAAATTCATGATAAATTTCTAGCCATTATCCCTAGCCGTCGTACTACGGTCTTTAAGTGGTAGACGACTGTCCCACAGGACTTGTCGAGCCCGCACACATTCTATCAGCAGCTCTTCCGAACTCTTCAGAACTTTTCTCATCATGCTATCAATTTCTTGACAGAATTCTGATATCAAATAAATGTATGATACTGGTTGAGATGGAATAATCGGTAACTAACAAAACATTGATATTTTACTTACCATATATTCACTATGCTCGTCCATTATGCCTTTACGCCTTGCTCACTTTTAACAATTCATCAAATTCTAAAAAAGAATTCTAAACCCGTGCAATGCTCCGCTCCAAAACAAGGTTAGAATCAGTTTGAATCATTGGCATGCCGTTAGGTGGGGTACGGTTACCAATACAACTATGTACGGCGCTACCAACTGAACTCTTGAGTCCATTTGGTATTAATTTACAGGGGAGGCCTGAGGCCTAGGGTCCTCGCGTCAGCATTGACCTCCAAGACAGCATGGAGTTGAGTTGATATTATAATTTTTGGTAAACTAAACTTTTGTACAAATAATTTTTTTTTTATAACTATATATAAAGAGTTGAAGTAAATAACGAACTAAGTGCCAACAACATTATTCCGAGATATTTAGAAAATAGTGTGCAGCAAGATAAATCTTTAATAGAAAGCATCCCTAATTTTTTGTGCATATTGAAACATGTTGGTGTTGTTTTTTGCCGAGAACAAATCTAAAGCAACTTAAAAAATTCGTCGAAGGTGCTAAGTGCCATAATATTTATTTATACATACTTTAAGCTAAGTTGACATTTTCTTATACTAAAAAGTAAAACTTAATAAAAATAAGTTGCTTGACCAAGTATACTTCATACAGTGTCCGTTGTTCGAGAAAATACATGGGAACCTCGTTTACTGAAAGCCATGCAAAATTTGATAGTTCTGCTCGTTTATAGTCATTAATTTTCTAAAATGCGTTTATTTGTATATTTTTTTTCACAAACTACTCAAGGTATCACACAGTATTGATACTAACAATATCGTACATTTTCTTTTTATTAAAAATCAAAATAAACTGTAATTCTAAAATAAAAAACAGAAATAACATGAACTTTTTTGTAATAATAAAATTACCAGAACACGCAAATAAATCGCCAGCCGTACAAAATTTAAAAAAAAATTCAATCAACTTTTTTTGGCTTTAAACAAGCTATCGTTTAAATATATTGTATTATGGAAATTTGGTAACTTATCCGTTTTTTTCAAATAGACCCTGTATATTTTCACATTTTCTAAGATTAATTCTAAGAATAGTTTATAGGAATCATTTTTTTTATAAAATCCATCATTTTGTTACGCTGTCAAATTAACCCAATTTGCCGCGCTTCAGAATAGGGTATTCCGGTCATGTCAAAATTTAAGCAGATATTCGGTTTAACCTATTGTACAATTTATGAGGATTCATATAGTTAAGCTATGAGCTTTTTGATTTAGTTTTTCTATAAGATAATTGCAATTAAAAGTGCATTTCGTTTGAATTCACCGACCACCCTCGGAAATACACGATGATTACCGATCCCTAGTAGCGGTGGCAACAGCGGACAGCTCTCGAACAGCTGATCGGCCAAGTTGACGGTTGGCGACCCTGTTGTTTGACAACGAATAAAGGTACCTTTTTTGAGAGATGATTTGATCATTGAAACTTGAAGCCAAACATCTCTCATCTCGCTAGTCGGCAATGTAAAGAAAATCTTATCAGAAGTTACTGTTCTACTGCTGTTATAGCCCGGCACAGAACAATGTCGGCGTTGGAGTTTATACATTTTGAACAAGTGTTTGATATAACCTCAATAGCCAAAGCAGGTGTCAACAAACGAGCGATTCTAAACGTTGACACAACAGAAGACAAAAATTTACTACGTGCACCCTAGATATAGCAACGTTGTCAAGTCGCTCACTTTGAGCGGTCTTTGTGACGTCACAAAGACCAATCCTAATTCAAACTTCAAACAACGATTTCTCTTAATTTAAAACAATGTTTGATATTTTACTTGTGAATTAGCAAACAGTAGCACCCATACTTTATAAAAAATGACAATTTCAAAAACACCGGAATACCCCATTGAATTTTATCCAAGTCGCGACCCCGGCTGGTCTCGCGAAGTTCGACCACCGACCGTAAGATGCCGGGCGGTGTACCTTTTGAAGCCTAATTAGGGAGATCGTCGGTTGTGCTGATGACGCAAATCTTCTAAGTGGCTGGGCGGATTGCATGAATGTTCCTCTGGTCCTGAGTCTTTGTTTCGTGACGATTGGAGCAGTTTGAGCGATTCTTTTCTTTCACTACGTAGTTCCGTGACGTCACACCCATGTGGGGACACGTTTTAATTGCTTGCGCGGAATTGATTGTTCAAAACCTTACGTCCCGGTTATTTCCTGATTAGGATGATTTTTCTGCTACTAATGACTGGTGGTTGGATATTAAAAACGCCTGATTTCGCGTTGTTGGAATTTTTTGGCTTCTCTTCGCCCTATATAAGGCCGGCCATTTTCAGCCAGTTTCAGTCAGAAATTCGTGTGCTAGCGGAAGCTCTGTTCAGCTGCTTGCCGAATTCTCATATTTCCTGATAGTCTCGTGGTGCTTGTTCGAGGTGACAGCTATCGTCTTGTGATAGGCTGGGATCTGGGATTCTAGCAAACGCAGATTATAGCACACACAGTTGTGGATTTATCCCTCGTCTAAGTTGTGGAAGCGTGGCTTGTGTTTGGTGCCCGTATTCCGTTCGCCTTGTGCGGAGTTTATACCACTTGAAGCTTGTGGATTGCGACGCCCGTTTAAGACCTTTTGGGGTAAGCGAATTTATCAACTCTTTTCTTGAATCGATTCCTTATTGCGTGGGAATATTCTCCTTCGGCTCCTTCGGTTGGGCTTGTGTGTCCCTTCCCTGTACGTCGTCTATACTCCCGGAGAACGTGTCTCTTGGTTGAACGACGCTCGTCCCGGATAAAGACAACCTATGTGGCTCTGCCGTTTGAACGACGGAGGATAACCATCACACCGAACGTGCCTTGCTGAAGTCTGGTGACCGTGGGAGTGCGCCGCGACGCTTGCACCGTCCGCCTTCTCTTCAACGTGGACTGCGTCCTCCCGTGGCCCCGCCTGCAGCTCAAGGTTTGATTTGCTCGTTATTTGGTGTACTTCTGCGACTGATATCGTCTTTCTTGACGCAATACGTGCGTCGCGACGCTGTGACTCTCTTCGAGACTGTAGTCCCGTCAACGTGTACCGCCCGTAATGCCTTCGTGGGTGACGAGCGTAACTTGGATTAAATTACTGGTTGGCGAATTAGCACCAGGTTTAATTGCAAATTAACTTTGTAATTAATATTTTTTGTAATTAATATTTTGTTTTCTTTGTAATTAATTCTAGCTTTGTTTAATTAAGCTGGTTTTATTTGTAATTTTTCTACATTTTGGCTAATTAGCCCAAGCTTTCATCGGTCAATTTTAACCTCAGTCAAATACATTTGTTAATCATTTTGTCAACGCGTAGGTTGAACCATCGTTTATAATTTTACTTGGTTTGGGAATTAATCCCACTATACTGCGGTGACTTCGTGCTTGATCAAGAACGTTCTCGTCGTTGCGCTGTTATTACGGGTGTACCTGGTATTTTTTTTGCAGGTTAATCTTTGGCAATACTATTGCCGATAGCGTTGACAATTGATCTTTCGTACTTCGAATATGATGAGAACATAGTTCGATTTTATTTGTTGGATTTGTGTATTGATTGCCATTGCGGTTATATATTTTTTTTGAGCATCGACGTGTGTCCCTTTGCCGGGAATATTGTATTGTAGGTTGCTGCTGTATTGCCTCTGTTGCTGCTGCGAATAATAAATCTTGTTATCCGATACTTTAGTCTCTTTTCCCTGGTGTTGCTTTTATCCCTTTCAGCCCGCTTTCACAATCGAACGTCAGTCCTTCAACGGGTTTTGGATTGTGTGGCGCCCATTTCGGAACACCTTGTATTGAGTCGTATTCACTCCCACGCCCCTCTCCCAGAGTTGGTCGGTGCAACACAGGACTGTATAAGCACAGGTAGGACCAAAGGATTTTCGAATTGGTAGTATTGCGCAACGGTGTAAAAGCAAGGTGTTTCAATTTTTGAGTTAAAAGTATACAAAATCTATACCGGGTGGTCTTTTTAACTTGAGACTCCTCAATATCTCGAGAAATATACATGGTACGACAAAAGTGTCTTAAATAAACTTGTAGGCCGCAAAGGGGAAATGAGATGGCGATATCAGTTTCACTGCAGATGGCGCTGCAATCGGTGAAAATGAGGTTAACTTTTTTTTTAAATGGGAATACCCAACTTTTTCATAAAATTATGATTTAACGCTAAATAAAAACAATCTTTTGTCTGAAGATTTTTTCCTACGATGCATCTTTCAAAGTTTGTGGCGTCGGCGGTAGTTACGACCGCTGCCACTGCATGGGATGCGCTCGCCGTCTGGCAGCCAAAGCGACGACTGTGTAGACACTCATGGTACAACTTAGGAAGGTATGTGCATAACGTGGACACGTTTTGGTGTCTCGCGCGGTGCCCCGTCACGCGCATAGGGTTTGTTTACGCACGAAAGAAATGCATCGTACGAAAAAAAAATTCAGACAAAAGATTCTTCTTATTTAGCGTAAAATCATAATTTGATATAAGATTTGGGTATTCCCATTTAAAAAAAAATGAAGTTAGGCTCGTTTTCCCCGATTGCAGCGCCATCTGCAATGATATCCATTTCATTCGTCATCTCATTTCCCCCTTTGAGTCCTACAAGTTTATTTAAGACACTTTTGTCGTACCATGCATATTTCTCGAGATATTTAGGAGTCTCAAGTTAAAAGACCACTCGGTATATCAAAAAAAAAAAAGTTTTTTGGGCTTAAACAAGCTTTTGTTTAATATATAATATATATAATATATAATAAAATGAATAATTATTATGGAAGTTTGCTTTTTCTAATAGAACATCCTGTATATTTATTTTTTTTAATTCTAAGAGTTTTTTGTAGGAATCATTTTTTTTATAAAATGCATAATATTTTAATTATAAGCAACTACTGGTACTTACTAAAGGCACTTAGCGCGCTATTTACGAAAATCCGACGAAAGTTAACTCATGCGAGATCGAGCGGTCAAGATTGTTAGGTTTCACGACATATTTTTACGTAGCCCGTTTTTTACATTAAAGCCAGTGATATCCAGCCCACTTTAATGTAATAAAACCAATTTTTCAATGTTTGGCACTTAGTTCATTATTTACTTCAACTCTTCATATGTGTATATTTAGGTTTTTTTAGTCAATTTTTTTTCGCTCTACCTTTGGCAGATTTTATTTTTCCAACTTATTCTATGGTTAGGCGCAATGGTGCACTCATCGTGGCCCAAAACATTTGTCTTTGGTCGGTTTCTTCTTGTTCTGGCTATGGGAACATAATTGATGGCGTTTGTCACGAGTGGGTTGCAGTGCTCGGTTGCCCTTTCAAGTTTTTTGATGTTGAGCTTTCTAAGTAGTCGCTTATAGGCTGGATGCCGCTTTCCTCATGGAGTTGTGCCATCCTAGTTGTGGGTGGGGCATCAGTAATTATTTTGAGATATCTATTTTGAACAACTTGCTGCCGCCGTATGTATGATTGGGCTGCTTTATTATGTTCTGCAGCCTCAATGTATCATATTGCATAGTTGTCCGATAATTTCATTGCCCTTCTTAATGGCATTAATAATGTGCGGCATCCAAGTCAGCCTCCTATCCAACGTGACGAGGTAATTGACAGTATCCGCGGAATTTGTGCGTTGTTCTGATATAGACGCTGATTAAGGCGTTTGCGTTGTTTTACAAAGTTAATGTACTGGCTCTTGTCTGGTTTCGAGCTTAGTTTCCACTGCGAAAGGAATCGTGAGATTTTGACCAGAGCATTTTAGCCGTCGTCATGCACGATCCTTTCGAGTTTTCCACTGCCTAACAGCCAAGTCGTCTGCATAAGCATGATCACATTTTGTAATTTTGGTATGTCCGAGGTGTATATATTATAGAGTTGGTGACAAGACAGCACCCTGTGGCACGCCGACTCCTATTGGTCTTTTATTGGATAGTGTTTGCCCCACCGAGCAAATAGAATTCTTTATTGGACAGGAAGTTCTTAATTACCTTCATTACCTGCAAAGGGTTGATCACTAATCGGTGGAGTTTGGCGATTAGTCCGTTATGCCAAACCGAAGAAAAAGCCTTACTAATGTCCAGGAAAACTCCGATGCCGAATTCCCTTTTGTCTAGCGCATTGTGGATGTCTTCACACAATCTTAGCAGCTGCAGTTCTGTCCCATCTTGGTTGCGGAAGCCAAACAGCTCATCAGGGATAATGTTCTTTTCTTCGTACTCTGTTGACAGACGACTATGTATAATTCTTTCCGCGACCTTGATAAGAGACGGGAGTAGGCTGGTCGGTCTCTAACTAGACGGAAGGTGTTTACGTTTGCCTGACTTAGCAATCATCGTGATTTTGGCGGTCTTCCAACTTTCTGAAAACTCTCCTGTGCTGAGGATTTTTGATTATAATTATAATTTTTACAGTAACAGGGATGAAATCTTCCGGTAAGTTTTTTAGTATTTGATTACTGATTTAAGCCAGGTGTGTTTCTAGTATTTCCGTTCTGAACTTTGTTCTCTCGGCTCTTTCCAGCCCTGATAAAATAGACAGATACCTCTGGTCATTTATGGGGTTAGACTAAAAGGTCTTTTCGAGACAGTCAGCAGAGTTCTGCCTTGTCTCTGTCAGTATTCCGTTGCGCCGTCAGTGCACTGGTTTTCTTTTTAGGGCACCCTATGGCGAAAGACGCCATAGGGAGTTATCTTCTTCAGCAGAAAGGGTTGACGTCTCTCTTCCCAGCGATCGTTGTAGTGGCTGTGAAGTGCCTCTTTGACTTGGTGTATAAGTCTATTTAATGCAGCTTTATCCGTGGATGCCAACGTTCTGATAAACTTTTTATATGCTGTTCGTTTTTCTCTAATTAAAGTTTGTATCCACTGCGGTAGATCAGGTGTCATTATCTTTCTTGTACGTGACCTCGTGTTCTTGGCGAGGACATCATGGATGCAGGATTCAGCTGCCTGGACTAGATCGTCTTCCTGGTTTAATAAATTTGGAGTGTGGGTGGCGATTTGTTCTCGAAATTTCCATGACGTTGTCGATTTTGTGAACGTGATATCATTATTGGCATCACCGTCACCCCACTCAAAGGTGATTGCGAGGTGGTCTGAATTAAGTTCCGCGTGAGTGATGGGCGGATCGTGGATGGTGACGTTTTATAGTATTACGATGTCTAAAACATCCGGAGTGTCTAGGTTAACTCTACCGTGGCGGGTTGGTTCAGCGGGTGCCGTGATAATTAAGTTGTTTAACTGGGCCGAGTATAGAAGCATCCGACCGCTGAGATTACTAATTCTGGAGTTCCAGTCTGAATGTTTTGCATGCAGATCTCCAGCTATGACCAAAGAAGAGCCTAAATCTGCGATGGTGTTAATGTCAGAATCTCTTCATTGGCGATTTGTAAACCGATACCACTGTGATTTTCCAGTTAGTTGTATAGATGACAATGGCGGTTGCTTTAATTATAGTTAGTTCCGGTATAGACACCTCGTTGTGTTTAATGTTATTTTTTATAAGTATTGAGGTTCCTCCTCCGCGCCCTCCCATTCTGTCGTTCCGGTAGTGAGTGAAGTTTGGAATGTTGGCTGTTTTGTGGGATTTTAGATGGGTTTCGTTAACCATATATACGTCAATCTGATGACGTTGAACGTTGTCCGTTAACTCAAGGATTTGTGAATTAAAACTTTATGGACGCTTGCGGGCATATAATACCATGGGTACAATGACGCATAACTCTGGTATCAATACAGTATGCCCTAAACGCTTCTACGCAAATCCACTCGAGATTGCATGCAAAATAGCCGAAAAGCGGCTAATAAGATGTTCGTCAATACCCGTCATTCCAGAAGCTATTTTTGGATTATTAACAAACTGACGAGCAGTATTTCCGTCGTTGGTACTCCCTTTTCCTTGTTTCACCATTTCTGATCGAAATCTCTCAACAATACTCCGTTTGCGGTCGTTATAGGTACCTTTAGGAGCTTGCCATTTTTTTTAATTTCCAGCTTGTATGAAATATACATCAAGCATTCGAAAAATCGTATATGTGCGTGCAGTGCCGATAAACCAAAGTTCATAGCTGACATTCTACTTTTACGCTTTACCATGTCTTCAATGTTGTTCATTTGTTTGGGAAACGCACCACATAGGTAACAGACTTGAGATGATGTACTTGTCAATGAGTTATATACTTTTCCATCAACCATAGTTTTGAAAAATGTATGTTTTACAGGAATTTTTATATTGTCTAATTTTAGATGAATATGATATATTTTGGCAATCTGGTTTTCCATGTGTCTTAATTATTCTTTTAATTTTTCTGTCGTTTCTTTGACAAACTGGAAGCGGATAGGTCTACAAAATCTGGTAGAGGATGTCCGCGGATTTTGCCACAGTATGGTTCGATGTTTGGAAGATGCGCCTTCATAATTCAGCTGTAGTGGTACCAGAGAAGTTTGTAAAATATCACACACTTTAGTAACAGTTTTGTTTTTTATTTTGACATAGTTACATCTTAAAGTTTTGTATTTCGTTTTATCAAAGTGTAATATATTTCAACGTCAACACTTAAAACATTATAATTGTAAGGGCAGTGTTGATGGATTCACTGAATTTTCTGGGCACAAAAAGAAAGTAAGGAAACTCACCAAGCGCGTCCAGAGGTGCTGTTTCCCGGATAAATTACTATGTAGATCACAATTCACGTGCTCACTCAACGGTGGGAGATGGGGGACCTTGGATGGCTGAACTAAAGCAATTACGAGATATATGGGCGCGATAGACGCGGAACGTTTTTCTTCTAGGGAAATGTTGGGGGTCTTCGTATCACTTCTAAACTGTGAGTGTGAACGTTTTGGGAAATGGGTCTAAACTAGATGGACTGGGATGGAGGAAACAGGAATTTGTTCCAACATTCTGGTTAATAATACACAACAAACAATAAATTGTTGCGACTCAACATAGCCGCCATAGTAACAACCAAAAAACAAACCAACCTCGAATTTAGGTCATAGGGGGTAAAGTAACAAGCTTCGCGACGGGGCGGTTGGAGGCTCCGGTACTACGTGGTCCATTTGGACTTCTGTTGCACGGTCTGCAGACATTCGGACGACCATCGTCGCCAGAAATGTTGCGTTATCTGCCTGGTGAGCTACCATCGTGTTGTTAGGGTGACCTTTCCTTCACAGTCGGGTTCGGGAGAAGCTAACAGGGGAGCGCCGATTAAAAAATGGCCGGGGGCCAGATACTCGATGTCGTCAACGTCGCACAGTGGGGCAGAAAGCCATAAAAACTGGCATCAATTCAACCGCTTAAGTTACTTACCTGAATTTTGGCAGGTATATTCTTAATGTGATCACTAACATGTCTACGAAATTTCAAAAGGATATCTGGCACGAGACTGATACAGTGGGGCCAGACACAAAAAAAGTTAACAAAATTTTTAATTAGGATTGCCCAATTTAATCTACTCCGGAAGTTAAAAATGTATTAATTAGGATAAGTAAACGATGTTATGTTACTATATTAATGTATTAATGCAAACTATAATCTTACATCAAGTTACAACAATTTGTAATAAAAATTAAAATACATTAATCTAAACGTGTTTGTCTACAAATTTCACAGGAATTAATAACTAATATAATGAGTATCCACTGTTGATGATTGTGGTTATATGTTGTCATAATCAGAATCATCAGAAGTGACGCCTTTGTCAGAACTTATGTCATCTATACTATCATCGTCACTGTCGTTAACAGTCTCTTGGACATGCGGAGGTTTTAGCATATCTATGGCTTCCACCGGGAGGTGTTCAAACTTCTTTCGTTTTATTTTGCGTTTGTATGTAATGAACGGATCACTGTTTATTAGAAGAAAATCGAATGTATCTTCAAGGGTATTTGACCTACTGCACTTTCTTGAATTAAGCTCCCTATATCTTTTGAAATATTTATTGCTCGCTTCTTAAGCCTCCTCGCTCAATTGGCCAATAGGCAGAAGGGCTGAAGATATGATTTCCGGGCCATGATTAAGAAGTTTACTTACAGTTGGTGACATGTTATACCATGGGTACAATCCGACAAAATACCGGATAGTGTCGTGAACCATAGACCGGAATTTGTTCACATCTATATCATAACCACTAGCCACACCTATTAATATGAAATTTATATATGAAATTTCTTTATTAGCTCTATGTCAACTTTTGTTATTTCTGCTGACAATGCCGGATTTCTAAAAAATCTCCGTGCAGTATTTCCGTCGTTTGTATTCCCGAAACCTGGCTTAGGAGTATCGATGATTAGTCCACACTTTTCTCTAAACTCCTGAATTCTAGCTTTATTTTCAGCCACTATTTCCTTATCGCTTCCTCGAGCTATCCACTTTTTTATTGGCAACTTATATGCAAGATGTGAAATGCATTCGAACATGCGAATCCATCCATGTAATATTGATAAGCCAAACTCTAGGTGATCAGTTTTAATACCTCTACCGATCATGGCTTTAATGTCATGAAAAGATTTCGATGTTGCACCTCTTCTAAAGCACTTTTGAGTGGACGCAGTATCAGTAAGTGCGTTACATACTTTTCCAGCTACCATTGCAAATATACATTTATGGCTTACTTCTAAATTGCGATTGTGAACTCTTGCACAGGAATTTCGGATCGTTTTAATTTCATCATCTACTCTTTTTTTCTCAGCACGTGAAAGTGTTGAAGACTCTGCGAAATTCAATTTTCAGAGGTCTATAGTATACAGTTGATGCTGGGCTCCAGTTTTGCCAAATCACTTTTGAACCGCAGGTAAGACGTACTGGGACAATACACGTAGTGAAAACAGCAGTCACTAGCCTCCGAACCGTGGAAAGCTTGTTTATAAGCACTATGACCAGAGGAGCCATCAAATCCCCATTTAGAGTACAAACATAATTTATTTAATTCAGTATCTTTAACATATGTCGTGATTACATCTTCAATGTTTTTTATTAACCTCTGAACGGTATGATTCATTAAATTTTGTAAAGGCACAACTGCTGAAGTTTCGGTTATTTCTATATTGTCAGGATAACAGTATTTTTTTGCTGCCTGTCCTTTCTTGTATGAAGGGAATCTGTCTGGTGCACTTGCCCTGACTATTTCATACTGATATCTCGATAGTTTGCCCTTTATTAATACAGCAAGAACATCTTCCCCGGACATGCATACTGGTTGATATTGTAATGACTTATTGTCTGCCTTCCTATATTTGGTAGCTCTCGTTGGTGAAGTTGTTGTAATATCCTTAAGCACTTTCAAATCATCCGTATAACCTTTTGATCTCAAACTCATTCGCGTGGCGTACGTTAATACCGAAACTGGCGTAGAATCTCGCAAACTCTTTGTTCTCCAACGTTTTGTCCGTCCAGAGCTTAATTCAAAATTGTGTTCTAGGCGTCCACGTTTAATTCCAGATTCTTTAGGGAATGAGATCGCTGTCCCTATGCCAGTGGAATTCCGGGCAGTGGCGGCACTTCGGAAGGCGTTCCGTTGCCTGGACGCGCTCCTGTCCTTGGCGGAGAACTGGGCACACTCCCTATGCCAGTGGTATTCAGGACAATGGCTGCTCTTCGGGGCTCTTGCTGTTGGGGTGGGTCCGGTCGTTGTTCGCCTCGAAAGCAATCCCGACTACAGTAGGAGGTCCTCCAAGGCCGTGGCTTCTCGTCGCAGGGTCCGTAAGCAGGTCGGCTGGCCCTTAAGCATCGCCTGGATTGCGGGCAACATCATGGAGATGTGCGTTGGGATGTCCTCGGTCGCGTTCCTCTTCAGTCTTAGGGCCTGGCGGGACTTTAATTTGAGGAAAGCCTCCACTGCTCCTACCTGCTGTTGTCACTTGGCGATTTGATGTGCTTGAAAATCCAATCGACAACACCGATTATAAAGTAACAAACGGACATCTACACAGTTATTTTCCTGCTGCCAGTAACTCCGACGATAATATTCAAACCTGGAAATTGTGTGTCCCGAAATCTCTTCGCGGACAGGTATTGAAAGAGGTGCACGACGTTCCCGAAGCTGGCATCATGGGTTATAACGAAAGCTATAGCACGGACTTTGTGCAAATTATTGGTCCGCGATAATAAGGGACGTCCGAAGATATGAGCAGAAATGCGTACCATGCTGCCGTCACAAGTTCAACCAAAGCAAACCCGTTGATCAAATAAGATATACACCCGTGGACTTTCCCTGGCAACATGTCAGTATAGATTTGTTAGGTCCTTGTCCGCGTTCCAAGCGAGGATTCACCACACTCGTAGTATTTCATGACCGCTTTACCAAGTGGGTAGAAGCACAACCCCTCGAGAAATGTTATCCAGTCTTTAAAAGAAAATGTCACAGGGTTGGTTGTCCGAAGATGTTTGTTACGCCGTGATTTCGAGCAAATCTCCTACCTGTCTTCGCCTTCCAAAAAGGACCGCGGGTGACCTCAGCTTGCCCTTCTCATCGGAGAGGGGTGGGTGCAGAGAAGATTGCAGCACGTCTAAGTTCAAACTACTGTCAAGTCTGGCGACATCAAAGCCAAGTGCACGCCTAAACCCATTCAATCTATAGAACAAGTCAAATTTAGATACAAGTATGCCAAAATTATTAAATGAATCAAAAGTAACAATGAAATGATAACACAAAACGTAGCGTTAAATTGTGCCTAGGCAAAATATTCCAAGCAATGAATCAAAACAGACAACGTAGGCACTCCGAACAAAATTGTCCGTTGTTGACTTCGGAAGAGGTTAGAATTTGCGTCTACGGCAAAGCCTCCGACGGTAGCCTCCGCTAGACAGATCGACGTTGCGTCCCGGAAAAGAATTACAAACAAGACCTACTTGAGCGATCCCTTTGGGGTTATAGTCGAGTTACAAAAAAAATGATATATTCCCCAGTAGCATCAGTTCCAACCTGCAGGCTTCGGCAACGGGAGTTGTCCGACGTACGGTATCGCTGCGTCGTCGGCTTCCGAACTTAGGTTCAACCACATCAACCCTGTCTTCCAGGTGTAAACAACAGACCGCTGACCAATATTTGTCCGCAGAGCACCACCTCCAATAGAATAGCCAATCCAAAAGTCAACAACCTGCGACAGGAAACTTCGGTTCCAACAAAACACGTTCGTTTGTATGTTCGGTTCCAAGACAAAACATTCGGTCCCCACACAAAACACTATAAATGAGAATTCGCCAACAATTACCAAAGGATCAAGATATAACGCAAAGTAGATACCCCTTAAGAATGTTAGGCTGGTGTAAACGTGGTGGCAATCGGAGCTGGGTACAATCCACAATCAGTGTAGGCTCAAACAATGCCAAATACCAAGAAACATTGCTCTTGTCTCCCGAATGCACGGTTCGACGCTGTTTTCTAATCAATCACAACAACAGACGATGAAAATTGAGAGACTTGGCTCAACAGACTCCAATTGATCACAAAAAAAGGTAACTAGAGCTCCACGAGCAACACGTCTAGTTAGCTCCAAAGACAAAATTCAACTGTCACGACAAATTTTCTCGAAGCGCCTATCTCAACCCATGTGGAAAAATTGTGCGACGACAGCGACAAATGCGGCGGGAAAGGGGAACTAACCAGAATCCAACGCAAAATCATAATTAAACTATCGATTTCAATGAATTACGAGATACTAATCATTAATCAACTGGGAAGTCGGCTAACAACAAAAGTAGCCATAAACTAATGTGAAAAAGAAAGCCGAGTGACACTAACAAAAAAATGACCCAACTAATGAAACGGGTAATAATTCTATAAATTAAGAAGTAAACAATCAACCAGGGGACGTACTAGGTAGGGAACAGGACCAGACAAAGTAAGAAACAAGATAATTGACACGGAATGCGAAGAGTAGAGTAAAAATCAACGTAACCATGAATCTTTAGCCATGTGCGTAATGTTTGGAATACCAAATTTCCAGAACTGAAACTTATACAAACAATACCTCAACGCAACCCGGCCACTTGCACAAAAAGTGGTTAATAATCAAAGTTAAATTAACAAAATCCAATCCTTCCATGCATCACACGAATGCAGATCTCCTATTGAGTACCACTACTGGGCAACAGATGCAGCCACGGGGATCTAACTTGATTTAAATATATCGAATATGAATAAATGGCCTAGTTGATTGTTCAAATCCTGTCACAGCGTGACATGTTAATAACCGATAACGAACCGCAGCTTTCAAGTAAGACCTTCCAGGAAGACATCAGTAGCATGGGTATCAACATCAGATACAACGCCCCTTATTCGCCGCAATGTAACCCCGTAGAAAGGGTCAACGGAGTTATTGGGCCCATATGTTAGCTCAGTATATACTAAAAGATCATACGGAGTGGGATATGTACATAACGCCATTTGCCTTTGCTATAACCACCGCTAAACATGAAACTACAGGTTTCAGCCCCGCCATGCTAAATCACTGAAGGGAATTATCACCACCCGAATCCTTAAGACAAAAAGCAGAGAGAGAAGAACTCCCGGAACTACCGACGACGCTCGACTTAGATGAGGAAATGAAGAATTAGCAGATTTCTATCAAATAGTATGGATAAAGTTAGCACAAGGCTTCAGCGTCAAAGCAGACCTTATAATCTGCGACACAAACCATTCATGCCACGCATCGGTCAAATAGTTTACCACAAGACGCCTCACTACCTTATCGAACGCTGCTAGGAAATTTACATCTAAATTAGTACCCAAATACGAGGGACCGTCACGCGTTGTTGACATAATTTTCCCTTCTGTCATTTTAGTACAACCGCCCGTTGTAGCTCGTCACACAAGTTGAGAAACGATTTTTATGTTACTCTTGTTGGCTACGTTTCCAATGAAATTGTTGGAGCCAAACTACCTTCGAACAGGCAAGTTCTACGCGTTTTTGTCTACTATCTTACAACGACTGAACCCAACCCAAGAGCAAGAGCCTCGAAGTGCAGCCATTGTCCGGGATACCACTGGCATAGGGAGTGCCCAGTTCTCCGCATGGACAGGAGCGCGTCCAGGCAACCGAACACCTTCCGGAGTGCCGCCACTGCCCGGATTTCGACTGGCATAGGGACTGACCGACGCTAAAGGACCAGGGAAACGACCGAGCGGCCGACGATCGTCGGGACGGGGACGGCCCTCCTGTCGAACGACTAGACAGCACTGCCGACGTCCTTCCGGGCTCATATATACGTTCCCCTTGTGGAGCAGATTGAAAGCGAGTACGTGCGAATGCTTCCCCGACGGTCTCGCGTGGAACCTCATCCAGTCGGCGTACATCACGGGACTCCAAACGAGAGGAACCGCGTCCCTTACGTGAAAAGCGACAACCTGCACGGGGGGCTACTCCGGCTTCGGTAAAAACTTCCGTGAACGCGTAACCGTTTCCGACCAGGATGAACCTGTTAAATAGCGGCTTCGCGTCGCCGTCGTTGGATATCTTGCAGACTATCGCGTTCTTGCCGTCCTTCAGTAACAGCACGCGGTTTTCTGCCGAGACGGTCAGGAACTCCAAGAGTAATTCCGGAGCGGATACTCGCTGTCGATGCCCGTGCCGATGGACGCCGACAGTCCAATACGGAAATCGCAGCCTGACATAAGCGCCGTTGGAGTTGTAAAAATTTTTCCAAAATAAATCGTTTTTGGTGAGAGAATTGATCGAAAAACTTTGCATCGTCTATATTATAAGAAATGGACCGGACAGGTGCCTGAATCACCATGCAGGCGATACGACCTGGGAACTGGTCCCGCACAGTCTTATCAGTACGAGCGTACCATGCAGACGTGTTACTGGATATTGATTGTTATAGAGATTCTTATGACAATAGTTTACTTATTAAAGCTCTATTTATATTAAACAGTGGATTATAATTTATAATCAACGGCTATTCTAACAAATCAGAAGTGGGATACCATAGTTAGAGCAATAATTGTGAAAATAACACCAATTAACAACAATGGCGCCCAAGAAAAGAACAAAGAAACAACTGGAAATATCAAATCTAGGAAGCTGAGAAAAGTACTTGAGATAATGGTATCAAGGTTATGTACTAGGGATCAAAACTGTTTGTTTTTGAGGTATTAGTGATGGTTAAAGAGATCTTATAATTTTGGTGAGTAAAAACTTGTCGAGATTATTATTTACAGTCAGTACACGACAAGGATATAGTACTGGTATGCATAATTGAGGTTTGCAATCCTATTTGCAAAACAGTTGTCAAATTTAAATCGACTTAATGTGTTGTTGTGTTTGTTTCTATACCGAGAGAGTTGCACACTGAAGTCGATGGATGCTGGATGCATTTTGAATGTAGCCGTGCTTCTTCAATTGTTAATGGGAGTCAGTATGATCGAGCGGTTTCTGGAGGATTCTGCTGGTACTGGATGCGAGCCCGTCGTATTGAGGAGTTGGGATGTTCTTTAACATTGGAAATGTATGCATTGTTGGTACCAGTGCCGAGACGGAGTAAGATAAAAACAAATATTTTTAAGGTTTCTGATTGATAATTATAAATCATGGTTGAAATAGTGAAATGCCTAAATGGTTTGTGTTTTATAATTACGCAATTGGTTGTTTTACGTAATGAGTTTATGTAATTACTGAAACATTTAGAAATGAAAGTACTTTTGCTGAGAGTATTGCAATTGGTGAATTTCGAGAGCTTACGCTTGTATTTCATATTTAGAAATATGACGGTGCTTTTATTAAATTAAACACAGCTTCTGTTTCAACGGTTTTACTAGCACTGTCAAAAATAACAACTAACTTCACATCAAGGGTACACATCATAAAGAACGTATTGTATACGACGGTACATGGAGCGCCATCTGTTAATAGTTATGTCAACTGTACATGTATGTTAACACTCCTCCTCGATTTTAATTTACAAAAATAAAAAAAAAATAAAATCGTATTCTACATACATAGATAGTAACAAATATGTTTTACACAATATTGAATGTTGTCCTAAATTTAATAAATTTCTCTTTACATAAAGGTTTTGTGAGCATATCTGCCAAATTATCGGACGAACACACATGACTGATATCGAACACTTTTTCACTCACTAAGTCCTTTAAAAAATGGTTTCTAATGTCTATATGTTTAGTACGTTTGGAGTTTTCATAAGTTTTTGACATTAAAATTGCACTTGTGTTGTCAATGTAAAGTACACAGTCATTATTTACCCCAAATTCACTAACAATGCCTTTCAAGTTTATAATGTCTTGTGCGGTGCTGGCAGCAGCTATATACTCGGCCTCTGCTGTTGATAGGGCAACACAATTTTGTTTCTTTGAGGACCAACTAACTGGATTTCCTGCGTAAAATATAATTGAGCCACTAACACTTCTTCTGTCAATTTTATCTGTAGCCCAATCCGCGTCACTAAATGCTTCTAACTTCCTTTCTCTACTCCTCCTGAACTCCAACTGTAGGTCCCTGGTCTCCTGCAAATATCTTAGTATTCTTTTTCCCGCTTTCCAAATTTGTTCGGTAGGTCTATCCAAAAATCTGCTTAGGTATGATACACAGTATGTTATGTCGGGTCTAGTAGTGGTCGCAAGGTACATTAAGCTTCCTATTAATTTTCGATATGGCACCTCAATTATTTCTTCATCTTTAGTGACTTGAAAGTTGGTTTCCATTGGTGTTGATATACTGTTACTCTCTTTCATTCCAAATTCTTCGAGTATTTTATTTATTAATTTCGCTTGCGATAACTGCAGTGTCATCTCTGTTCTGTTTATTTCAATTCCAAGAAAGTGTTTCACTTCTCCCATATCTCTTGCTTTGAACTCATTTTTCAAATTTTTTATTATCTCGTTCATCTTCTTTTGACATCCTGTTAACAGCAAATCATCTACATAGACAATCATCCATACATCATCCGTATAATATAAACAACAATCGTATGAAGACCTCTTAAATTTGTTGTTTAAAGCAAATTCATTAAATGTTTCGTTCCACACTTTTGGCGATTCCTTCAGTCCATACAACGAACGATTAAGTTTTAGTGTCTGTGTTCTTGCTGTTATCCCTTCTGGACAGTGTATGTATATATCAGATTCTAATTTTTCATTTAAGAAAGCGGTTGGTATATCCAATTGCTTTAGCATACATCCGTTCTGCACTGCGTGACTTAGCATAACTCTTATAGTTGTCATACGTGCAACAGGTGCATAAATTGGATTCAGAGCATTTTCTTCTTTAATTTGAAAGCCTTTCGCAACTAGCCTAGCCTTCTTTGTTCCGTCTACTTTGGTTCTAAATACCCATCTCGTTTCAATCGCTGTCTTTTTATCAGGTAGTATTTCTTCTTTCCATGTTTCTAGCTTCTCAAGTGCATTTATCTCCTTTCTTATTGCTTCTTGCCACTCTTTACTTCGTATAGCTTCTTCATAGGTTTGTGGGTCATCATTATTTTTAGTTATTAAACAATATGCAGTGTAGATCTCATAATCATTCAAATGTTGTGGTAATTTAACTTTTCTTCCTGTTTTTGTTGTTGTCTCTTTTCTTCTATCTATATTTTCTTCTTGTTCATCGATTTCTTTTTCTTCCTTGTTACTTGATTCATTTCTCTCTTCTGCTTTATCATCCCTTTTAACGGTCGGTTCTTCTTCTTTCTCTTCTATGTTTAGATTTTCCATTCTAAATTGTATCTTTTCTTCATCAAATTTTACATCTTTTGACAATGTTACTTTGCTTCTTTTGAAGTCCCATAGTCGGTAGCCTCCACCACAATATCCCACCATTATTAGAAGTTCGGCACGTGCTTGCAATTTATTTCCTCTGGGTAATGTTAGAGTCCATGCCTTGCTTCCAAAAACTCTTAGCTTATCTAGATCATTTATTCCATACCATTTTTCTGCTGGTGGTACTCCCTGGTTGGCGTTGGTTGGACATCTATTTAATTCGTATGCTGAGCATTGTATTGCTTCTCCCCATAGTTCTTTCGGTAGGTTTGTTTCGGCAAATTTTACTCTGACTTTATCCGTGAGTGTCCTATTCATTCTCTCTGCAATTCCATTTTGTTGCGGTGTGTAGGGTATAGTGTACTGTATTTCTATTCCTTTGGTTTGGCAATACCTTTTGAAATCCTTTGTGATAAATTCTCCTCCATTATCGCAACGTATTTTCTTTGTTTTCTTTCCTTTTTGGGTTTTAATTAGTTTTATAAAGTTGACCACATTTTCCGCTGCTTCATCTTTGGTCTTCAATAGTTTTACGATGACAAAATGTGAATAATCATCAATCAGTACTTGAAAATATCGGTATCCTTCTGGTGTAGGTGTGGTTACAGGGCCAGCTATGTCAGTATGTATTAAATCACCAATATCTTTTGATGTTTTTCTTGTTTGGTAAAAAGGTTTTCTAGTTAATTTACCTTGATAGCATTCTGTGCATGAGCTGTTGCTAATTGGCAGGTGTAAGATCTTTAGACCTTGTCGATTTAAATGCCCTAATCTTCTATGCCAAATATCATCTTTCACCTTAGCTTGATAACAATTTTCATTTTTGTTTGTTTCTATTTCCATCTTTAATATAAACAAATTATTCCATCTTTCACAGTTTACTTCAAAATTCTTGCCGATCAACTTTGCTCTATCTTTTTCAAAATTTACTGTATTTTTGTTTATTAATTGTGCAACAGAAATTAAGTTGTGTTTCATTTCTTCTACTATTAATGCCGGTACTGTTATATTCTTATCTTCACATTTTCCATGTAATATTCCTTTCTTCTGTGTAACCATATTTCCACCATTTGCTACTTTTATTTTAACTTCTTTGTTCAGCTCTTCAATATCTGTCATATATTTTTCAACATCGGAAGATACCATATGTTGCGTTGCTCCAGAATCGAGTATAAAAACTTTTCACAGCCAGCAGCACGCCTCCTCCCCTCAAGCGACCGATCTCCTCGAACTTTCTATCCGCTCTAAAAGTAGTGTAGACCATTGGAAAAATTTCGGTGCTAAGAATGTCATCGGAAAGCCATGTCTCTGACAACCCGACAATATCGAACTCCATCTGCCCAACAGCTGCATACAAATCGTTAACCTTAGTTCTTAAACCACGTACATTTTGATAATAGACAGAGACAGAATGTTTGTTTTCGCTGGGCAAAATTAGTTTTCCGAGATAATCTGCGGTACACCACGTATATATTTAATTTGAAGATTGTTCTCGCCTTTTGCAGTTCTGTCCGACATCTCGTCCTTGAGAGTGCGGTAGTGTTTAACCTGCTTCGGAGTTCTATCAAAGGAAACAGATACCCTGCTCAAATTGGCGTTATTCTTTAATGCTCCAGCCTATCTAATAACATCATGTACAGTTTTTTCGGTAAAAAATTAAACCCTTAATGGTCGCGCCACGGTTCTACTTGGGTCCAGCTTGCCAAGACGGAAAGTTGTAAATTCAGCATCAACTGATAGAACATTCAGAACCTGCGTTATTGTCTCTCTATCCCTTGCATTGCACGCGGCTATAGGGGAATTTCTTAACTCGTCGACGCCAAATACCACAACATTAGTTTTTCTTTTTCCCGTTCCCGGAATTCTTGCAAAATATCCTCGAACAATTGATGGTCGTCGGTTTTGCCTGTTACTGGTGCTGAGCGAGACTTTAGTTCACACAGCTCATTCTTAAGTTCAATTATTGCCGCCTTCAGCTCATTCACATCATTTCCGACCGCAGCACAAGCCTCACGGGTCCACGTTAAGCCACGTTTAGTCTTCAAAGTTCTGACATCCGATGAGCTAAGATCAACGCGGCTATGGTTGTATACCTTTTTACATACACAACAATTTACTGCTTTATGTTCTTCAACTACTATAGTACAGCATGAACAGTTAATATTTGGAGGCATAATAGTATCGCTTGACTAGATGCAAAAATTAATTGATTAGGGAGAGACGTGGACACAAACTTCTGCACTAACGGTGCCCGTCGTAGTGGCTAACTAAGAGAAACAATACAATGGGTAAACAGGGCAACGGAAAGGGTACTTTATCTGGAGAACAAATCAAAAATTGCAACAAGTAATGTAAACAAACAACGCAAGCGGGCCAGCCAAACTGATACGGCGAAGTCCGAGTACGACCGATCATGCGATGAACTGGACTATGTTTTTACAGGTGTTTACAAATGCTCCGATACACAAAGTAGCATTTCCGGTCAAATAAACCACACGAAAATGAAATAACACACAGTACCTGAATGAATATGATGCAAACAAAATTCCTTGAAAAGTTGATCAAAAACAAACGCCCTCCACTCCACAAACAACACATCTGAAGCACCAGCAGAAAAGACACGTGCGCTCCGGACGAACTACGTTTACCGGTTTTGTTAACGGTTTTGTTTTAATTTCGAACCAAGTAGGTCCGTAGACCTTTAAAATAAATTCGGTTATAATAACTAAATTAGGAGATGGATTCTTAGTAGCGATATAAAGGCGTAGCACTCTATTGGCTGTAGTAAGCCACCGTGCATGTGACATCTTCCCTGGATCTCTCTTTGCCAAATTAGGAGTAATGGTTCCATTTTCAATGCCTACGCAAATCCTATACAAGTACTGCTGATCTGTACTTAAGTCGCCTGGTTCGAGTTGAGGAAGATAGGATTTAATTGTTTGAAATTTTACAACTGGCATGTCTTGACAATGTTTTAATTTGCCATCTAGACTTTGCAATAAATGCCTGAAGGGAAGCTCATTGGCATGGAGCAGACATATGCATCACTGAAGAGGCCTTTTAATGTCATTTTTTTATTAATCTAATTATACCTCCCTTCCACCCAGTATTTACATTTGTACCGTCACAACCTATCACGTTTAAATTACTGATATCTGTATCACACTTGTTTAAGCATTGAAGAAGTTCATTCTTATATTTGCTGCGGTAGCAGAACCCTTTATAGACATGGGAGAAATAAATGTTACCCGGTTCTTTTAAAATTGTGATATGTTCTTCTTGTTGGATTATTTTTTACTCTCTTTAATAGAAATTGTTTGGTCCTTCCTTCCGTCGAAGTATAGTCCTTTTATGTCTTTGTTTTCTTGTTTCTGTTGAAGCTTTTTGCGGTTTTTGCTTAGTTCTCGGCGTATTTTACTTTTATCTATTACGTTCGACTGATCCTCTTTTGAAATTATGTTAATCTTCCAAAACGGCGTTTACTATTTTAGCTACTGCCCTATTAGATGTGCCGGGCAAGTCCGTCATTTTCGCTGGTTGAGTTAGGCTGCACCTCATTTGTTCAAATTTGGGTGCCGAGATTTTTCTTTTTGTTACCAAAACGGGACATTTGAATTCCTCGTCTGAAGAAGTCTTAGTGGAATTATCGCTGGTAACGAAATCAATACCTATTTGCGGAAATTTTGTTGTATTTGGAATGCCGCTTGTACTTAGAATTGGCTCCTCCTCTTCGGCACTCCTCTTAAGACCAAACTTTCTTTCCGCTCTTTTTTTGTATCTGTTTGGTTAGGATCTTGTCAACTCCTCCTATTCTCATTTTACGATGAGACCTTTGATCTTGCAAAAATGAGCATTCTGCTGTCGGTACTTTCCTTAGCTTTTCACAAGAGCCACATTCTAAATCAAGACACTTACAAGTTGCTATGTCAAACAATTTTTTTGAGTCTTTATGGAAATCATCCAACTTAGCTTGTAAAAATGTTGAAATTTTTCCTTTTATAGGTTTAATAACATTTTGATACTTGAGATTATATGCAAGAATTAGTTTAATTATTCTCTCGCGAGATAAAGTTGGCAAGGAACCTCGTTTCCATACATGCTCTACTTTACTGGTTACAATATTTGCAATTGTAGCACTTGCTGGTTGTTTACTATCATCACCTTTTAACTCAATTCGCAGGCTTAAATAACATTTCATCAAATCCTCATAAGTTGGTACCTGATTTTCTTCAGGCAAAATATCCTTAGCTCAACCAAATATAGGACATGAAATATTTCACCTAGTTTTGACCAAAGGTTTGCCTAGTTTTAACGTCACGTTATAGTTTATTTTCACTATGTTAAAATTCTTACATTTCCTACTTTAAAAACTTCACTACTTGAAACACCGTTTTAAAAATATTATAACTCTCTACGACGATGCGGTCTGCACTCAAGAAATGATACGTAGAAACTGAATAAAAGGCAGGTTACGACGCGAATGCTTCTCCTTCTACCGATTATGAGATCAATGACCTGACTAAATAGCAAGCTAGCGAGCACAAGCATATACGAGGGGCACTCAATAAATAATGAAATTTTCTGCATTGTAGCGTAGTACACCTACGCTACAATGCGTAGTACATAAGACACTCTGGGCCCGGCTAAAAAAGTTTTGTTTTTAATAATTTCTTTTTTTTATCATTGGGACAATAACGAGTAGTTTACGCGCTAGCGCCGTCAAATTTAAGTAACTTTTGTTTTGCCCTTTTGAGGGCCGATGGGCCCGGTTAAAATTTGTCCGATTAGATTTTTTTTTAACAACATTTTTGTTTCCCTAATACACAACTTTTTTTCGGTAGCGCTCATAAAAATTTGAAAAAAATTTTTCGGCCGAGCTTACTGAACATACTCGTGCTGGAAAAATATAATTTAATAAAGTACATGTAGTAACTATTACTGAAATACAATTTAAATTAAATAATATTATAGTAATAATACATTATAATACACAACGTCAGCGTAACGTACCACACTTCTGAAGTAAATCGGTGCGTCCAATTTTACGTAGCCAGGCTTCTCGCACTATTCGGTCTATCAGGAACTTATGTAGGGACACATTTCTCACTAAATTGTTTGCGTTGTTTTGGCAACCACTTACGATGCATATAAACATTGTAAATAATGACCGTAAAATAAACAGATGGAACAATGACTAAAAAGTACAACTGATATTGCTTACCGTCACCATGATCATCAACATTTTTGTTTTCTGCAGATGTAGCACAAATTGTTATTAGAATTATATGTGGCTTCTTCTCCAAAATATTATGCATTTCTTCAGCAAACTCAAATAGGTACGGTGCTACCCCGCTACGATTAATATTGTCACGCCACTTTGCATATCGCATCTTCAAATATGTGATTTTATCTTTAATTTGTGTTGCATTGAAGCTACATGTTTGTTCTTTTAACTCCTCTGTCATTTTCTAATACAGGGTGAGTTATTAATATCCCGGCTGTCGATAGTTAATAAATCGTTTGAGAAACAAAAAACTATTTTATACAATAGTTGTTTGACTCGCCATTTTCTATAGCGTGAAATTATTTTCATTTATACAGGGTGTTGCATTTAGGTGTGACGGAAAGTATGCACATTTTTTTAAATGGAACGTCCTGTATATTTTATTATATTATGAATACTACTAAATTTGTTTATCCAACCGTGTATGTTGCTAAGTCACTGCGTTAATAGTTCCAGAGATATTCAACTGTTTCCCCGAAATATGCCCGTTGCAGGATCTTTTTAAAAACTATGTAAAAACGACATTTTTGCCGATTATGCCTTTAAACTATGTGAGACAATAGTCAAAGCCAGTAGGTAGATGATAGTATCCAAAGATATCAAAGATATTCATTGAACTTGCTAAATTTGATGTTTTTCAAATGGATTTTTCTCGAGTTTTTTAAATGGAAGATCCTGTATAATATGTGTTGGTTGTAATAACCCTTTATTTGCTCTAATTTCCATCTAGTATGTCATACCCAAATGTTACTATTTTTTGTGATATTTGCTATTTTACGAAAATGTAACGCAATTGTTAATTTTAATATTGATGTGAATAAGGTGTTTGGTAGTTTGATGCAAAGACTTCAACTGGCGATAGAAGAGATAATTTAGAAACGATTTAACCAGCTTGATCCTTATACAAAGTATTACCGTTGTCAACATATTAACAATCTTATATGAAATTTTGTAAGTATATTTTGCCGTCTATCGTGTGGCAACCAAACACGCGATTTAAAAATTTAAATTACTGCTAAAGTAAACACTAAGCTCTGTACTTTTAGGTTAAGTATCGTAAAAATTTGTTGACTTCTGAAAATAGTTAGTAGATATTGTTGGTTGTTCTTTGTACTGAATACAAATCCGTTCTCAAACGTAGCTCATCAAGACAGGTTTTAGCGTGTCTGTTTGTTTTTGTGTATGAGCGCACAGACTATTACAATGAAACGTCTTCGCATAATGTTCACACAAGTGAACAATTTTTCACGATAGTCCCCCTAAAATTACACTGTTTCTGGTTTACTTCGGAGCCCAAGTGAAGTTAGTAGGTCTTCAGGTTCGCTTGCTGTACATTTGTAAAAATTGTAAAACATATTTAAAATTATTATTATTATTATATATATAATTCTTAAAATTGTGTAATACCTTGATAACCGTAATACTTTTTATATGAATAAATCTAGTTAAATAGGTTCTAAATGACTTCTTTTATAACCCTTTAAATATTTTACATCCTGCTACCCAGCACACTGTGTACAGAGCAATATTAAGATACTAAACAGCAAAATACTCAACTTACAAATATCACAAAAACCAGTAAAAATAGATACACGATATAGTGAATATAAATTACAAAGAACTTAAGAGACATTTCAATTAGCAAATAATATACAGGATGTTCCATTGAAAAATCTCAAGAAAAAGCAATTTAAAAATGTTCAACTTGAACATGAAAAACTAGTGCATGCTACGATCACTCTGTATACCGCATCTAATTTTTCATGACATCAGCATCAAGCTATGGGTTTAGTTATTATGTGACAAAAATTTTAGTACAATATCTGCAAAAATGTAGTATTAACGTAGTTTTTAAGAAAGGCCTGCAATTGCCAATTTTTTGACAAACAATTGAATATCTCAGAAACTGTTTACTTTACACTTACACAGTTGGAAAGACACCTTCCTTAGAATTCATAATATGGTATGATATACAGGGCGTTCCATTTAAAAAAAATGTACTGACTTTCCGTCACGCCTAAATGCAACACTGTATAAATGAAAATAATTTTGCGTTATAGAACCTAATGGATCAAGCAACTCTTGTATAATTTTTTTTTACTTTCTCAAACGATTTGATGACTATCGACCGCCGGGATACTAATAACTCACCCTGTATATTGTATCATTCGTATAGTAGTAGAGTGAAAATCTTTATAATATTTCTCGAACAGGCGAATTAGCATGAGTGCTTGGGATCTTGTGCACTTTTTGGAATTAATTTGTGGTTCTTCTACTGTGGCAGGGTTATAAATTTCCTCCCGAGAAATCTCTTCTTGGACGAAAAAACCAAAGATTTGTCCGATTTCGTTACTTATTGGTGTAGTTGTTACTACGCCTTCTAAAATTCAACAGTGCAGCGTTAAACTGAATCTATTCATGAGTTGTACGTAGGATGCAGGTTAATTTATACTAAAATATAATATGTACTTACAAATTTTATCTTGGACCATCACATTGTTATTTGTAGTCACTAGTAGACATTTACTTCACTAGACTTAGTCGTTGATAAAACGTCGTGTTCGACTCGCGCACAAGGGATATAAATCGCTCGCATGGCGAACGTGTAGCCTACGGCTCGCGTATAAATATCATGCTCGCGATTTATATCCTTAGTTATGTGCTCGTCAAATAATATACTATTGCTTTAGTATAATATATTTTCTTAAATCTTTAAAAGAAGAAAAAGTTAAAAAAGTGTGCGTAAGAAAACAAAACAAGAAAAAAAAAGGAGTATTTATTAATTATAACAAGGAAATAAACAAAATATATTTCTTAAAAAATTACAGGTTTGAGACAGTTTATTTTCAACTGAGATAGATAGTCAGTCAGGGGTTAGTTAGGGCCATGACATCCAAATGGCTGGGGTTTGAGCAAGATTCATTCAGAAATTATAGCGTTTTCGGCTTATACACTTTAATGCACGTACTCGGTGCGAACTGACCGAGTCCGAGCATAAATGTATAATAAATATATAAGTCGAAAACCCTATAATTTGTGAAACAATTTTGCTCAACCCCTGCCCTGTGGATGTCATGGCCCCAACTAACCCATGGCTGACATTGACAATCAACGCTAGGAACCCTCACCTGAAGAAAAACAAATTGTCTATAACTTTTCTATAAGTTTTTCCATAACATTTACGAGTGAGTCTTTCATTTCGCGCATTAGAGTAAGTCGCTCCTGATGACGCCTTTCGACGTCGTCACATTTTCTTCTTTTTCTCGGTGGTGCAACTGTGCCAGTATTCTCCGCTGTTGTGTTGTCGCTGGGTCTAGGCTCTTCAGTTTCAAGGACATTTCTGTTGTCAAAAAATAATCATTAGATTAATTATTATTAGACTTAAGACCGTCGTGTAAGTCTAAAATCTAAATATGTGAATTAGCAATTCATTAGCTACATCAAAAGTATGTTACATTTGTTCAAATCGGTTCTGCTAGCTACTTTATTTTTTAAATTGAAACTATAAATAAGTATATACCTGGATATATCTGTAAGTGGCAATATTGTAGAAGTATCCAACAGAGCTACAGGCGCCACATTTGGTTTGTCGATCAGCACTTCGTCCATCAGGTCTGCATACTGAAACCGATATGGCGCTGCTCCACTCCTTGATTTATTGTCTTTGTATTTCATTTATCTAATTTTGAGATATTTTAATCTGTCGTTTACCTGTATTGCAGAATACTTCAAATTGGCTTTCTCAAGTTCGACACCTATGTTCTTGTACACTATGTCATTTTTTACCGTTGGCGACTTCAGCTTTTCGTAATTCATTTTATACAGTTCCAACAGCTTAATTGTTGCTTCGTGCGACCACTTCTTTGAGGAAGACAACTATCAAGAGATGCATCATCTTCTGCCGTACTGTTATACAACAGATTTCGCTAAACTTCCTTTTCTACACGGAAACCAAATATCTCTGATAGTTGTTTAAAATTGGTGTGAGTATTATTTCCCCAGCTAGAATTACAGATAATATTAGGTATATCAGGTGAGCTACATTAATTAGTTATATTAAGTATACTTTGATAATACTTACAGTGTTTATTCTTTATCAAAATACATTAATTGTTTACGATGAGATCGCCGTTTTGATCCCGCACTATGGCGTGGGAGCACATTATAATTTCTTCCATAATTTTTTATTTATATTTATCAATCATGTGAAGACAGGTTATGCTTTATGCACGATTTTCGCGCTGTCAACCAGGGCTGTGGAGTCGGAGTCATGGAGTCGTAGTCGGTGTCATGGAGCCGAAGTCATGGAGTCGGAGTCATGGAGTCGGAGTTCAGACGAATTTCAGAGGAGTCGGAGTCGGAAAAAATGTACCGACTCCGAGTCCAGTCTTAATTCTTTTAGAAAAAGAAAAAAACATACGAGATGGACGTTGCATCAGTGGACAGTAAACAAATAAGACTAAACATTCGATTAGGTCTTTGGCAAAGTACCTACCAACATACATATGTAAATAAACTAATTACAAAACACACTATTCAAACGTAAGTGAAGACGATTAACAAAAGTAATCCGGCAGAAATAAAATTAAAATTAAAAAGGGAAATTTGAACAAGAGATTTTAAATAACATTGAGTAGTAGGGTCGTAGTTTAATGTAGTAGTAATCATTTATCCAAATTACCTGTTGCATCCATACTTATGATTATTCTCAGCTTCGAAAATAATTAATAATTATGTAATGGCATCTTTGTAGGAGAATTTGGTTGTAGCTATTCTGTTCTTCACAACAATTTTAAAAACGTATTATGCAATTAATTCTGTTTTTATTAGAATGAATTTTAGAAAGTTGGTTAAATGGAGAAAGCAGTGCCGATTTGTATGTTCTCTGGAGAAAACAGTTTAATACTTAATGATGTCAAAGATATTTTGAATAAGCAAAGAAATTACATTTTAAAATTATGTGGTCCTAACTTTTTTGTTTGTGGTCCGATCAATAGGCCTTTTTGATATCTTATAGGCCGTTTATTATTTACAATTACGTTGACAGGTTAAATAAGTTTGCCAACAAATTCGCTGGGCACAAATGTAACTTCTGTTTTGCTTATGGTTTCAGCATTTGTTTGTGAGTAATTTGATATGCACAAGCCATATGTTTAATACAATCAGATACAATACTAGAATAGAAATTTAATTTATTAAATTTGTTCCTTTTCTGCTGGTAGTGCTTTTGTTGTCAGCAAATTTAATGTTGCTCGGTTGTATTATTCTGGTCAAACTTCTGAGTATTTACGTATGTAAGATTTTTATTACACATTATAATTTGAACATATTTTTGTATGCAAGTTTTCTGGAGTCGGGGTCGGAGTCGGACCACGAAAAATATCTGGAGTCGGAGCCCTGCTGTCAACTAATCTACAAACATCGTTGCATTGCACATGACGTACCCTGTCTACCGCTCTGTTATCGGAGGGTAATGAAGGATAACTCGCGGAACACAATACCGCGTTCGAATACTCTTATGAGTGGGCAACCCAACAACCACGCTGACAAAACGAACGACCTGGGCGATACTTGGATGATACTTTGGGAGACCGCGCGTGATCCAGGGAGAGAAAACGAACGCACTCCTGGGGTGCGTTCGTGTTGTTTGGGTAAGGGGAGGGTAAAGTGACGGCAGGGTGATGTAAAGTAATCGGTCAACTATCAGCTGACGAATTTGGTAGCGTCAAATGCCATAAATTTGAGATTAGTAGCGATGGACGAACAACGGAGAAAAATGCAATGTCTTGCAACTGCCATAATCACCACATTAAGAGCAGTTCAGACTGTTACTACCATTGAATTAAGACGACGAAGAAGAGTGTTTGGCCAAGAAAGCGGTACGCATAGAAAACACAACTTAGACAACATTTCCGCATAACACGCGAATCATTTGAAAATTTGCTGCCAATTGTGCACGAACAGATAAGTCGATCTTTAGGAAAACCTAGAATCCCGCTTGAAAAGCAGCTGCTAAGTGTTCTATGGATCTTAGCAACCCCAGACTCCTACAGGTAAATTTGTTTTATTATTCCTTAATAGATTTTTATTTTGTTTTTATCTTTAGATCGGCATCTGTCAGATTTAATTTGAGCAAATCCTCTCTCTCGGAATGTTTTTTTCGAATTGTGAAAATTTTGTCGGAAATGGCGAAAATAATCATATATTGGTCTACTGAAAACGATATACCAACTGTAAAGCGGAAATTTAAATCAGTTGCTGGTATTGATAATCTCTTAGGAGCAATTGATGGAACATTTATTGAAATAAAGGAACCAGCCGTTGATGGAGAAGTTTACAAGACGCGAAAGTGCAACTTTCCCATAACATTACAGGCCATATGTGATGCAGATTTAATGTTTAGGGATTGTTTTGTGGGATATCCAGGCTCTGTCAGTGATACTAGGATTTTCCGCAATTCGGGATTTTACAAAACCGCATTAGAAAATCCTAGAAACTATTTTAGTAATGATTAATTGTTTATTGTGGGCGATAAGGCGTACCCACTGCTTGATTGGTGCATTCCGCTGCAACAAATTGAGATAGCCAAGATATCTTTTCCTTAGATAACCAGTCAGGTCCATACCACCCTAAATTAGGTGTTTCAAGTAACTCAGGATCCATGCCTCAGCTAATTATATCGGCTGTATTTTGTTCGGAACAAACGTGCCCCCATTGCTCAATAGAAGTTAGTTCGTGAATTTCCGAGACGCGATTAGCAACAAAACTCTGCCATACGTTCGGTTCAGCATTTATCCAAGATGAAGCTAGTTTTGAGTCTGACCATAAATAGGTATTTGAGAAAACGATTTGCATAGAATCAACGACCTTTTTTGTTAGTCGAGCTAATAACGTGGCACTACATAACTCTAAACGGAGTAAAGAAATTGTTTTTAAAGGCGCGACTTTGGATTTTGCACATTATAATTTTATAAAATATGTATTATTTGAATCTGTGCATCTGACGTATAAAGACTGTGTAGAATGCTTGTTCTGAAGCATCACAATATCCGTGTAATTGTAAATCTATATATATATATATATATATATATATAATTCGAAATTGTAACTTGGCTTGGAATTTTTATATTTTTAATTAAGCAAAGCTTCTTATTGAATTTCAACCAAGCGGTATGAATATCCATAGGGACCGTCTCATCTCATTCAAGTTTAGCCTGCCAAAGTCTTTGTAATAAGATTTTAACCCTGATTGTTGCAGGTCCGATTAAACCTAATGGATCAAAAATCTTAGAAATTGTTGAAAGTATGATACGTTTCGTTATTTTGTTCGGTTGCCTTTCGGGTGTGTAGGTGGAATAAGGTAAAATATCGTCGGTCGAATTCCATAGTAAACCTAAAGCCTATGAATTTTCATTATCATCGATGTAATATTCTTGTAATTCTGCCACTGAGTATGCTTTTATTATTAGAATTCCATTTACGAAGTTCAAAACCTGCACGTTCTAAAATTTTACTAATTTCGCCCTTCAATAATTTTGCACTGCCTAATGTATCACTACACAGAAAAAAATACGGAGTTGATTTCAACTCCCTTTCAACTCTTTTTGTGTTTCCCTCGCGTCCAGAGTGAAATCACGCAAAGTTGTTGATTCCAGAGTTAATATAAATACATTAGGAGTTTAATTAACTCCTTCCAACTCCCAACTCGGAATTGAAAAATATTCACGGAAAGTAGTTCAATTAACTCCATTTTGGATGTAAATCAACTTCGAAAGGAACTGACTTATTAAATACAAATTGTGAGTTGATTAAACTCTTAACAGTGTTGAAATAACTCTGGAGTTATTTAAAAATTTACATTTAATAAGAGTTGAATTAACTCCTTGTAGAGTTAACAATGACGTTAAATTAACACTGGCGAGAATGTGAATTAACTCTGTATGGGAGTTGGGTCAACTCCTTGTGGGATTTGAATTAAATCCGTTAGGATTAGATATTAACTATTTTATGGATTTATAATTAGCAAAGGTTTTCAAAAAAATACTGGTTCCATGATTATATTTTTTTTATTCAAATAACATTATATTATAAAAATACACAAAACTATAACATAAAACATATTGCCTATAGTAAATCGTATATAAATCGTACAAATGAGATAGTTCTTCCAAGCATATTAACGTCTCATTATCTTCTATATTTGTACAAATTTGATATGCTTGCAAAAACTCATTAAACTTAACTGTTTTCCAACGGTGACACACAAAATAATATTTTTTATTACAATGAAATAAATGTTTAATTTTGTAAAATACTGGTAAATTGTTGTTGCATTTACCATGCACCAAATAAAAACCTACATGATACTTAATGCCGTTTATTGCTGCCCATTTAATAAAAGTTAGGTTATTGGGATGTGTAACATTTAAACCGAGAAACCATTCTTTATTACCAAAATCATTAATACTTTTAGCAGGACCGAAAACTAAATCCTCTTGTACTTTATTATTCCATATATGTGACCAATGAAGTTGATGTTTATTGCACACCGTCTTGCAAATATTTTTATAGCAACTATTTTGACCAAGGAGTCTTTTAAAAAAATTATGTTTTGCTTCATAACGTATCGCTGACATTTGATAAAGTGGTCCCATCATAGTTATAATCCTAGGATAATGCACCATCATGTGTTGTTTTGGTATCAAATCTGCTTTTTATTCTGCAATAAAAGATTCATGATGTGCTTGTATTAATGTTTTTAACTTATTTGTTGTCAATTGACCAGTATTCTTGTATTCTTCTAAATATTGTTGTCCGATGGGATGTTGCTTTAAATTTTGTTCAAATGCCTACAAGCAAATTTATTAAGTATAATTATCTGAAGACAAACAAAAATTTGGTTCAATAATATCACAGATAGTATGTAGGTACTTACTTGTAATAACGAAGTCTCTTTACTCGATTGAGGTTTTGGAGACAACGACTGGCTGAGAATGATGCTTAAAGGTACATCGCTTACATCACCTGATGTAGGAAATAAATTTAATAACTACATTGTAATAATTAAATATATGTTTGATTGCTTACACAACGGTAAAGATTCCTCTAGAAAGTTTTCGTTCTTAAGCTTTACGTCAATAATGACGCCTCTTTGGCTACACCTAACAAAATCTAGAAGAATATCCTTAGCGATTGTCCAAACGATTGTCCCAATCGTTTGGATCTATACTAAAACTCTGTCCAACTAATTAACAGAAAATGTCAGTATTACAAAAATATACATCTAAATATTTTATTGGTTAGAATAGATTTTAATTGAACAAGCTGCAATCCTTAACCTATACATATAATACAGTAAACAGTCGGTACATATTTACCTTAGGGCCCTTTCAAAGCGATGCGTACCATCCGTGCGGACGCGGACGGTACGCGCGTACCGCTATGTCTACAGAGATCTATGGCGGCTTTCATCTACGTTGCTCTGAAAGCTGCCATACATACATATATCCCACTAGTTATAGCTGTACGCGCGTACCGTCCGCACGGATGGTACGCAACGCTCTGAAAGAGCCCTTACACAGAACTTAAAGTACATATTTAGGTTTATAATAAAATTGTTAATTACATATTACATGTAACTAACAATTATAAATTTTTTTGGTCAAGCCGTTTTGAAGTTATCAGTTTTCAAATACGTCGCTTTACGTCCGGCAAGATCAATCTATCGGGTATTACACAATTTCTACTTACTTACCGGCACTAATTATTGATTCCAAGCATAAACTTTCTGAAGGAAACTTTATCCACTTTTTACTTGCGTTGAATTTTCCTCGTATAAATAGGAACTCCATTCTCACGTGGTATAAAAACAAATGACTTTCTTCAAACTCGACACTGCACTGCTCGACACCCTATGGTAACCCCCTCCAGTCCGTTATCCACCAAGCTGGCGCCTTTTCTCGCATCACAACAATTTGCAATCCTTTACGGATTTGATTTAACACATTAACAGAGTTTAATGTAATATGGTAACGGAGTTGTAAAATGGTAACTATCGAGAGATTTATTATTTTGCTGCACAGAGTTGATTCAACAATTTCGTGACGTTAAAAGACAAATCATTCCGAAGGGAGTTATATCAACTCCGAAAAATATTTATTGCAACTCTTGATGGTGTTGTTTTTGTTAAATACGAAGAAACATTTATGATAACTCCTAACAGAGTAAAAATTTAACAATTTTCGGCGAATAATCAACTCTGTTCACTCCTTTTTAACTACGTGAACCACAACTCCGTCATATTTTTTTCTGTGTACCCGTCATTAGATCATCGACATAAAAATCTCTCATTATAATTGCATTCGCTTCTGGACACTTTGCATTATTTTCAATAGCCACTTGGTGTAATGTATGTACGTATGGCTAAAAATGAGGCCGATGCTGGCCCGTATGTCACTGTATCTAACCAGTAATGTTCTAACTCTTGATTGGAATCTGAACGCCACACAATGCGTTACAAATCGCGATGACTTTCGTCAATGTTTATTTGACGATACATTTTACTAATGTCCGCAGTTATCACATAATTATGCTGTCTGAATCGTCAAACCATGGAAAATATGTTACACCGTGATTTTGACCAAAGTACTCCTACCTGTCTTCGCCTTCCAACATAGTCCGCGGGTGACCTCAGCTTGCTCTTCTCCTCGGAGAGTGGGGTGGGTGCAACAATGTATTCACACGGGTAACAGACAGGGCGCCACACAGTCTCACCCAGATGCGGACAATTGGACTGTGTCAATTAGTTGGGAAAATGGAAGGAGACTCGACAGTGAAACAAGCAAATGGTACCCAAAAATTTATTGTCAATGAGGGGTTCAAAATGCCTCACATATTTATCCATATATATTCCCAACAAGCGAAAGAAAAAAAATTAACGGGTGCCAACACGCAAACCGAAAACGTGGCAAAAGTAGTCGCCAGTTATATAATCAAGTTCAGACGTTGATCAAACTTCCGCAGTACGAACTCAACACGTAAACAATTCAAGTGATAACAAACAACAACAAAAAATAATATCAACCGCAATTGTCAACGTAGGACGCGGAAGGACGCGTTGAATTAAAATAAAATACCAGCGCTGCAGATGTAATTGGCCAAATACACGTAAGCGTGACACGGTACTGCGTGTCGTAAGACTGAACACACACAAGCGTTGACTAAATCGTTGATTCACACAAAATAAAAATACACTGAAATGTCCTGAAGGGAATTGTTAAAGTTCACAAATTAAATAGTAAAATTTATTGAAAGTTTAAACTACTGTCAGGTCTGGCGATATCAAGCCAAGTGCACGCCTGAACCGATTCAATTTATAGAACAAGTCAACTTCAGATACAAGAATGCCCAAAATTATTAAATGAATCAAAAATAACAAACAAATGATAACACAAAACGTAGCGTTAACTTGTGCCTAGGCAAAATATTTCAAACAATGAATCTAAACAACCAACGCAGGCACTCCGAACCAAATTGTCCGTTGTTGACCTCGGAAGAGGTTAGAATGTGTGTCCACGGCAAATAATCATATGCAAGACCTACTTGAGCGATCCCTTTGGGGTTATGGTCGAGTTACACGAAAGGATATATTCCCCAGCGGCCTCCGTTCCAACTTGCAGGCTTCGGCAACGGGAGCTGCTGTCCGACGCACAGTATCGCTGCGTCGTCGGCTTCCGGAATTATGATCAATCACATCAACCCAGTCTTCCAAGTGTAGACAACCGACCGCTGACCAATACTCGTCTGCCGAGCACAACCTCCAATAGACTAGCCAATCCGAAAGTCAACAACCTCCTACAGGAGGAAACTTTCGGTTCTAAGACAAAACATTCGGTAACCTCACAAAATCTTCGATACCCTCACAAAATCACTAAAAATGAGAATTCGCCAACAATTACCAAAGGATCAAGATATAACGCAAAGTACATACCCCTTAAGGATGTTAGGCGGGTGTAAACGTGGTGACAAGCGGAGCTGAGTACAATCCACAATCAGTGTAGGCTCAAACAATGCCAAATACCAAGAACCAATCTCTTATCTCCCGAATGCACGGTTCGACGCTGTTCTCCAATCAATCCCAACAACAGACGACGAAAATTGAGAGATTTGGCTCAACAGACTCCAATTGATCACAAAAAAAGGCTTAGCTTCAAAGACAAAATTCAACTGTCCCGACAAATTTGCTCGAATCGCCTATCTCAACCCATGTGGAAAAAATTATGAGACGACAGCGACAAATGCGGCGGGAAGGGGGAACTAACAAAAATTTAACGCAAAATCTTAATTAAACTAACGATTTCAATGAATTACGAGACACTACTCATTAATCACCTGGGACGTCGGTTAACAACAAGAGTAGCCATAAACTGATGTGAAAAAGAAAGTCGAGTGACACTAACAAAAAAATGACCTAACTAATGAAACGGGTAATAATGCCACAAATTAAGAAGTAAACAATCAACCAGGGGACGTACTAGGTAGGGAACATGACCAGACCAAGTAAGAAACCAGACAATTGACTCGGAATGCGAAGAGTAAAGGAAAAATCGACATAAACATGAATTGTTGGCCATGGGCGTAATGTCTGGAATACCAATCTTCCAGAACTGAAACTTATACAAACAATACCTCGACGCAACCTGGCCACTTGCACAAAAAGTGGTCAATAATCAAAGTCTAATTAACAAAATACAATCCCTCCATGCACATCAGTAATGCATTGAGTACCACTACTGGGCAACAGATGGAGCCACGGGGATCTAACTTGAATCAAATATTTCGAATATGAGTAAATGGCCTAGTTGATCATTTAACTCCTGTCACAACGTGACAAATAGGTTATCTTGAATTACAGGACCAGTTTTTAAAATATCATTTAATGAAATGTCGGTATCAGTTTTTGCAGACGCATCGAATACAACACGTTATTTTGTAGTAGTGCTGTTTCAGCACACCATGATGTGGTAAATAGCAAATTAACTTATCATTACCTTCATCTTTATTAATTTTTGTCATATGTCCCAACCTTCCGTATTCTTGCATGAAGTCTGTATACAATGCTTTAAGTGTAATATTACGCTGTAGCTTATTTTCCAGATTATACAATCTCTTTAGTGCGGTTTGTTGTGATGACCTGATTGATTTAATGTTTTCTTTGAGTGGCAATTTGACTGTAAAACGACCTGTTTGGTCACGCTTAAAGTTTTCATAAAAATGTTGTTCGCAATATTGCTCTTCCTTTGAAAAAATCCTTTTATTTTCAACCTCTTCAATTTTCCAAAAGTTTTATAATGGTCGTGTATTATTTTGTTATTAATGGAAAGATGGCATAAAGATGAATCTTGATTTTTGTATGACATACGACCTGAAATTATCCAACCCAACGGTTTTTTTGCAGAACTGGTATATCTCTGCCGGTTGTTAATTGACCTATGCATAAAAGATGCAGAAAAATATCTTTTCCTAATAAAATGTCGATTGGATTTGATTTATTAAATTCAGGATCGGTAATTTTACGCTATGCGTATCAATTGTGTAATGCCAAAAGAATTTGGTGGGATATTTTCTGTTATTTTGTCTATGATTAAAAATATTAAATTGGCTGTGTAATTATTATGCATGGATTTTATTGTCGCTTGTGTTTTATTTGAAATGCGTGTAATTGATTCGCTAATTTCACTTACAGGGATGTCTATTTTGATTCCTTTCAACTTTAATTTTTTGAATAAATTATATGAAATGAAATTGGATTGTGAACCGCTGTCCAAAAGAGCTCTACATTGAGTAGACTTGCCATAAGCGTCTACGATATAAATCAACGCTGTTAATAATAATACGCGTTCTTGCTTTGGGTGCATTGTGTATGTAGATATGCTACTCGTAGGTGTGTTATTGCGTGTATCTGCGGGTTTATTGTGTGTATCTGTATGTTTATTGTGCGTATCTGTAGTTTCATTTTTGTTTTCAAAGTGTAATAATGTGTTATGTTTTTTATCGCAAATTTTACAACTTCCTGCATTGCATTCCTTGCTATTATGATTTGGTCTAAGACAATTAGCACACAAGTTATGTTTTTTTACCTCTAAATATCTTGTTTTAGGTGACAGTTTTTGAAATACTTCGCAGTGAAAGTTTGAGTGCCCTTTTTTTTACAAAAGTTGCACGTGTATTGTTGAGTACTAAGATGATTTAAAGAATGTGCATGTTGTTTCTTCTTACAAATAGATTTCCTATACTGTGTCGAATTAATTTCGAGTTTTTCCAGCAATTGGCAGCGTTTGGTTAAAAAATCAGTGAATTGTTTGATTGTAGGAAATTCATTGTGGTTTGTTACATTTTCCCATTCTCGTTTGGTGATAGGGTCCAATTTTTGAGTTAAGATGTAAATTAAAAGAGTATCCCAGCTGTCTATCGGTTGTTCGGGTGCCTTTAAAGACCGAATGTCCTTTAAAAACGGGTCTAAAAACAATAATAGAATAAAGGGTATTTTACACTATACTACTTTCGTCTTTTTGTAAACTTCTTTTTAGTCACTAGAAAAAAGTTCTAAATAATAGTATAGTTGGAAATGCCATGCTATTATATTTCTAAACTTTTTCTTAGTATAGACGCATGCGCAGTGTATGCATTTGTAAGATTTGCCAACAGTGCGACCGTGAATCATTTTGTTTTGTTTTGACATACCGCAGAAAAGTATACGTTTAACGTCACAGTGACGCGCTACACTTTGTACAGTTGGTTTAATTTATGCAATTTAATTTGTAGTAACATGTTTACACAGTAAAATATTGCACAAATAAACCTGTATAAAGTAAACAAACAACCTAACCTTAAATGCACCAGGTTGGCTATGCTGGAATAAATAAAGAAGTGTGTCTAATATACCCATCCCTTGTTACTTTAAAAATTTTTTCTAGTTACTAAAAAGAAGTTTAGAAAAAGACGAAAGTAGTGCAGTGTAAAATAGCCTTAATACTAATCCTAATACGCACTATATATTAACGAGAAACCGATCATACCCAAAACCGTGAGGCGTCCCACCGCCATGTTTTACCGTGGGGACAAATCACGAATCAAAACTAAACGTATTTCACTCATACAATAAATTTTATTGATTGTTATCTAAAGAAACAGCAAAATATAAAAAATAAAGGAACTCACATTAGTCAGTAAAAAAATGTAACTTAAACAGAATGTTAATAATAATAAGATACTTAGTTAACGTTTAGCTTCTATTGCACATTATATCCACTTAAGTCAATAGAAAAAGAATAAATAGATGATGTTCGAGATGTACCATTTGAGAAATTAGATTTCGGCAACCGCAAAACACCATCATTGAAATAAACACTTGCGTTATCTTCTACAATGGGAAAAACAAGCGTACAAACTCCCGTGTTTTTCCCCTAAGATATAAATAACAGTTTTTTATTATCGAATTTTACGAGTAGGGAGAGTCCAACATTTATATTTTCCGGACTGGGAATATCCAAATTTATATCCTCATCTTCTGGATCAGATGCAACGTCAAACTCTTCGCTATCATCACTCAAATTTGCAAATTCAGACGGGCTATTCTATCGGAGTCAGGTTGTGTGTGGATATTTCCTTCGCGCTACCTTTCTTCGATGAGGAAGTATTTGTAGCAGCGACTTGTTTTGATATGGTCTAACTGCCTCAGGGGATAATATTGACATAGAGCTTGACGGTACGACAGTAGGAGGTGATGTTACATCTTCGTCCGGTCAGTTCCCACGAGAGTTGGCTTCAGCAACTGATATCTCGTCTTGCTCATTGTTTTCGGTAACCTCATTATTTTGACTAATATGCATGTCTATAAAACCCAGCAATAATGTCAGCAATGTCTTGAGAACTCGCTTCAAATATTTGTATTGGTGCAAAATGGTCATCTCCAAATGCAATTAAATGGCCAAATGCCTGGTTTTGTAAACCCACTTGTAACATTCGTTGGGGACTGGGGTAAAAGATTCCAGAAACGCTGTTTTTGTTAGTTCAGCAATGCTATATATGGACCGAATCTTTCCTACATTTCGAACGTGCCAATCGTTAAAGGCAGTTTTCAGTTTTCCTTTAAATGGCCAAAAAATGCTGACGTCCAAAGGTTGTAACTTGTGTGACGTGTGTGGTGGAAGAGTAGATGATGTAAGTAGATGATACCAATATCACGACAATATTGGTGACCGCTTCGATTGAAGTGTGAGACTCATGATTGTCACATATTATTAGAATCGGATTGTCCTTGCTTTATAAAGTATGACGCTGAATATGTCTTACAACTTGAATGTGCAATTCTGCAGTGCTACAGCCGCTTCTGTTTGCCAAACCTAGACTTCCTTCCGGAGCACCATTTAAAAAATGGTCTTTATAATGGACACGTGGAAAGATGGGGGAACGCCGTCGAAGGATTTGGGTAAAGGAGTGGATTAAAAAACGTGAGCAATGCGGAGCAATAAATAATTTACTGCAGGAATTAAGAGATGGCGATGAATCATTTTATAAACATTTTTTACGAATGTCCAGGATAGATTTTGATTTCTTATTAGAAAAAGTAACTCCATTAATAAGAAAGGAGGACACGCTTATGAGAAAAGCAATAACATCGTCTGAACGGCGTCGGCCGTTGTTAGAAATTACAGTCTAACCTACATTGAGCACCTTTGCATTCAATATTGTATCATAAACATACCAAATGCACGACCTTTGCCGGGACGAAATACAGCAGTTCCATTTGTTATTGTCGCCGACGATGCGTTTCCTTTACAACCACATGTGATGAAGCCGTTAGCTTTTCGAAACCAAAGTGTTCAGGAAAGAATTTTTAATTATCGTCTGTCTCGAACAAGGAGAATCATTGAAAATTTGTTCGGCATTGCTTCAGCTCGATTTCGTGTTTTAAGGAGAAGTACAGAAATTTCACCAAAAAAAAATGAAAGCAATAGTATGTGTAATTGCTGCACTTCATAATTTCATTATGTCGCAAAAAGAGTCAGAAGCAATATATGCACCTAGAGGAACATTTGACAAAGAAAATGGTGATGGCAGTATTACTCAGGGCAACTGGCGAAATGAAGAACGCAATTTTATTCAGTCGGAAAGAGTGCCAAGAGGCATGAATTCAAAAGCAAAGGCGGTCCGCGAGGAATTTAAAAGTTATTTTTGTAGAGAAGGACAGGAGGTACCATGGCAAGGACAATTTATAATATAAAAATTTGCTAAACTTGTGTGATGATACCTCGATTATAATTATTCGTACCCTAGTAGGTACATATTTTTTATATAATGAAATATGCTTTTAATATTTTATTAAATTATGTTTATTAAAACTGTGTGTCTCTTTATAAATTCCTCAATGGGTTTTTTTTTTATTAAAATAAGTAATTACTTACCATTGAATCCCATGTCTCCGTACTGGAACTGTGTTGAAACATGAAACATGCGTTATAAAATTCCCATTTTGTTTGATATCTGTCTCCACTTTTTAATCGTTTCATCTTTGCACGTTCGTTTGTGAACTGCGTGCGCAAACTATGAATTTTGCGTCTAATTTCATCACAGGACATATTTAAAAGCCCCCGCAATACTGGATATTGCATTTTCCCTCTTTACCCTATCCTTAAATTCGTATTGATTCTCCACAAACATTCGTTACACTCAATTAAATTAATTAAATGTAGTGTTGCTTCCGCTTTTTGACTGTTTTCAGTGACATTTTAAAGCAAAATTATATATTATGTAGAATATAATAATGTAACCTCAAAACTTCGTGGACAGCCAGACCGTATATACATCTACTAAATGTTGAGCCACTAAAGTGGAAGTGGACCAACACGTCGGTCCATTAATGTGTGGCGCTAGTACCGTGTTTGTACCTGTTTGCACGCAGCAACATTTTAGCTGTACGCATCTTTAAAAAATTGCGCGCTGTACTGAAAGTGTCGCAATATTTATAGTTGCAGCGTTTTTCACGTAATTTTTTAACTTTCGCAATACAAAAAGTGGCGTCGTGTAAGAGCACCTTACCGGAGCAATATTGTGGTTAAAAAATTCAAAGCTAATCTGTTTTGCACCAATAGGTACAGCGAATGCTCATGTTGTCTTTCTTCTCAGTATATTTTTTTAAGTATATAAATTTATTACGTCATTGATCTGCCGTATGAGATTTTACATTGTCGCTAATTATTTGCCAAACTTTATCGTTTCTTATTGTGGTGTATTTTATGTTAATTTTCTTTATATCTTTCTATTAGGTGTAGTATCTGGGTCTTAGTCCACTACACCCGCGAAACCTCATCCGTATTAACATTTTCTACATTTTTCACAGCTTGTTGATTTCCACATGTTTTTGGATGGATATTAAATTTTTCAAACAACGTCCTTGCTAATCGACACCAATTCGCCATCTAAAGTGAGAAAATCAATATTATAACACTAACAATCAAATATGTATCATTTATAAGTATGTACCTGCTTTACGTTGCAAAAGCGCATTGTCACTTTGCAATAGCGGTTGCCCATTGGCGTCAAGCACTATTTGAAAACTTGATTCATCAATAACCTCCATTGTTACAAAAAAAAGATGCAAATACACCAAGTAAACACCTGCATAAGCGGCAGCGAACCAGCGTGTTTTCAAACGTCTAACGTGTTTCTAACGTAATGAATGACATCGCGTATGTTCTCAATTTTTACCCAGCTGTAGACCTGGTGAAAAAGTCGTTCGCCCGGTAATGTGTGACCACCGAAATTTCTATATTACCCTACAAGCTCCTACCTGCGCACTCTTGCGATTCTCGGGTGCTCCGGCTAACTCACGGAGGTGGTCGTGGATCATCAACGAAGTTCCACACTCAACAGAATCGAATAATATAGGCGCCAAGCAGACAGAACCCGATGTAGAACCTACCCGCCTGCGAGGGTATGATGGAAAGAAAAGAAGTGACACAGGAGAATAATACGAGCCAGAAACTTTCAGAGAATTCAAAGGATTATTTCCGGGTGTGCAGCAAACAAATCGAGTAATGGTACATTGAACCACAACAACATCCGATCCCGATCCCAACAGGGTACTGGTTATAATCACCAATAAAATAAAACATCATTACAGTTTTAGGCGCAACTATCAAAAATTCAACGCAGGCGGTACCATTGACCGTTAAACCTATAAAAAAAAATAACTGATCCGAAAAATAAGTAGCACCCCCAATCGCAATCCATTGTCGTTTGGCCAAACTCAACTCAATGCGTAACACCCGCTCCCAAACTTGGAAACAATTAAGTAATAATAATAATAAGCGAGAAACGTTGAATAGTTTCGATTTACAATACAAGCGCACCACTATATGTACCTGAACGCCCACCTCGTTAAATGAAAGAAACCAAGTAAATTTAAAAATAAACGGTCAAAATTTAATTAAGTATGAATGAAAGTATTTTCTTTTAATTAGTAAAGAAATTATAAATCGTTAAATAAAAAAACAAACTAGTGGGATAATAGCTGGGAGCGGCAGCCAAAATACAGAAAAGAATTAGACGTATTAGTCAAAGCGCACCTCCGGAATATAGGTCGGTACCACTACCACTGCTTCCGACTCAATAATTCTTTAATCTAAATCAAAAGTATGAAGGAAATTACTTTAATTAATAAATACAAAAGAGCCCAATTTAAACGGAGAGCAGCTGGGAGCGGCCGCCGAAATATACAAGGCATTACAATTAATTGTCAAAGTGCACCCTCGGAATAATGTTCGTTCTCCTGATTCTCAAACGTCAGTCTGTACGGTGAGGTTAGGTCGGTTGGCACCGTATTACAGCGTCGACGGAAGCAGGCGTAGGCGTTGGAGGTACGATAGACAAAATGAGCGATAGTTTCGTCAAAAAGGAGAACGAAACATCAAAGGTCTGACCTGTATTCCACCTGCGACTTGATAAGGAAACTTCAGCCTCTACAGCAAACTCTGGAACCGCAATCGGTCACTTTAGGCTTCCGAATTCCCTCCAAGAGTACTGCAACCGAGCGTCCCTCGTGCCTTTGTTTCAGCGTTTCACAAATCAGCCTCGTCGTCGCAACAATCCGTCCTCCAGAGGTATGTCGTCTCGCAAACAGAACAGCCTCGTCGTAGCAGTGTTCTAGGCCCGCAAACAAAACAACCAGTGTTCTAGCCACGTAAGAAAGGACATGAGGACCAGTCGCCCGCAATTACATACCCAAGGTTGAGTAGGGCTAGTCTGTACTCTTAAAGACGCCTCCAACATTCGGGGATACTTAAACTCCGCATAAGCGTGGAATGGGAACACACACAATTCCCTCTCCCAGCGTGTGTTGCAATATATCCGCCAAATGGCGCAGTCAAACTGCAATTCCAAACTCTTGACTTGTGCAACTGCACGCGGTACGTACCCAGAAAAATGGCGGAGAAGACAAATAAGAATACGGTGGTTATCACCAACGGCGAAGACCAACTCCGCTCTCCGGCGACAGCGCCGAATTCTCATGCGAATTGCAAAGAGCGGCGAAGCGCGAAGCTACGCTACCGCAAGCGATCAACAGATGTCGCCCTACGCACCAAAATCTGAAGATGTTACAACCCACACAAGCAAATCCCGGAAACCATGGCTTCAAAGGTAGCAATTGACAAATATAGAAAAAAACGTGTAACAAATGTTTAGACGTCGTTTCGGAACGCGTAGAGTGTTTCAACTAGTGTAGGCAAACCATCGAACTTTTTTCTATCCAAAACTATCGATAGTAGAAAAAAAAAACTATTGAAAACTATCGATAAACTATCGGTTGCATCCGATTAAAAAAATATTTATTCTCAAAGAATCAACGTTTATATGTATAAAACATTATCTTATCAAACAGAATTTATTTAAATATAAATTCATATTTGTAGCATAACCATGCATTAGACCGCAAAAACATTAGTTTGTCAAGATTCCTTGGCTGCATTCTGTTTCTTCTGTCAGTCATGAAGAGGCCAGCCTTGGAGAAAAGTCGTTCTGCTGGCAGGTATGCACAAAAATTTAAACGCAACACAATTTCATTGTCATACCTGTTCCAATAGTCAATGGGGCATTCCGTTCTTGAAAGGGGTGATTTTTCCAGAAACTGCCTCACATAAATTATTGCGTCATAAGTAGGTGTCATTCTTTCAGAAGCTTATAATCTGTTGCATTTGGTTCCCGGTTCTGTTCATTAGGATCATTAGCATTTAATAGATCATTAGCATTAGGAATCTGCCTATGCCTAAGTTTATTCGCTTGACACGTCACTTGTGTTATTAAATTCCTACTAGCATTATTCGCTTGTGCACCAGTTCAGAATCCAAGTTTTTTTATTATGGGATCCAGAATTGTGGCTAACTGAACTGAATCTTTCATTTCATAGGGATACAACCATTTTTGTATTGCTTTCAAGCAACTATTAATTAATTCCTTCTAAGTCCTTTAGATCTTGCTTTGGAAGCATTACATTAAATTTTCTTACCATTCCACATATGAGTGGCACTCTGAGAGAAATGGTTACATATTGTTCCCCACATACTTCCATTGTCGATTCTTCGAATAGTGAAAGTATTAACACTAATTTTTCGAGTATCACTTAATCTTCCGTATTTAAAGCAATTCGAGCCTTATTGCATTCCACAATCGGTGAAGTTAAAGGATCTCTTACTTCCAATATTCTTGTAATTGTGTGGAATGTACTGTTCCTTACCTTGTAGGCGTTTCCTGGAAAAGTTTTAAAATTGGCATTTTTGACCGTTCTTGTTGGCTTCAAAGTTTATCAGCTAAAGTATATGCAGCTAAAGTACTATGTCGAAAGAAGCTGCATATGTCTGTACATCTTTTACATCTTTATGTTTTAAAATATCCGAAACATGAAATGTGGGGTATTTTTAATGAGGTAATACCATTGATCATATTCGCCGTTATCAGTAATGATGGCCACAAGTTTATCGCAAATACTCCATTCTCTCAGTATCTGTACAATAACCTGAAAATTGCATTATTAATATTAAGAATATATTTAAATATATTTTTCATGCTGTCAGTTTACCTCACTAATATTTTTGTCTGTGTGATGACCTTCCACTTTCAGTATTCTTAAAACGGCAGATTTTAATTTACTTTGAGCAACAAAATGACATGTAATTGTTAAAATTCCCTCATTTTTGTTGGAGGTCCCTCTTCATTTACACCATCTTCATTTGATAAGGCATCTTCATGTTCATGGTCACTCTTTAATTTATTAAATTCTATAGGTTGCTTACGTTTAGCATGATCAAACAAGTTCGAAGTATTCCCGCTGGATTTATTATCTTGGTGGCACCGTTTGCATCGCACAAAAATTGCATTTTCTAGCTTAATAAATAGCAACTACATAATAGATTTAGATTTACCCACTAAAAACGAAATGCAATACTATCACACAGAGAAGTGTTGACTTAGTTTAAAGCAGCCATTGTTAATCCAAAGCAACCGTTGCTTCATATATGCTCAAGAAAATATTTAGTTCATTGAAGAAAATTGTTGTTTTACATGATAGCCTTATTATGAGACTTTAAAATTACCACTTAATACTATAATGTTCAACGTAAGAAATCCTAATATCTTGTATTTAATAATGGGTGTGGTGTTTTTGGGATTGAAGGGCGTTAAAATTCTTTACTCCGTGCTATTTGACATTTTATTAAATTTCTATATTTCGTTGGCTTATTCCAACTTCCTCAGGAACTGTAACAGAGACACTAGGTACAGACCACATGCAGCAAAAACACAATGAGCGTAAGTTACCATAATAATAGTCGACGGATAACCAATAACGATAACAGATGACACGAGAGCTAGTCTCGTAGACAATACATAGCTGAATACCTCTCAAAACAAAACGGTCTTCTAATTGACTTAACTCGAAACCACAAAATGATCTGAAAAGCAATCCCAGAGAATAAAACCTGTACTGGGAATTGGGATAGTAAATATCTCAGGCTAATGAGTAACAATAATACCTTTAAAACCAAAGGTGCCAGAAAACAAACACACTTCTTTCCCAAAGTTCTACAAAACCAGACGGTGGAAGTCCAAAAACAATTAACAAACAGAAGCTAGAGCGATAATTTGCGAGTCACAGATCAAGATTGGAGACACGAGACATCCAATGAATGCGGTTATAATTCTTTTAGGTTAGGACAAAACTCATGTCAACGGCCAGTGACGCAAACACAAAATCAACCAAACCAAAGCCGAAAAACAATGATATCAACAGCAAAACAACCAGACGCAAGATATTTAACTTAAATTTAAAACACTATTTCACTTAGGTTACCTAGATTGGTAAAAGAATCATCTAGAATTTGTCTGTGATTGTAGTCCAAGTTTAATAAATAGGTTTATGTGGCGCTAAGATCTTCAGTGTCGGACCTAAGGTTGATGGAATTCTCTGTCTTTTCAATCCCGATCATTTCGAAAAATAATCGCTCTCGAAGGTTTCTTTTCCTGTAAATAATTTTGGTGTCCTCAAAATTGATCCATGGTGGTCTCATCCTGGTCTTGATCCAATTTCCCGTTTGTCCCACATAACCTGAGCCACACTCACCGCACGGTACTCTGTACACTACCCCAGAGGTGTATTCATGGGGAATCCTAAGTTTGGTGTTAGTGAAGAAATCACCTATCTTGCGGATGTTATAGTGTGCTATCTTCAAGTTTTCAATTGTGAACAGGCTACTTATTGACCGGGATAATCCAGGGACAAACGGGAACCTCCTGTAAATCAAGGGGGGGTGCCGAAGAGGGGCCGTCATGTTCACCGCACGCCTTGATAGGTCATTTCCATAAATCAACCGCCTGAGAAGGAATTTTGGGTATCCGTTATTCAAAAAAATGTCGTATAAATTCCTCTTGTTTTCGTCATGAAACATTTGATGGGACAGTCTCATAACCCTTCCTTTCATTGCCACCACCATACTGATCTTCTGGTTGACAGGATGGTTCGAGTACCAGTTCAGATATCTCCCTGAGTTGGTCTTTTTTTTATACCAGTTAGTTTTTATCAACCCATTCGTGTCCCTTATCAGTAGAAGATCCAGAGAAGGTATGGAAATCTCAACCTCTTCCTCACACGTGAACTGAATGTTCGGGTTAAAACTATTGAAAACTGTTAATATATCTTCTGCCTTACCATTAGGTATGGACAAAATCAGATCATCCACGTACTTCCCAATCACACCAAGCTGGCACGGTAGAGTTGGAAGCACCTTGTGTAAAAGGAAGTCTAACACAATGGTGGCGACAATGGGGGACAATGGTGATCCCATAGGTGTGCCAAAGATCTGCTTATATATAAAACATTCCGTTCCAGCAAAAATAAATGTTGTCGAATAAGAACCGGTCGTCCATGAAGGTTACCCTGTCTATGGGCGTAACCTGACCAATCCTATCCCACTCTTCACCCAAAATCTCAAAAGGGACGTGACATCAAAAGAAACCAAACAATGATCCGGCGGAAGATGGTGGCCCTGATACCGCTGAACAAAAGTGAATGAATCCTTGATGTTGTATTCAGAGTAATCTTCAAAAGCTCTAGTCAAAATATCACTGACCATACACGAAGGTATGGTAGAATTGGGAGCCCACCCAAGAATCTATGGGTCTCATTGGGTTGTCCTGCTTATGTATCTTCGGCAAACAGTAGAGTCTAGGAGCGATCCCGTTGTAGATGGTCAATTTCTTTTTTCTTTTGGTATCAATATAGGATTTTTCATGTAATAACTTGGCAATTTTGTTTTTTTTTCCTCTGTACTCTCTGTCAGATCCACTCTAGAGGGTTGGTAAGTTTTGGCATCATTTAATAAAGAAAGAGTCATCTGTTCATATTCCTCCTTCTTCATGACAACCGTAACTGGGCCTTTATCTGCCTTCGTTACAATCAAAGAAATCCAATCTCAGCCGTCACTACGATTGTTTCTTCCGAGTGTAAATTTAGTGATTTCATAGGCTGTGCGTGCTCTGACAATGTCTTTTCCCTCCGTAGGCAACACTCCCAGAAGACCCTCCACATCTGCCAGAACTTCACCCATATTCGTGTTGTCCACCTTTACCTTAATGCCGAACCTTCCACCCAACGATAGAAAGTTTTTTATTCCCGTGGGGACATCAACATCAGTGAGGTTGACAAACCGTTTGCTGTTGTCCACAAAGAGTTTGCAATCCCCGTCATCGAGTCTCTGCAATTTGTCGAACTTGGCGATATTACGACTTTTTACCCTTCTAAACCACGTATCGTATCTGATGTTTGCTCGACCCAAAAAATCCTCGAAAACATCCACCTCTACATCTCCCGAAACCAACGTCTGTCTCTTCGTGAGCAGAAGGTATTCCAAACTACGTATCTTAGACTGAGTTATCTCTAACTCAAAAGCGACCACCCGCTGTATCAAACTCTTTTTGAACCGCTCCAATGTACCATTTATCCGTCTGTTTTCGACCTCTAAAAGTTGCAAAAGCCTCCTACATCCCCCTCCAACTTGTGACGGTACCATCCCTTGAGATTTACATCTCAACAAGAAATTTCTTCGGTTTCTGTAATTAGCCAATTTGTCCAAGGTGGTCAAATTGGCTAAATGTCTCGTGTCTCCGATCTCGCTTTGTGACTCGCAAATTATCGCTCTAGCTTCTGTTTGTTAATTGTTTTTGGACTTCCACCATCTGGTTTTGTAGAACTTTGGGAAAGAAGTGTGTTTGTTTTCAGGCACCTTTTGTTTTAAAGGTATTATTCTTACTCATTAGCCTGAGATATTTACTAACCCACTACATGTTTTATTCTCTGTGATTGCTTTTCAGATCATTTTGTGGTTTCGAGTTAAGTCAATCAGAAGACCGTTTTGTTTTGAGAGGTTATTCAGCTATGTATTGTCTACGAGACTAGCTCTCATGTCATCTGTTATCGTTATTGGTTATCCGTCGACTATTATTATGGTAACTAACGCTCATGTTTTTGCTGCGTGTGGCCTGTACCTAGTGTCTCTGTTACAGTTCCTGAGGAAGTTTGGAATAAGCAAACGAAATATAGAAATTTAATAAAATTGTCAAATAGCACGGAATAACGAATTTTAACGCCCTTCAATCCCAAAAACACCACACCCATTGTTACATTTACTACGGCAAGAAGCAAAATCAACTAAATTATTTGTATTTAATATTTATATATTTAAACTTAGAATATGTACCTACTGAATATATACGATAACGAGAAAACTACACTGGGTTTTGCTGCCCAATACATATAAGAAATTCATTAAAAAAATTGACATTGACAAATTTGCTTCTCCAAATAAATTCCGTTATGTAAGTGGGAAAGAGGGCCGTCGATGTCACAAATTGTTGCCGCAATTTTCTTTTCACCCTCATCCACAAATTTTCCACGGGTTTGAGTGTGGATGTTCGCATCTACAGGATCAACAAAATTTTCCTGGTGGACGATAACATGGTGGTTGTAAATGCCAGCTTGTATTTGGGGAATGTTGGCGTAGCTTCGCCACGCATCGGAGATAATCGTGGTGCCTAAATATAATAAAACTATTATAAAAAAAAAGTAATTATAAGAAAAAATCAATCAAAATTCTGTAAAAAATACTTGTTTTGCTATTAGTACGCAGTCGCTAAACTTATCTTAAGACGTGCCGAGTGTGCAGACGCAGGCGGAGACAGGCGTATTAATAATATTGATGGTCGCCAACCCGGTGGATTGGCGGCAGTATTTCTGGATTCGGTCAGTTGGGACAGGCTGATGCATGGATTATTATTATTTCTCAGGCTATTAGGATGTTATAGAAGTTTAAGATTGTTGTTGCACACTACCTGGGCAACAACAATCATATATACATTTTTTATACCTTTCAATGATGGGTTCTAAGGTTTCCCTACGCCTATCGGGAACCTCAACAATAAAACACCTTCCACTGCGTCTTTCAATCCCCCCAAAAACCCAATGTCCATCTCTCCACTGGCCCCGGTGGTATTTTCTATGGAAAAACTTTGTTTCGTCTATTTCGACAACAATAGATTCCCCATTTTCATCGAAACCGCCTAGCTGCTCTGGGTTTTCGTCCACATAGGTTCGGCAGACATCGCGGCAAAAATTACACCAGTCAATGGTAGTGTGCGTTGCAGCTTCACCGAAGCGGGCCTCGTAAGCTATTCTTTCCTGTGGGGTATTGTGTGCTCACATATAAATAATGATTAAAATTTTCCGTAGCAGTAGACGGCTCAGGGTAAAGAATGAACCACTTCTTAGGGAAGTGCACGCTTTACAACTTCTACATCTCCACCAATACTCATCGCTCAGCTTCGTTCTTTTTACAAAAGACATAGCAATGTTGCACGACGTGCATGTACGGGCGTTGGAAATTAACCGTCGCTGGGCAAGTCATTTTAAAATTTCCCCTACTGTCACCGCGGTAGAAAATGGAATATGATCCGTTATGGTCCTGTACTCTGCTCTAATGGCATCAACCTCCATTAGTTCGTGCTGGGGAACAATTGAAGTTTGGTGTGCCATGTTGATGTTGCACGCGCGACTCGTACGAACTTTGAAACAGAAGCTAGAAGAGTGGGGCGCCCTCTTCTTAGTTTGAAAGAAATTGACCAAGTAAATCTCGGTGACATGTAGCCGATTACATGCACGGGAATGTCTAGGCACCTCTATTTATTTCATATAGTATATTATATATAGTATATAGTATTTTCGATGAATTTAATTAGTTTATTGTCTTCGGGCAATATCCAGATTTCGAGCACAGCTCGTCTTCAGTTGCACACTACATGTTAAAAAATCTATATTATATTACATTCAAATAAATCATTCAAGTGTACATACCGTCGGGTTAATGCAGTCTTACATATATTCGGTTCAGAGCGGTATTTGTCAAAACAATAAAACATCCACGAGATAATTTAAATAAATAAAATTCGGCACGTTAGCCATTACAGCCATTTCATCTGTCAACTATGCTATGAATTTAGCCGTGTTAGTTGGTGGTTATATAGTATATTTGGAGAAACCAGTTGTTAGAATAGTACATTTATATTAAAAATAGCGTCACCTGAAAACCGTTTAGACAACGCTAATATTGTTACTAAGGATATGTGTTTATTATTATAAAACATAAGTATTTTTCATATCGTTATTTTTGCATGTCACGTATCATTGTATATGAAGTTCTTATTATAATAAAACGCTAATTAAAAGAACACGACCATTTATTTAACCTGGTAGCAGAGCGCGGTTAGCTTGGTTGGCGTGGTTAGCTTGGTTGGAAGAATTACTGCGACAGAAAAATAAGAATGGGTGATGTAATATTCCAGTGTTCGACGGAGCAGATTACGGAAGCTGGAAGAAAAGAATGATGATGTTCCTGAAAATGAAGAAGTGCTATGAAGCTGCAACAACAGAGAAGAATGATGCTGATATTGACTGGGAAGAAAAAAATTTAAAAACGATGAACTATGTTTATAGCTCAATAACAAACAAACAGTTGGAATTTGTTGCTGATAAAGAATCTGCGTATAGTATAATACAGAAATTTGATGAGTTGTATCTACAAGAGTCTACAGCGTTGCAAATTATTTGGAGAAATAAGACAGAGAAGTTAAGGTTGAAGTATTTCACAGATGTTTTCAAATTTTTCAGCGAATTTGAAAAATCAATCAATTCTTTGAAAGCTGCAGGAGCAACAGTTACAGAAAAGGCAAAAATGAATTACATGCTGCGAACATTGCCAGAATCAATGAGCTATATTGGAGATCTGATTGACGTTCTGAAGGAACAAGATCAGACGGTAGAATATTTAAAAAATAAAATATGCATGATAAAGTTAAAAGATGGAGAATCTGAACATTTGGACAAGTCAAATGCTTTTTTGACAAAAAAAACAAGATTACATTTGTTACAATTGTGGGAAACCAGGTCATTTTAAAAAGTATTGTCATCAGGATGGTAGAGGAAGAGGTTCATGGAAGCGACATTTCATGCATCAGCACCAACTCAGCAGAGGGAATTCAAGTCAACCACAGCGTGGAAGTCAATTTTCACGAGGGTATAGCAGAGTTGTTTTTTTTTTCATTCACAGAAATCGCATTTCACTTTATATAGGCTCGATTGTGTAAATCATATTTTCACTCTGTAAATGTTGACATAAAAATGCAGTCGTTATGAGAAAACATACGTATATAAAAATATATAAACATCGTACATATTCCATAACAGGAAGAATACCAACAAACTTAAATCTAAAACAGCACACACACTGTTGGCAGAAACATGTCCTTGCAAGGTGTCTTTTAAACACATGTTCAAATGAAATGTCCGGAAACACTTTGCAAAAGCGCATATAAAATTTTCAGAATTATGCATACACTGCACATGGAGAATGTTACACAAATTCATTATTTAAATAAGTTATTCTCCTTTTTTACGAACTTTAAGACAGGTTCTATTGAAGGGAAGATACGGTCGGTCGGTATTACAATTTTGTAGATCGCTTTTTGTATTAATGTAAAAATATGTTCGGAGGCTGCAGGATACAAACCACTTAGTGTGTGAGAACATTTGAAGCAAATGTCTAATGCTTCCAATACGCTTTTCGATTCATATCGGATGGAGTCTATTATAATGTATTCTTTATCGATAGTCGCCAAGGAATCTCGCACAATTAGTGTATATGGCTGTACTGTGTCCCCTCTGGATGATGACTTTTCTTTTTGTACTTCGATCAGCCTCCCGATATCAGCAGAGCTCTAGAAAATAAAATAAAAATTCTTGAATATTGACATTGTTAGTCAAGAAGAAAATACTGAAATCATGCAAATATTTCATGCTTTACCTTGCTATGTATAATCATTGTATCTATGCATTCTTGGATAGAATATTTGAAACATTTCCCTGTTGCCAACCGTTTTCTACTTTTAGGTGTAGATAAATGTGCTATTATGTGTAAGTGTACTGCTGCTCTAGAATCTGTAGCAAATAAACTAAAATTAATATTTATTTAACAAGTAACTACATGGACTGGCCATTGATGTCATTTTCCTTGTTTCGCAACATGCAACGAAAGTTGTTTAATGCTTCGGTTTTATTGTCTTCATATAATTGATTCACCAAGTCGAAAAAGATATCCTTATTTGTGACTAAACTAAAATTGTGGTGTGGATATTGTTCCTTAAAGTCAATGTGAATCTGTAACAAACGATGTAAATTTCTCTTTAAGACATTGCTCAAGTCATACTAAATTGGTACTTCTGAAGTCTTTGAGTATGGGCCACTCTTTAAAGAACTCGAGAATTGTTTTTGCCTTAGATTTTTTTCTGAGTGGGTAGGATTTTTTCCAGTTAGTAATAACATCTTCATATGGTTCGGTCCTCACACTTAACCATTGATGAGCCTTTTTTTTTTCGTCTTCATCTACACATAAAAAGGTATGACTAAAACATACGCGATAAAAAGGTATGTGCAAGAAACACTAAACATGCACACAAAAATTGCGTAAAAACTACGTGGTAAATAAAACTATACTTACTAGTAAAGTTCTCCAGCAAATGTTGGAGTCCCCATTACACAAGTAACTCTGATGTCCACATCGCCGAGCTCTAAATGGACGTTGTACTGCTGCGTAGCGCGTTACTGCGTTATGGTTTCAAGTATGGTTGTTGGTTTTACCGTGTCAGAGCTGGCTTTAAAGCTGTGCGATATCGCACGTAACGGAACTCGAGTATAGAGACTTTGGAGGTGTAAAGGGTAAAGAGTAGGACTCGATTTCGTGCACGCTTGCCCACCGGTTCCGCCGGCACGCCGCGCGTTTGCGCGCTGACCAATGGGATAATATGGAGTATAGAAAGAAGCCGGTAATGTTCTTGGCAATGTTCTTGAAGTAATGCGTTATGTTTACATCCAAAGCAACGAAATTTTAATACCAAACATGTATGTGACCGTATTTTAAGAATTCCTTGTCGTCGACCAGTAGTATCACTTATTTGAATTAAAACTAACACTTTTCAATCGAAAGGTATCGATCAAAAAATATTTTTCTTGAAGTAAATATGTGTTTTTTTACATTGTATTACAAGCGTTTGTCTTAAAACAAAGCGATGATATTAAGAATGTCAATTTTCTTAAAATTAGTAAACTATTTCTCTCTGTGTATCTACTCTAGTACTCTAGTACATTCATATATACTTCTACTTCTACCCTTAGTAATGACAATCGACATTTGACAATCAGATGTAGACCCACTTTGCAAATTTTGTAATAAGACAATGAAACCTCTTTCTTACTATAAGTTTTTTATTATTTACTTCAGACTAGTTTCGCCATTGCTGGCATCATCAGTGAAATCTATAACAATCACATAAAATTAGGATAAAATCACAAAACAACTAGGGAGGACAAAACAGTCGTATTATTTTAAAACAACCAACACAATCTGTGCGAAAAGAACGATCATTCGGTCGATACATACGTCAGAACGGCGAACACAATTGCCAACATAAAATGTCGCAAAGCCAAAGAATCAGGTTTCATCAGCAAATTCTATAAATAAACACATATAAACAAATAATCACAAGTGCACCCGGGTAATTAACACTTACAATTACGAATTCCATACACAACAAACATTATCAGTGTAGGACAGTCGGGATAGTAGTCAAACAATAAGTCAAGAATGCAAAAAATACCCTTTTCCTTATCTTAACCTCACATACAGCATGTGGTTGGAGTAGTCATCTAAAGTGAATAAATTGAAAGGTATTACTGTTTGTAAAAGTGAAAGGAAACAAAACAAATTTACGTTATGAAGCATAGGCAAAGTTTGATAAAAAAAAACAATATCCATTTGTATCAAATTCGCCATTTCTCCCATGCATACGGGTGAAATGGCGAATGCACTTTGGGTGAAATGTTGAACTTAGGTCTTCGCTTTTCGTTTCTTAAGTTGCTTCTTTTTGGTATTTTCTTTGGTAGATTCTTTAGTTTTATATTTTCTTTTGGCCTTCCTTTTAGCATATGCTTCACTGGTCACTGTCTCAGTTGTTTTGTTTTGTCATTTTCTGTTTCGTAGGTTTACAATGTTTGCTGGAGAATTCAAAATCTCAGCTAACGCTCTGGAATTCTTCCTTGTATCTAGATTGTAGACTTCCGCGGTCTGAGTCAATGATATATTGATTTCCGGGTGGAATCTTAGCACATCATCTTCTTAGCACTTGGTTTGATAACTTAGTCCTGAAGATGCCTCTTGCAACAGAGCGCGAAACGTTGACTGCTTCAAAGTCCTCAACGCGGTTTCCACCCGGAAATCAATATATCATCCTTGTAGTTTCAACTTTATTTAAAATAGGTGCCGGCGCAATTTGATCCAGGAGTCTCCCAGGGGTTGAGATTGTACCTGTGGATTTACCGCGCATTGCGAACAACCCGGTTGCGGTGAAGTTTGTCTGTGTTCAACTCCCTGATCGTTATTAACTTCTGCAATTTCTGCTTCCGAAGGATCCGCGATTTCATACCATCGCAAACAACCTGGCTGAGGTGAAGTAGGTCTATTTTAACGTCGCTCATTGTTTTCCTGTTGACGATCTGGTGCTGATGTTAAAAAAAACATATTCTGGGAGGCATCAGTATTAAATGGGGTGATTCCTGTGTTTCTAAAACCCGATATTGCGTTCTCTCGTAGCTGCTTGTGCCCATGCCTTTGCCAGCAGTTCTCCGAACACTAGTCTTGAATTTTTTCTATTTGGATTCATTTTTATGTAAGTATTGCAAGCATTGTAATAATAAGAGTTTTGAACTTTAAAAAATGCTCTGTCTAGTGGCTGAAGATAATGGGTCGTGTGGCTAGGTAAACAGAGCAAAAGTATGTTATTTTCTTCTGTAAACTCTAATGTATCCACACTGCTGCAATGGCAGCTATCTCCATCCAAAGTGAGTACGACTGTTCCCTCAGGTTTTCACGGTGCAAAATGGTTCCTTAGCCACAGAAGGAAAATATCAGTTGTTACGTAGGCCGACTTTTGTGACACGAAAATTATGGAACCCGGAGGCATACCGTCCTTGTACTCTGCCTTTTCGTTATTTCCCTACAAAACATATGCTGGGGGTAAAAACATGCCCTCCTCATTACAGCAAGCGATTACAGATATTGTTTCTCCCTTTTTAGTTTTTAAATAAATCTAAAAACACATAATTTCCGAAACAGTTGAAGATACGTATAGGACATTGTACATAAAATATTTCTGGAATTTTCTGAGGAATCCAAAAATTGAATAATATACCGGATGTTGCATTTAAAGTAAGAAAATTGATATTGGCCACTGTTACACGACACACCCTGTATAAAAAGTTTTTGTTGAAAAAATGCGCAACCACAAACACCAATCGACGGGTCCGAGCATTTTTCAAACTCGCCCCCATTTATTTATTATCGAATTTATTCCATTTGGTTGATACATACTCTATAATAAACGAACAAAAACTATACATAGAACTATAGAAGGGGGCGAGCGATTATATGCCCACCGTCATAACATTAATAATTTTTTCTTGCCAGATCTTTGAGAATATCATTCCTTTCTCTTTGTATATTATTATACTCCTCTTGGTTTTGGTTGAGTCTTTCCAATCCCTCCGCAATTTTATTTAGCGCTGATACTCTGCTTTCTTCGATAGCCATCTGGCGTTGAAGGGGCGCATATAACGCACACTTTCCCTTCTATTATTCTCCTTCCTGGTTGTAGTGTTTGTTGAGTTGGGGGTGTCTGGACGGGGGCGCTTTGCTGGGGTAGGGGTAGAAGGGATAGGTGATTTTTGGGGTATTGTATAACTGTGGTCGGTGGATGAGAGATCGGTGGCAAATGGGTTGGAAGTTGATGGAGATACGAAAGGAATAGAAATGGGACTTGAATGTCGAGCAATGGGTGTTAAACAGGTTTCAGGACGATCCGATGATATTTTCTTTTGATGGAAAAGATGAAAATGTTGCAGTGAAATTACTTGTCCTATCATCTTCAAATATTTCTTCGAATACCTCAAAGTATTTCCATTTAAGGGGAGGTTCCCGTCCAAACCGTAATTTTCATCCTTATGTTGTCGAGAATACATGGGAGAAAGGATATTTCGATATATGATGTAGTTCTCGGGATGTACGGGCTCGGGCGGAACAGTCCGTCGGCGCTCCGAATTCTCCGGACTCTCCGAACGGGCGCTCGGCGCGGCTAAGACGGGAGACCTTTTTTCTATACCTGTTGGGTTGAGTATAGGGCAGGTAGAAAGTTTAGGGTCGTCTGGACGAATTTATACACATTTCAATCTATCGTAGACTCGCTTATACGTTGGTCTTGAACCAACATGCTCTCAGTCGTGCAACGATCGATGGTAACGTGCCGTAGAAATGACGAACACGCGGAAAAGTTTTCGGGGAAAACAGCGCCCTGCTCGTCCGCGGAAAAAGAAGGTCAGTAATCCAGAGAAATGGAAAATGAGAAAGACTTTGTCAGCACTTCCGCCAAGAAATTGAAGACCGCGAGTTACTGTGATGAGTTACAGTGAAATCGACGTTGGCCGTACTAACGTTATTATTGATTTGCTGTGTTTAACTTTTTATCGCAATGTTTAAAGTGCAAAGACTGTGACGGGAACGTAAAATTTACCCGCACGTGCGAATGTAGACTTGGCTTCAATTTACTTCTGACGTGCTTATGCAAAAAACAACGCCGCAACCCTTCGAGTCCGTTAGTGAATACTGCGTACGAAATACATCGCCGATTGATGTTTGTTAAGCGCATTTTGGGACTTGGGATGCATTCGATAAACATTTTTTGTTCGTTGATGGAATTATCTACCGGTTTTGGTAAAAGTACGTATTATACTTTTATCGATAATCTACTCGAGGCATCGAAGAGCACATTTCCAATAATTCAACGAAAAGCAGTTGATGAAGAAAAGCAGATGAACGCCGAGGCAAAAAACGTAGGAACACATCTGAGTGTTTCTGGAGACGGCTCATGGAAAAAACGTGGATTTTCTTCACTATTCGGGGTTACAACTTTAATCGGAAAATATACGCATAAAGTTATAGATTTTGTCGTGAAATCGTCATTTTGCCAAAGTTGCAGCAACTGGACCTCAAAAAAAGGAACTGGGGAATATGATACCTGGTTCGAAAATCATAAAGGAAATTGCAGCATCAATCACACTTGAAGTGCTGGAAAGATGGAAGTTGATTCAATGAAAGAAATGTGTCGTTCAAATGAACTCGGCGTGCAATACGAGACGTAGATCGGTGACGGAGACACCAAAACATTCAAAGCTCTCCTAGACTGCGATCCGTACGAAGACCTTGAAGACCCTACGAAGACAGTGAAAAAAAGACTGCATAGGACACGTTCAGAAGTGCATGGACAATCGGCTGCGCGACGTTAAAAAAAAAACAAATGAATCGGAGGCAAAGGTTCTGGGAAGTTAACCGACAAAGTAATCAAAGATCTAACTTTGTATTACGTACTTGCCATCAGAAGACACCCCGATTCGGCCGAGGAAATGAAAAAGGCTGTGTGGGCAACATTCCTTCATAAATGTTCCACAGACGACGAACCGAATCACGAGAACTGCCCGCCAGGAGAGAACAGTTGGTGCAAGTGGGGAGTTGCAGAACTTGGCGATTTCCACCACGAACCTCACTTGGTGAGGCTGTGCAAGGTACCGCGCACATCAGTTCGCGCCGGGAGTGGCTTTGTTGGCGGAGAGCTGGAGTCGGCAATTTGATTTTTTTTTTTGTTAATGTGCAGGATAATTCTTGTTTTATATACAAATGTAACCCACAAAAAAAGTTCCGTTGATAATTTATTTTTTATAAAAAAAATCCTGAAAACGGGGCATTTTTGGGGTCTTTGAACGGGAACCTGCCCTTAATTGTTCCTCGGCCAGTTCTGTTCCGATTTTTATTGTCCTTGATGCCTCTGTAGATTTTTTTTAAGTTTATCATTTTCAGATGGACTGTGTCCTGTGTTACACGATAATTTCTTTCCAAAAATCTTGAATTGAATAAAAAGCCTCCTTGCCCTTGTAAATTATATTTAATTTTCTATAAACATGTTTCGGTGGGCACCACCATCATCAGTATTATAATCTACAAAAAGGAACCCGAAACAACGAATATACAAGTATACGAACAAAATACAAAAAATATACAAAAAGTACAAAACAAAATGAACAATGTACTTACAGTCAAAAATCTGATAAGAAGCTCAACATCAACGTCGAAAGCAGTGTAACATAGTCAGAACAGGAAACACGCGGGGGCGAAGAGCGAATAATACGTCCAGTCATAGGGGAAAGCAGAGTGATAAAATTAAACTTACATGGAGTAAACGCATGGTTTAAAACAACAATCACAATTATAACCCGATCAAGCTCAAGTCGCTGGGACGGAGACAACATTTTAGGGACATGCTCGCTGTACGATTATTCCAAAAATACATTCGAAATTTCCTCCCGCAAATGTTCATTTTTTTACAACCAAAACGAGGCTCGCAAGTTTTTTTTTTAAAACATTTTTGGATAAGTTTTGAGACTGCGTAGCAGCACCTTTGATGTGTGACAGCGTGGACAGCAGCGGGCCAAGGCGTTGTTGTGGCAGTGGCCAAGTGTCACTAATAGTGAACACGTTTCGAAGATCCATTGTCTGAAAATAATAATAATAAATCAATTAATTTATACACAGGGAAAGACGACCATTTGCTCGGACCTATCACTTTCCATTGTGCCTGTAAATGGAAAATTCATTAGTTTTACGTTGCTTTCACCATGGGTCGTTATAACACTGGTTTTAATTTTTTTTAAATATAAGTATAAAAAAAATCGAACTCGTGGTTATTGCCAAAATAACTAAATTAAGCAAAGATTACTCAATTGCCGCTCTTATGTTTTTGACAATGAACACTGTTTACGTCATATCGCTAGGTTACAGCAATACAAACAATTCAAGCTAATACTATTAAATGTTTTTCTGTATTTGATGCGCCAAACGAACATTATTATTACTAGACATTAATTAATCCACCATCAAGGAATCAAGCAGCAAAAGGAAAAGTAAAGTCGATTTGCGTCAATAACCTGGAAAAAATTCAAGATGGTGATGTTTCCGACCTAGAAGAGACCAACAACGCTGGAATGTGCGTATTATCATTAGACAATACGCTCATTTATCATGGCCGAGTATGATCGTACATTTAGAAGGAGATGACCAGGACGTAACCAAATTTTCCACTTTTCTTCCTAAAATACTTACAGAAAAAATTTTAGACGTACGTCTAAATTCTGCAATAACGTCTACTACTACTACGTCTACTGCAATAACTACTATAATTATTATTTAATATTTATGGGAGAATTTCAAGCTGGAAAGCAAAATGGTTCAATTTAAGAACTACTAATTGTGTTAAGGTCAAACCTTGATAACTCGAATCATGACTTGCCACAAAAAAAGTTCGAGTTATCAGGACTTTGAGTTATCAAATAAAACACATGTATTATTTATATATTTATTTATTTGAGTAAAAAATACGTTACGTATGCGGATTTCCTTTTTACCTGCATAATACATATGTGCATAATACAGTTTTTATTTTGGTGGGAAAACGTCAGTTATTTGTGACTGACGACTGGCACAGTTTGCATCGCACAAAAATTGCATTTTCGAGCTTAACAAATAGCTTCCAAATAAGAGATTTAAATTTACCCACTAAAAACGTAATGCAAGACTATATGCAATCATTAACAAGAACATTTACTTACTTGCGTACTTCTTCTAATTCTAGACTCTAGTACTTACATATATACTTCTACGTCTATCCTTAGTAATGACAATCGACATTTGACAATCAGATGTAGACCCATTTTGCAAATTTTGTTATAAAAACAGCAATGAAACCTCTTTATTACGAAAAGTTTTTTATTATTTACTTCATACTAGTTTCGCCATTGCTGGCGTCATCAGTGAAATCTATAACAATCACATAAAATTAGGATAAAATCACAAAACAAGTAGAGAGAACAAAACTCACAGTCGTATTATTCTAAAACAACCAACACAATCGGTGCGAAAAGAACGGTCATTCGGTCGATACATACGTGAGAGCGGCGAACACAATTCCAAGATAAAATGTCGCAAAGCCAAAGAATCAGGGGTCATCAGCAAATTCTGATTTCTCAATATTTTCACGACCTAACCCAGTTACGTCATTGCATAATATCAAGAGATAATTTTCTTACAACGCTTCAGGAGTTACGTAACGTCCTGCTCTTGCTGCGTTTTGAATCGTAAAATCTTGAGTTCCATCGATAACGCATGAACTAGCATTCACTTCGCTAATTTGGCAAGTCCTCACGAGTTCCATCTTAGACAAATAGTATGATGTCATACTTTCCTCTGATAATTTTTGCCGATCTAGCATTTTGCGCAAGGCTCTTGCGTAGTCAACATGATAGGGGACTTTACAATTAATCGTTTCCATTCTTCCCACGTATGATTCCGACGTTTTAGCCATACCCGTTAATCGAGTTTGCATGTGGTAGGTGGTTGTGACGTCATCCCAATTGTCTATTATTTTTATTGGATCAATCGTCTCCAATCATTTCGACGCGGACAAATTATCATTCTCCGGCGTAAACTCCAGAATGCAATCGCCGCGAACTGTAGAGATAGGGTTGTTTGTACTTACAGGCATTTGTCTGGATAAGTGAAGAAGGGCGTCTTCGATTTGTTTAATTTGCTTGGGGAATTATTCGTTGCTTTCGGTATCTGCGTTCGGCAGTTTCTTTCGTTTTCCGTTCGCCGATAACGTTTAGGCGAGGAAGCTGAGCGGATTTCCGCATATTGAGTTACACCTCACACCTGTACTGTATGTATACTTAAAACAACACCACAAATAGGACAAGAATACTATATTGGCTGAACAAGAAGTTATATACACTAATATCTATTAACAGGAGTAACAGAAAACTATTCGTAAAGTAATAGGCACGTCCACCGCTATCGGTTACTAAAATAATAATAAATCTTCGCATGTAAACACACATCAGGCTTGGACCGACCGCTCTTCTGGGAATACCCGTCCTTTCTCGCGATACACCATCCATCTCACCGCGATGAGGCTACGTTCATAGGTTACACTACTGTCCTGCATTTTTATCACTGAAGGCAGGTCGTGAGACTCGAAATCACGACCTCAGACTGATAGCCGCCGCGCTCTCTATCGCTGGCAGTGAAATGAAAATACATACATACGTATAACTGGAAAGAACGCGACATGGCCAATAAGTGAGGCAGATGCATTTGGTATGCAACCCGCAGTGATGTGGGGTAGCCATCTCTTTCTATCTCATACGGTACCATGGCCGTATACGGTTTGACGGTTTGACATTTTTATTCGAGATATCGTTTTCAATTAAAAAAACACCACTGCCTTCAGCTATCTATCTACGGTAGTCAGGCAGTGATATATACCCCACATCATCGCTCTGTCTCTTTTGCTTGCGCCTGCGTCAAGTCTCGTCACCTAATGTAAACCGCGCGTCCCTTCCAGTTAGATTAGAGTTCACTGATCGCTGGGTCATAGTCTGGCTACCATGGCAACGACCGTTAATTCTCGCAATGATGTCATAGACAATGCGCATAAGCATACCGGTATATGTGACCGTGTATATTATCTAACCTGTAGATATATACTACATACCTGTCACAATATCGCTGCATGATGTAGATGTTACATCGCCAGAAATTGTTATGTTCTCTTGTTCTGCTGCAATTTCGTCATTTAGAGACATGTCTCTTTCCAAGATAAATTCGTCGCTACTGCCGGAAATATTGGAGTCGTAACTCTATTTGTAACACAACACATCGGCCTTGTGAATGACATATACAGTTTGAAAATAGCTGGATGTTCCGTCCTTTTCCCGTCAAGTGATGGTGCCACACATTTTTAATCCAGTTGTTTTTTGCGGTCTGGTATGTGCCGGCTACAAATAAACTGTAGTATTTTCATTATCCCACGAGGAGGGGACAAAATCATCGACGTTGTCCCAAAATTTAAATGTCCCAAGCAGACATTGTTGAATCCGTTGTAATTGTAATAGCCTAAAAAAATAAGATCATACTAGTCACAAGGTAGCAATAAAGTAGTAGTTAATACCTGCCAACTTAATTAAAATAAAATAGAATACAAAATATATTTTATGCTATATTCCAAGTGCAACAAACCGCTCTTTCCATGGGAAAACTACCCAAATATGTTATATTTATTGTTAATCAGACTTTTATAACTTTTTTTGTAAGAAACAAATATTTTTGAAATTAATCTTGATAATTCTGTTATCAGAATAAGTTGGTTCGATTAAACTGTTTTTCAAATGTCTGTACATTTTTCATTTGGTAATTTTTCTCATGGATTATTTTCACAACTTGTATTTGTTAACTCGATTAATTCTCCTAAATAGTGTAAATGTATGGTTGTAAATTAACTCTTCTTGGCCAAACAGTTCAGCAGTTTCATTGGTAAACCCTTTTAGTAGTTTACTGTAAGTAAGAGTATCTTTTTATTTAACCACAAACTGGTGATGTTCAGAGAATGCGCATAACAATATGTATGTAGTTTCAGAAAGTGTTTATACTTGACATCAGAAGTTTTTGAAGATAACAGGGCCAATACACAATAAAATGAGAGTAAATTCGGTGTCTTTAAATCGGTCCAATTCTAATAATAACCTCGGGTTTCTTTGAAATTCATTGGAAATAAATGTCCCAGCAGAGCATAAACGATTTGATAATGGTTTTCTCTGACTGGCAATTGTGAAGGTTTGGTACCTTTTACGCAAATATTTACTAATCTACGCATGACACCTAAACATGTAATTCAAATTACATTTTATAATTGATGCCAGGTCATTGAACCCGTCTGTGCCTGCAATTACTCGGTCAGAAATGCAGACGTCAGGCGTTTCAACATCGGAACAGACATGACATTGTGACATGAATTCAATATGTAAATTAACATTAACTAATATGAAAAAGCCGTGTGCAACAAAAAATCCTAGCTCAGGTTCGTTGGGGCCCACAAACAAATCATGACTACTTGCCAATTTTAAAATAAAAGCCACGGCGTGGGATGGAATAGAATTCAATTAGTTTGCGGCACCTGAGTAAACTATACGCTCAATTATTATCTTTCGGCGACTCCGATCAGCTGTAGTATTGGAATTCTGTGTGGCCACCAATACACGAACTATGTAAACAACAGTGATACTTTTATTTACATGTCCATCCTGACCTAAAGCCGTACCAGATTAAGAGCTACGTAACAATAATCCGAAAGTTCTTAATTTCCAACAATGGAGACACATTTGTGGTGTAAACGATCACTTTGAGACGCAAAAGATAAATCAGTACGTTGTTCACTATTACAGTTACGAAATAGTAAAATCTGTTTAATCCATATGCCTTTATCCATACATCGCTCACAGCCATTAAATCCCGTACGACCTTTAATGCACTTAAGAAATGCAGTAGTAGGAGCATCACAAACAAATCTTTTAAATGACACATAATTATCTTATTCTTGTACAATCGAGCCGCGTATTAATTGCTACTATAAATTCTTTACAATAATCTGTAACTGAAAACGGTTAACTATTTCCATGAAAAATTCCAATTATAAATGGTTTAAAAGTATAAACCTTCAATAATTTTTCTAAGAATCGGCCAAACTTGCATTGCAGTAGTTTTATGTATTAGCAAAATTTAGTACAATATCATCATTAGTAATATTTCACACATATGCAGGCCACTGTTCCGTGATTCCAACTCAAAACTCCGACAATGTGGAGAACGAGTTTCGGAACTTATTCCTCCACACAAATTCGTGGAGGTACCACTCAAACAACGCCCCCCATATTCCAAACTGGCGTTTTCATTTGCGCTTGTACCACGTCCGGAAGCGGCACGCATCCGGACGTTGTCGATGTTCTAAGTATGAATCGGATCATTGTCAGGGTTTACAAAGTTGTGCTCGTACACGATGGTGCTCGTAAATACCACCTTCCAAGTCAGCTATCCCAGCGTACATCCGTTGTTTCCAACGGATGGGCGGCGTCCGCCGCCCATCCCCCGTTGGAAACAATACATGTGCCTGGCAGGATGTACCTAAACATATATCAGCAACCACATAAACATACCGGTATTTGGAAAAGAACCAGAGAAAATATAGAACATGCGTATCCGTGCACATGCAAATCCACGCTCACCATTTGTATAATTTCTTGATTTATACTTGATTGATTAAGAGTCATAAATTAGTAAACAAGGAACAAACGTTTTTACCACGTTTTATTTTTAATACTGTCTGTCACAATTGTTGAATGGAATTTCCAGTTTGAAGATCTAAATAAACACACCGCAGTTTTCCCTATAGTGTCTTTAATACTTTTACTCAGGTTTCACTTGGTACATACACCAATCATAAACGTTAACCTCGTACTCGCATCGATACAATTGTGCCAACATAAGAAACACAAAATATAATGGAAAATGAAACAAACAAAAATGAAAACTATCACTGTATAGTCTACGGTAGTTTATTCATCTACTAATTCATCAACAAAAGCCGACGTTTCGCTCGGTTGATCTCCGGCTTCCTTAGGGCCTACAATAACGCAACGTGTTACAAATTGAGTACGGGATGGCGGTACATTTATAATCACATTATATTTTTTATGTTTTCGACTTACAAGTTAAGTACAAGTGGAGGTCGTCAGTCTTATTTAAGCGCATGGGAGGGACGATTACATATTGGCGATCTGTGTGAGGAATGAATATACAATTAACAAGAAAACTGGTTTTTGAGGAGCTGGGAACAACAGCATAAGCGACGGCAACCTTCATTGCTATTGTTTATTTAAAAATCTTTCATATATACCGTTCGGTTTAGGAGAGTATGGATGTTAAAATCTCTACTCTATTTCCATTGTATACATTTTATGCAGTTAATCAATACTAAAAATATCATCACTAAGTAGAAACAATTAAAACGAGATGTTCACCAACATTCCCGCCAAATGAGATCTAACTGTCTCCAACGGACGCCTTATACATAGTTATATACATAGCCGGCACATAGTTATATAAAATCAAGAATCTGCATGCTATTCAAGCACGCGGGGTAAATTTTTCCAATGACGCAGACGGTTTTCTTTATTCTTGAAACGGCGTTAAAATTCGTAAATCAGGAAAAAAATTCGCAAATTGGGTGAATTCCACTTCTGATGTTAGATTTACATAATTAGTTACAAGTGTTTAAAATGAATAAAATACGCTTCTTTTTCAGTCGTGACTTGTTTATTTCCAACTAGTTTAAAGCATGGCCGACGTTTCGCCCACAGGATTGGAGCATCTTCAAGGCAGGTGCGATGTGGAAAAATGTTAAATGTTACAATTTTTGAGGCCTCATTGCCAACAAAGTAGGTACTTGGGTGATCGGGATTACAAACAACACAATTAAAATGCATACGTGCAACTAGCATGTAATGGCGACAGAAAAAAGGTTATACGTGTTAACTATAACTTATAACTTAAGGCACTCAATATCATAACACACAACGCGACTGCATTCTACAAGGCTGGTGGTTACTCTGTGCTGTCCCAGAGTAGGACCGTACCCTGGTTCGGACAACATAAGTCATCACAGACATGTATACAGTGCGCCTGATAGGCCTGTCCTATTTATCTCTAATACTCTGAAAATCTTTTGACTTCCCCACGTACTCGGAATGTACTGTTTTAAAGTGCCGTTTAATTTATTAGGTTTCATGCTATCAGCGGCTAGAATTTTCGTACAGAGCAAACACATAGGCCTCTTTTGGTCATGCATATCTTTAAATGTAAATCTCCATGTTAAATAGAATGGATCGTATTTTCTGGTTTTATGATTTTTGCTAGTCCCGGCTTTCTCATTGTCATTAATTTTTCTTTTTATCGAAGTTAAAAATTCATCCATATGGGGTAGATATTATTTAAAAATTGATAAATGAATAAATGATAATAATGTTTAAAAATTTACCTTTAGTTCAAATTGTGTGTATATGTTAGAATTTGTATGGTTACTACTGAAACGAGTTAGAGTTGCATTGAACGAGCATCACTTCACAGTTTTGAGTCACTACTGGAGCGGGAGCGGCGACTGCTTCGGTCTCTCACTCTCCTACAGAATTAGAGTTTTCCCCGTATTTTGGGATGCTCCGTCCTGCAGACCCTAGTATGGTTTCTGTTGTCTGGGGTTGCTATTGTCTCGTACAGATGTCATCACATGTGGTATTAAAACAATGAATCAAACAATAACTTAAATTTATTATAAATTAGGTGGTAAATCAAAATACAGCCTTTATAATTACGATAATACGAAAACGGTAGATTTCAACTCTAGAACGGTAGTCCAATGCGACGAACGGTAGATATACCGCTAAAACGGTAGACCTGGCAACACTGATGTCACTCTCCACGCGTCTTTGCCGCTACTGTGCTTATAGCGCTTGCGCTCGATTTTGAAAGCGCAAAGGAACTTGCAACAACTGCTAGTTATAGGCCTGAGAGGCTTGTCAGCTTTGTGAAGTTTGACTTGTCCATATATTCTTCCGATTGTGCCATTACGATTCTTAAGTGTCTTTTCTATTTTCTTCTCGACGTGGTTGTCCATGATGAGTATATCGATGATCCTGTTATGTTCTCTGGTTATCTTGTTCATTGGATGTGACCTAATTGTTTCATAGGTACTCATCTGTTAGAATCGTGTTCATTTTCATTTTGTATTCCTCCCTGTCCATTATAACAGTCTTATTGCCTTTATCTGATGTGGTGAGAACAACATGTTTATTCTGTTTTAACCCCCCATTTACTTCCTTGGATGTTTTACGTAGGTGTGAGTTCCGTTGATCTGGGGTTGGTGGTTTATTAAGGAAGTTGGTGCATATATTTATTGCCCCCTGCCATTTCCGTATAGTGTCTTGGTCTTATTTGTAAATAACAGACAGTGTGGACTCCAGGTCCGTGAGGAGTGACATCATCGTGCATTTGTCTGATCTTGGTGGGTCCATTGCGATTGTTTTCCCCGAAGAGAGGAACAACTCCACTTGTTCAGGTATGGAGGTGTTGGTCAGGCTTTCCAACGATGTGAGATCGGATGTATTACTGAAAAGGGAAGCGATACCTTGAGTCGGTGAACCAACAGCAGATATAATGGGACGGAGACCTACTTTGTGTATTTTTACCAGGCCATAAAATTTAGGGGGGACAGAACTGTAAGTCTTCATGCGTCGTGCCTGCTGGTCGGTGAGTAGAGAGCAGTGCCTCTTCGACGAACCCATTGCACTTCCTTTCAATCCCACGGGTGGGGTCTTCAGCCAGGGGGGTATAAGTAGCGGTGTCGGAAAGCAAATCAAGCGACTTTTGGACATAATCCTCCCTAGCAAGGATTACAGTAGTGTTGCCTTTATCAGCCTTACAAATGAACAGGTCAGGGTTATCTTTGAGGAAGCGTTTAGTTTTATCAGCTAGTCTCAATAGGGAAGTCTGCTCTTGAGGTACAGGGGGGGGGGCAATCAAAAAATTTGGTGATAAGGTAGGTAGCTCTGGTTCTGACTAGGTCCTTAGAATTACCAGGCACGGCCCGCACAATGCACTCCACCTCGGAGAAGAGCCCGCAGAGGTTCACCTCGTTAGGCCTGATGGGCAAGGAGAATTTTTCTCCTGACTGAACCTCTGGGGGCAAATCAACCTCTGTGGTATTAACTAACCAACAGTCACGGACGGCAGGAGCCAAGCCAGCACCTCCCCCAAACTACGAACCACCGCCACAACCTCGTAATAATCTCCCTCTTGAACATACGTTGAACACTAACTTTCTGATTTTCAAGAAAATCACTCAGACAGTGATCATCTACTAAACTAGTGAGCCCAGTGACGGCATCATTCAACTGACAGGACACCACCTAATCTCATCTTAGTATTACTAATCAAAAACTTAAGTAGTTGGTAGATTAGCGCGTTCGTAGCGACGTCCGCGCTTCTAAGATGTTTCTTTTGGAGTGTTACGGATAAACATCTGAGGTTCCGAATGGAGTCCTCCAAAAATTTGGGGCAAACATTTTCCTTTCTGCAGCGCATGAGAAAGGTAAGTCTACCTCTTAGCTTCGTTAAGGTCGTCTGTCGATGCATAACGTTCTTCATGGCCACCACAGCATCTCTGCCGAACAGTGCTTCGGTACGCGTAAAGTAGCCCATTGCTTCCTTGTCCTTCGATGCTTCCTTGTCCTTCGATGCTTCCTTGTCTCCCGGATACTCAGAATCCGGGATTCTTTTAGAAGTTATATTAATCTCCTGGGTTCCGTAGTGATTTTCTCTGGTAAGTCTTTCGATCTGTAGATTATTGTCCATGATTCTGTCGTTAAGTCACAGCGATGCTGAGCAGATTCATTGAGTTGCAAAGAATAAAGCAACAGCTGCTTTATTCTTTGCAACTCAATAAATTTGCTCATCACTTGGTTTTGTTAGTAAAGGAATAAACTACCCTAGACTATACAGCGATAGTTTCATTTTCCATCACCATATACAGGATGTTTACGGTCTTGTGATTTTATTTTCAAGGGGTGATTAAACATCTTAAAAGAAGGTCATTAACGTAAAAATGTCACAACAAAAGTTGCACAATAAGAGAGATATTGCTGCTAATTTTTTTTTTTATTTTTATGTGGTGATTAAGCATATTAAACGGAACATATTTTTTAGTTTTTTTATGGAATCCATTTCACTTTATGGAATCCATTTCTCACTCGACGTATCCATGAATTACCATAATTTACTAGGCCTTGGTCTTGCCGTCGAATTGTCGCCGCAGCTGCCTCAACGCGGTTATGAAGATCATCTAGATCTATTATTTCCATATACAAATCCAGGCGATTAAGGTCAGGTGACCGAGGAGGCCATGGAACAGGTACACCTTGACCAATCCACTTATTTTTAAACACAGTATCTAAATGTTGGCGAACTAAACGATTAAAATGCGGCGGTGCGCCATCTTGAAGAAACCACATTTGTCGACGTACATTCAAAGGAACTTCCTCCAATAGTTCCATTAAATGATTTTGCAAAAAAAAGAGATAATCATTTCCAGTCAATCGATTTGGCAACACAAATGGGCCAATAAGTTGACCGTTGACCAGTCCGGTCCAAAAGTGTATCGAAAATCCGTGCTGGAAATGAGTACGACGAACAGCATGTGGATTTTCGACAGCCCAGATATGAGTATTAGACAGTTATTTATGCCGTTACGTGTAAACATTGCTTCATCAGTAGCCAATACAATGGAAGAAAAGTCTGGAATTTCAGCATGTTTTTGTAGAAACCATCGGCAAAATTGTAAACGTAAAGGATGATATTCAGATTGCAAAGCCTGTAACTTTTTGTAGGTGGTAAGGATACAATTGATCCTCGCGCAGTGTTCGCCAGACAATTCGATTCGAGACATCTACTTGGCGAGATATTTGTCGAGTATTAGTAGAAGAATCTTCTTCAACAAGATTTAAGATTTGTTCTTCGGAATCCAAAATTCGTCGGTGTCGGCCAGGTCCACCATCCCGATCTTGACGTGTTTGCAGTACACTAGTTTGTCGTGCACGGATTACTAGAGCGGTAAATTTTTATGGAATAGGTGTTGATCTGTTAGGAAACCGCACAGCATACAATCGACTGACAGCAGCAGAATTCTGGCGTACTTCCCCATAAATTAACGGGAACAGTGTAGGTGGGTTTGTCCCGTTACTGTTCAGCATTTGTAAAAAAATAAATAAATAAATAAATAAATTAACAACATGTCAACGTATTCACTATTGGTGCGAAGACCATTTTTTACATTCCTTGAATTTATGTCAAACCAACCGAGCAGTAACAACTGATGAAACAGCTTGACAGATGGGAAAAGTTAGTGCCTACTTAGTAAAAAAATCAATGATAACTTTTAATAGTTTGAATTTCGATTTACTTTGTACAAGTGGTTGATCAATCGTTTTAGCTTTAATAACTTTTCTTCAAGGTGTTTAATCACCCCCTAAAAAATAAAACAAACAAATAAGTAACAGTAATATCTCTCTTATTATGCAACTTTTCTTTGCAACATGCAACATTTTTACATTAATGGCTTTCTTTTAGGAAGTTTTATCACCCCTTGAAAATAAAATCACAAGACCGTAAACACCCTGTATAGTCGAGAATCCGAACCCATATATTAAATATAATATTGGTATGCATGCAGAATTGATCACACGGATACTGTTATATTCTACACACCCTTGCAATTCTGTATTAACAAATTTTAAACATAAGCAAACTGAAAACATATTTTCTAACTTTAATACATTCATTTTATTCTAAAATATATAAATTTAGTAAGTCCTAAATGTTTTGTTAACACGTCTGCTACCCGCTCATCAGTAGGTACGTACATTACCTTGGTCTTTCGGTTAAGTACACAGTCATTAAACAAAGTGGTATTTTATATCAATATGTTTTGATCTTTGTTTCAAGTTTTGATGACATGGCTATGCACGATTGGTTGTGTTCGTAAATAAGTATAGGATCAGTTTTAATTTTTAACATTTCTGATAAAATTTGCGTCAAAGACATGTTTTCAGTAATACACAATGAGAGAGCCACGTATTCAGATTCAGTACTTGAAAGAGCCACAATATCCTGTTTTGTTTTGTCTGCCAAAAAAACTATATTTTTGTTCATTTTTATCAAAAAACCTGTTTTACTTTTACGATCAGTCTCATCATTTGCAAAGTCTGAGTCAACATAGGAAGTAAGATTGATACAAGAGGTTTTATCTTTTTCAAATACTAAACCATAATCAATCGTTTTCTTCAATTATATTAAAACACCTTTTCCGTCGATCGTTTATTTATGAGTCAGTTTAGTGAATAGGAAATCGTTTATTAAACAACTCGATTAATGCATGATTTGTTATAGCCAATCACACGACGTAAAGACGTCGTTTGATTGGCCAATCTAACGTATGTGAAATGAAACCTTCCAATCAAAACATACCGCCTCTAGAACTGTCAGTGTCAAATTACATAAATTGTCATATAACCTAAAAAGACATCGGCGAAGAAAAATCTATGTAGACGACGCTAGAAGAATACGATCGACGAAAAAGTTTTGTAACCAACTGGAATATTAAACTGCGATTAATGATCTCGACAATTAACGCTCTCGCTGCGCTCGAGCGTTAAACAGTCTCGATCACTAATCGCTCTTTTTAATATACTTGTTGGTTAAATAACTATTGTACACCTTTTTAATAGTATAGATAGAAACATACTTATTACACTTGGTGTAACATGCGGTTGGTGTCACTAGATGTAGCTAAGCATGTTCCCTTTGAATTCAAACAAATCCAAAAGAACTTTGCTTAGGAAAAAATTGGAGGGAAAAATAACGCTCTAACATGATATTGAGCTTTTATAAAATTTCGTACAGAATTAAAAATTGAACAAGACAATTAAAACAAAAACCAGTTTTCAAAAATATTTCATACTTTTTACCTCTGCCCTTTTACTGGTTTTGACACAGATTCAGGTTCAGGCTTCATACTTGAAGTGCCTAGAGGACTAATTTTGACACTAGATAATCTTGGAACCTTAGTAAAAGTCGTATTTCAACGATGTTGAAGGAAGTTCTTGGGTCTTCTTGGCTTTTCTTTTATCACGAGATGATGCGGGCGGTTCTCTAGAAGTTAAATGCCCTGATGTAATCTTATTCATACTTGCGTTTTTAAAACCTTTATCGATGTTTATCATACTTGAAGTGCCTAGAGGACTAATTTTGACATCAGATCTTGGACCCTTAGTAAAAGTCGTATTTAGCAACGATGTTGAAGGAAGTTTTTGGGTCTGCAAGATAAAAATTGTAAAAATAAGTAATAAAGTAATAGTTAATACAATATGGTCACTTACGTTCTGTGCGGATTCTTGTTTAATTTTTTCAGCTGGTTGTACGGATATTTTAGGATTATTTAAGTGCGAGCTCATTTTGACTTGTATTTGCAACACTATCCACGAACAGAATAAAGGCAAGTTGAAAAATTATTTGCGTATAATGCAAAAAATGTTTAAAACTGACCATCTGCTCGAATTTCTTGAATGTCGATTGTAGGCAACAAATCGAGCATGCAGGGCCGGCCTAAGCTTTTGCGGGGCCGGGTTCCAAATGCGCGGGGCAATTTTTATACAATTAATGTCAAAACATGCATTTAAAAAAAATTATTCTGAAGTAAGGATAAAGAAAGACTATTCATTTTTCTTTTCGATAGTTATTATTGGCTTGGGATTCCAATATGACTTATCCCGAATAACTGCATTTTTTTGCTAATTGTCAATTGATTTTAAATGGAACACTCTGTATATCTTAACTCGATAGGTCTATCGTCAACAGCTTAAAAGGTATTAAGCATCTAATTATTTGTAACTTATACACAATAATTCATAAATTCATATTACATATCCAGATGGTTCGACAAAATTCAACAACCTCACAAACTTAATAGTACTTACTAGTTATTTTATTTTAATGCAGCAGCTTTTAATACTAGCATTCTGTAATTTTGAATTTCACAAACGGAAAATTTGTGATATTGATTTTCTTCAAAGTCAAGAGAATTAGTAATTAATGTACCAGTCTAAAATAGTTTAAATAATATTTATTAAACACATTAACTTCTTTGTTATCTGTTTGCATTTTTACTCTCGTGGAAGACATTCAAGGGGATTTTACAACTACGATAGCGAACACGAAGAATATAAAAACGTGGCGTTTTCAAAATATTTTTATGGAAACCATGGGCAATGTAATATTTCCACCGAAAATTCGAAGTTAGAGTAAACGCATTAACCTATGCACTATTGACAATTGCACTGAAATAATTATTGTTTATTCGGTTTACAATAATCCATTTATTTAATTATTTATTCTTATGAAAGTATTACTGACATTGTGTGATGGTTACAGAAATGTTAGGATTTCGACAGAACACCACATTTTTACCAATGCACTCCTTATTTTTGTTATCTTAGAACATCCCCATAAACTTCTCCGTTAACAGGTCCCGAAATAAATAAATGGAACTGACGATTTTGCCGGCTTTAATAACATACATCTTCCTGTCCCTCGTCTTCAAGTTCGCCGTGCATACACACCCAACCCATCGTATGTTATTAATTATTTTTAATAGCATTTTACATACATCTACATAAGTCCCCTGTCTTCCACTTCGCCGTCCATATAAACCCAACAGAACGCCAACGTATGATGCTTTATAAGTTCCGTAGGACATTTCATACAAATTCGCGACTTTTTATGCGACACGCGCGACAGTTAGTAACCGACGCGTGGCAACACTGAGACCAGGTCATGTCCAGGCTTTGCCGCCCCAGGACGAACACAGCTTAACGTCCTACCGAAGTACGGTAGCGGAGTGAAAAATAAAAAAAAAAGTTACCCTGGGATTCGAACCCGTGGACCTTTGAAGTGCAAGGCAAGTGCCTTACCACTTAGCCACCCGCCTACCCAGTCCACTACCATCTCTAATTCTAAATCATTTTATGGTCCATACAGTAAGATGATAATAAAATAGATTGAAGGGTTGTTGAATTTATTTATATCTATTCTTACAGAAACTATATTTTAACTCTCTTATATGACTATTACACCACTATAGTCAAAGCTCTTCTACTTACAGTAAATAACAATATCTATATTTATAATTATAGATGGTAGTGGACTGTAGAAACATTTATGTACTTTGATGTGACTGGTTCGTCTTGCAGCAATCTATAAAACTCCAGAAAACACGTTATAAATTAAGTTGCTATAGGTAATTACTAAATATTTACCTTGGAGAATTCGTAGGACCAACTTATACGGAAAATACGATTATTTATAATCATTGATGGTAGTGGACTGCAGAAACAGTTTTATACCTCGATGTACCTTGTAGCAACCTATAAACACCCAGAAATGACATGTCATGAATTTAGTTGCTATGCGTAATAAGTTAATTTTTACCTGCGAGAATTTGTATAGCCAACTTATCGACCTTAGCAGCTAGTGCCTCGAAAGATAGAGAAGGATTGATTTTTGAAAAGAGTCAGGATTTGGCATGGTGGTTAATTTTTTTTATTATTATTATAAGAATTGAGAAGGAGCTTGGTGAAGGACTGAAGAATGAGAACTTTAAGGGGTTGGGAATGTGGACAATGTTTGACGATATGAATTTGCGAATGTGGTAAAGGATATTTGTGGATGTAACTAATTGAGGAAACATGGCATGAGATATATTGAATAACTGAAGTAAGGTGTGAATGAGTTGGATATTGCAATATTTGAGGTGATTTTGAGTAGGATCGGCTTCTTTTGCTGTAATAAAATTGTGAATTTCTAGCGGCTGAGGGTCGGTATGCAAGTTATTTGTTCGGCAGGTATCGCAGTTGCCGAAACGAGGTAAAATTTTCTTTGCTACCCATCCACTAGTATAACTTATTGTCATTTGTTGCAGTAACGTAAAAGGTTCAAAAGTAGTGGGTATACTAGAAGTTATACTGCATGATATCACATTCACTTTAATATTTACCTCCAGACTGACATACTTCTCCACGGTACTCATTAATTCAGAACATTCATCCTTGTGTTATGAAGTTATTTCGATGGCCTAATGTCTTCAATAAAACTATTACTTTCTTGAGAACGCTTTATTTGTACGTTGAAGTATTGCGTGTTCGTACATTTCTATGTTGACATCTGTCTACCCGTATTCACCACCTACTGTACTATAACTATCATAACAGTTCGGCTATTCTGACATTATTGACGTCCTCGTCATAGTACTTTGCAATTGGCTAATAACAAATAAAAGGGGTATAATTAATCAATGTTCCAAATGAAACCTAACTCTTGAATAATAAAATCAATGTACTTGATTTTCTCCTCAAACAAACGACATGATTTATTAACTATTAAATTGCACTCTTTTAATCTGTGTATTGATACTATTCCTTGGTAAAAACGACCACTTTGCTGTTCTCCTTCTATGTCCTTTACCAAATATCGGTCATGTCATATAATTTTGACTACTTGATAAGGTCCGCGATATTTAGGAGCAAGTTTACGACTAGCGCCAGTACTCGGAGGTTCACTTCGTACCAACACTAATTCTCCTACTTTCAGTTTTTCTCCTTTCTTTCGTTTCTTATCATAATTCTCTTTCATCTTTTCTCGATTCTCTTCCAGTAACTCTACAACTTCTCTTTCTTCTGTTTCTTTCAAATTTCATTTAAATTTATAATTTCTATTGTTAACGGATTTTCATTGAAACCTTTTTGCTTCTGTTTGAATATCAAGCTCGATGGTGTCCTCTTAATGACGCTATGCCTTGCGTTATTTAAGGCCCATTGCACTTCAAAAATTTTGGCATACCAATCTGCTCCATCAATTTCACTTGAACTCGTAGCTAGACATATAATCATACTGTTTACTCGTTCCACTTGTCCATTTGATCGTGGAGAGCAAGTTGACACTTTCACATGTTGTATATAGTACGTCTCGCAAAAAAACCTCAAATACTCTTGATGTAAAAGCAGTTCCTCTATCGCTTACAATCCTTTCTGGTTTTCCATAATGTGAAATGAATTCAGCCAAAAATGACACAATAGGTGCTGCTCCAACATTTTCTGTAGGGTTCAAAACTACATATTTACTAAATCCATCTACTATTACCGCAACATACTTATCCGGTACTTCTTCTGTTGACAAAAATGGTCCTAGGTGATCGATGTGGATGCTCTGAAACGGAGCACTTCCTTTGTCCAATGGATGTAGCAGTCCTGGTTGTTTTCCTCGTGTAGTCTTGTAATAAAGACAATTTATGCAGCGAAGAACATATGACGTAACTGCTTCCTTCATCTTCGGAAAATAATAGTTTTCTTTTAATTTAGACAGGGTTTTTCCTATTCCCAGATGCATGATTCCTTTGTGATTTTCACTGATCAATTCAACTCTCAACGGTTCTGGAATATACAGTCGTAATCTTCCACGTTTGCATCTATAAACTCTTCCATTCACTAATGTAAATTTTTCTTGTGCACTTTTCTCATTAGCTTCTAGTCGTTTCTTTACTTCTTCAATTTCTTTACAATCTCGTTGCATTGCAGCTATCCAATCTGTATTAATTGATATTCCCATAACTGGTAAACCAATAATCTGAGTCTCGAAAGCTACCTCTACTGGATCTCTACTTAATGCGTCAGCTACCACATTGCTACTACCACTGTGGTACTCTATCTTGTAGTTGTATTCAGACAATCTGACAAACCATCGTCCAATTCTTGGGCTCAAATCTCTCTTGTCGGCTAACATTTTCAAACTGTTGCAATCTGTTCGAATTGTAAACTCAATGCCTATTAAATATACTCTGAATCTTTCTAACCCACATACAATTGCTAATGCTTCAAGTTCATATGCATGATATTGTGCTTCATCGAGTGGTTTTTCTACTAAAATAAGATATTGGATGTAGCATACCGTCTTCTTGGACCTGATACAACACAGCTCCGATGCCTACAGTGCTTGCATCTGTAAGGACCTCTGTTGTTGCTATCGGATCATAGATAGCCAATATCGGCTCTGCGAGTAGCTTGTCCTTTATCTCTTCAAATGCTTTGTCCTGTATCTCAGACCATAGAAACTTTGACTTCTTCGATAATAGATCTGTTATCGGTCGCATGATTATTGCAAAATTTCTTATGAATCGTCTGAAATAGCTTCCCAATCTGACAAAACTACGCAAGGATCTTACATCTTCTGGTTTTGGAAACTCTTTCAAACTCCTTAATTTTCTTGATCCTGGTTGAACTCCTTTTTCGCCGACCTCGTATCCCAGGGGTGCGTTCAGATTGACTGGGCGTTTGTCGGGTAAACGCCGGGTGGCTAAACGTCGGGTGTTTGTCTATTACCCTGCCAATCTGAACGCTTTTGACCACTCCCTACTCCATCTCTCATCGGTCAGCGGCCATTAAATCTAAATGTACCTAACCTGAAATGGTGGACATATGAGCTTTGAGTTAAAGAAAGTTAGAGTTCGTAATAGAGTTAAAGAAAGTAATATAATTATTAGTAACGACAATCAGTTAAGTGTCATCTGTGTTGGACGATTACGGGCATAGTAAGAAAGACCACAACATACGTATTCATTTTCTACTAAAGGTACGATATTTTAAGACATATTTTGGTAATAATAACAAAGCAATGTGTTCTAATATTGGCCCTGTGTTCATAGCTCTGAAGAAAAAAATGGATTTGGTGGATGACAGTTCCAGCTCAAGCGATGATGACGAAATTCAAATGGTACTAGTTGAAGCAAACGAAATAAACCGAAGAATTCCTTCTCGAATACAGAATTTTTTGAAGTAACGATAAATAACTGTAGCGCAAAGGAATTTCAGCAGCATTTTAGATTAAGGAGGGAAACTTATGATCAGTTATTGGTTAAATTAACACCGCTATTACAACGAGCTGAAGGTATTTCGGGAAGATCACGAATACCAGTTGATCGTCAGTTATTGTGCGTTCTCTGGTTGCTCGCCACCCCAGATAGTTATAGGTAAATATATGATACAACTCTGTTGTTTAGTGTTTTTAATTATTTTATTTTGTAGATCGATTGGTTGTCGCTTTAATATGGGAAAATCATCTCTCTTTGTATGCTTCTATCGTGTTATTCAAGCATTGAATGAAATAGCTCCTGAAATAATCAGATGGCCCGCAAGAGCGGATAGACAAAGGATAAAAAACTTGTTTAGAGAAATGGCAGGATTACCAGGAGTAATTGGGGCTATAGATGGAACATATGTGCCAATAAAAGCACCTCGTGAGAATCCTGAAGCGTACATTAATCGGAAATGTTTTTATGGCATAACCCTGCAAGCAATTTGTACACCTGACCTCATGTTCACCGATTGTTTTACTGGCTACCCGAGCTCCGTATCGGATATTAGAATATTCCGGAACTCCGATATTTATGAGAAGTTTGTAAATGAAACTGAAAACTATTTTGAACCAGATGAATTTATAATTGGAGACAAGGCATACCCAAATTTAAATTGGTGTATTGCTCCATTTATAAATAGAGGACGCCTTACGAACAGACAAAATAGGTTTAATACATTACACGCAAAAACTAGACAGGTAATTGAGAGAGCATTTGCGCTATTGTTTGGCAGATTTCGCAGACTTCGATATCTTGACATGAATAGGGTGGACCTAATACCTGCTACAATTATTGCAGCATGCACGCTGCACAATATTTGTTTAATGCAGCCTGACGATCTTATCGAAGAATATGTAAACGAAGGTTTAGCAGCTGTTCATCATGAAGATGAAGAAAATATTCCTAGATTAGATGATCGTGTTCAGGACGGCCACAACAGAAGGAATCATTTAGTTGATATTTTATAAACTATCTATGGAAATGTTCTTGGGAAAGAAGGGCTCGCTCTATTGAAACTTCACACTTCTTTTAAGTTGACATTTTATTCTGTTCAATATTTCGCAGCTAGTTGGCTGCTTCTTCAGGAACTGTAGGAACAATGCGTAAATGAGGAACGGTTATAAACAGACATAGAACCTCGCTTACCTAAATACTGTAAAAAAAAAGTATTTTATTTTATTTTCTATGTCTGTTTATAACCGTTCCTCATTTACGCATTGTTCCTACAGTTCCTGAAGAAGCAGCCAACTAGCTGCGAAATATTGAACAGAATAAAATGTCAACTTAAAAGAAGTGTGAAGTTTCAATAGAGCGAGCCCTTCTTTCCCAAGAACATTTCCATAGTTCGTCAATAATTAGGGGCAAGAATATAACACTAAAATTTATAAACTATACTTGATTCTTTAAGTTCATAAATGTTAATAAATAGTTTTTTAAATTTTACCCAACTTGTTTTTTTATTAGATTTTAGAGCATTGCTAGATCTTTTAACTTACTAATAAAGAAAGTTGTATATTAAAAAAGCATTTGCTTAATTAGTAGATTAGAGTTGATATAATACTTGTGCAAATTATTGCGCCACCAAAGAAATGTCCCTTGTACACATATTAAACAGATAACGGAAGCAGCTAAATTTATTGAGCAATACGATCTAGAACGTTTACCCGTTGTACACTAATCTAGAAGATACTCTAAAACTAGGTTAGCAGGATAAGATAAGCTAGGCAGAAATAATTTTGCCAATATTCTAAAAACATGACAGAGTAAGTATAAAGGAAATGTTGACATTTCAGAGGGTGCTAGTTAAAAATAAATGCTTACTATCTTTTAATTTTCACTTTTAAATTTCTATGGCCCGCAAAAACTATATTAAATATGTTCATCAGTTTCCGAACTAGAATAAGCTATGTATGATGTAAATATTATTATCACTCTATATTTCTGGGTTAATTTCAGAAATAGATGAACAGGATTAATCTTTTGTAGGTGGATAGAATTATAGAATAATGAAAATTGAAAGTTAAAATAGGAGTTTTAAATCTGAACTTCTTAGTTGTGACTATTTCATAACTTCACATTTGCAGTCACTTTATAAGTAAAAAGTAAAACAAGAGTGCAACTTTATATATATATATATATATTTTAATGTAATTTACAAAATATAAAAATAAATAATTAATTTACAAAATATAAAAACAAATAATACTCTGAGTACGTAGGCTTTCACGGCCAGAATCATTTAGAAATTAACCTGCTTCCGGGTTATACCGTGTGTCAAGATTTGTAATAGCTGACGTTTCGCGAACCATGTTGCTCGCTTCTTCAAAGATAATTGAATACAGTATTCAATTAGCTTTGAAGAAGCGAGCAACAAGGTTCGCAAAAGATGAGCATTTACAAATCTTGACACACTGCATAACCCGGAAGCAATTTATTTTCTAAATAATATACTCTAATATATATATATATATATATGCAATATATAGAAAAAACTAATACACAAAATAAATATGAAAACAAAATCACTTCTTTAGCATTGCATTGGCCAAAGCTTTTACGTTATCTGACATTTCCTTAAGCATGGCCATTCTTTCGTCATGTCGTCTGTTTCGACCTTCTTCTTTAATTTTTGTGATTTCCATAAGGACATCATTTACAGGAGGCGTCGAAGCAACCTTCCGCCTTTTTTTGCTGGAGGTGAGCCATCATTATTGACGTCGATCCCTCTGGACGTAGATGGTGTGTTCTCTTCGCTCAGAACTTTAGAAATGTTTCCGATCCCTTTCAACGAAGAGGCCACCGCAACAGGTTCAATATTGGGTTCTTTCCCAAATATTTCGTCCATTTCAGAGAAATACTGAAAATTAACTATTTTTGCACCGGTGGCGCGAGTGGACATGTTGTCTTTTTTTTCAGTATACTTCGCTTTCAAGTACTTAAATTTGTTGCGGCACTGCTCCGCCGTATGGACTTTTATATTCTCCCCAATTTGTTGCCACACCTTCTCATTCCGAACAGATGTATTTTTAAAAAGTTCTTTGTGGGTCTTATATGCCGCTATTAATAAAATAATTTCGGATCGGCTCCAGGAACTTCTGGCGCCATATTTTCCTCCTCACCTTCTGGGGGGACATTTTCTTTTGCAGTTGTATCACTATTATACACAACGTCTCGGGTTGTGTACAATAATACTCCATCTACGAAAATTAAAATTCCTTATTATTATCCAAACATGCTGTAGTTAAATTAGTACTTACCGGATCGACGCTGCAAAAGAACATTGTCCCCCTGCATCACTGGTTGACCGTTTGGGTCGGTTACTACCTCGTATTCTGAGAACTCCTCCATACTTATGAATTGACAGAACACGTGTGGTTATGTACATATAAACAACACCGTCAAACACCGTCACTGCGCAGGCTCGAAATATTTCGCCCGCTCTAGACATGGTTAAATTGGCAAACGTCCGACAATTACCGAACGCAGTTTTTGAACGCTCAGGATGTTTCGTACGGTAAAACGCCCAACCAATCTGAACGACTTTTATACGCCCGACAAACGTCCGGCGTTGATTCTGAACGCCCCCCAGATATTCAATCTTCTTCAGAAAAAAGAAACATTTTTCTAATTTCAACGTTAAGCGGGCTTTTCGCAAAACTTCAAATACAAGCCTCAAACTATTTAATCCTTCATTGATGTTAGTGGACGGAATAATTATATCATCTAAGTATGCCATCGCAACGTGTATCGCAAAGAACCTAAAACGGTATTCACTAGCCTTTGAAAAACTGCTGGGGCGTTGCACAGCCCAAATGGCATCCTTTTAAATTGAAAATGTCCATCCGGTGTTACAAACGCAGCCTTGTCCTTTGCAGACTCTGCTAACGGTACCTGGTAATACCCACTGATCATGTCCAACGTACAAAAATAGGTTTTGCCCTTCAAAAGATCTAACTGGTCATCTATTAGTGGTAGAGGATAATGATCCTTTACGGTTATTTTATTTAACGCTCTGTAATCAACGCATAATCGCACATCTCCCGTCTTTTTCTTCACCAAAAGTATCGGACTTGCAAACGGCGATTGGGCATCTTCAACAATATCGGCATTCTTCAACTCTTCAACGATTCCGTTTACATGTTGTCGCTCTGAGTAAGAAAGCCTATAAGGTCTGTAATAGACCGGAACATCTGAATTCAACTTTATATCCATTTCGGCTCTATTTGTACAACCCACTTGATAAATATTCCTTGAAACTAAGTCACTGTATTCATTCAGCAACATTTTTAGGTTGTCTAAGTCTTTTCCCTCAATTTCGGTATTGATTTCATCTACTTGATTGGTCCATTGTATCTCACTTCTTCTACTTCCGGTGCTTCGATGCATGCTTCACCTCTGGTAATCTTTGAACCCTTTCTGATCTTTAAGTCGTGTCCGGAGATGTTCATTATAGGTAAAACAGACTTTCCTTCGTGGTTGACCTGTATTAGACACCTTGGAATTGCGTGGCCTTCTTCTCGAATTCCACCCTCTATACACAATTCACGGTTAGTCAAATCACCAATAACTGATATATGTCCTAAGTAATTATCTGGAATTACAACGTCATCTTCAATTCGAAGCATGGTTTTTGATTCTTCACATACCTTATTGATCGGTAGGTCATTATCGGTGTACTCGATCCTCAATTCATTATTTTTACTCGTTATCTGTATGTTAGGCTGTTCTGTGAATGGATGTCCCACAATCATAGGAACATTTTGATGATCCTTGTCGACTACATGTAGTTTGACTTTGGCAGACACACCATCAATTGTCACATTTCCAGTGAATAGTCCCAATGGCTTCACCATGCCATTACCATATCCAACTAATGGTACTGTTTCAGTCTCGAAATATGTAAATCCTATCTCAGCTACAACATCATCGCGAATAGTTATACAGCTGCTACCTAAGTCTACGTAACATCGTACTTTTTTATTATTCACATAAGCGTCTTTAAAGTATTTTGAATGAGAATTACTGTCTTTACCAAAATATTTTGAATGAGATCTATTGTCTTTACCGATCTTCAATACTGTTGTGCTACCGACGTTGTTTCCTTCATTATTTGCTTGAGCTTCTTTTGCATGAACGAATCCACGTTTTAATGGGCATTCGCGCGCGTAGTGTCCTACCTTCGAACACTTGAAACACGTAACTGTTTTTGTTTTCCGTGTGCTATCAACGGTACTAGACTCATTATTTTTAACATTGTTGTTTTCTTTATATTTAGTTACATAACGACGAATATAAGCAGCACCTGACTTTAAATCTGGCAAAAGTTCGTTCAATTTCTTATATCTGCTTAACGGTCCTAAGAAATCTCTAAACCGGTTGTCATTCAGTCCATGTACTATCCATTCTATGCTCTCTTGGACAGTCATCCTGCAACGGTTACATCTCGCCAACTTTTCAAAGTAATACTCAACAATGTCTTGATTTGGCTTCCACTTATAATTTTGAGCTTCCAACCGTAGGTCGATTGCATTGCTTTCGACTTGAAATGTCTCAGTTAGTGGTGTCTTCCACTCATTCCAGTTCCTCGACTCACTAGGTGTAGACTGTTTCTCCATGACTTTCCAACTTGGAAAGGGCATAATGCTTTATGGCGACTTCATCCCAATCATAAAGTTCACCAAACTCTTCAATTTTGTCGATCCATTCCGAAATCGAAATGTTATTCTTCACAGGATCAAATTCTGGGAGTACTACGTGTACATTTTGAAAATATCTTGGATTGATAACGGTAGTTTCCGAATTTTGCTCTGCCATTGTACAAATATTATAAATGAATCAAACGCTCAAATCTCTTGAACTCCACTCCAATAATATTCGCTTCCCACACAGCCAGCAGCAACAACTCGTCCAAAATTCCCGTTTTCCACGCGTCACTCGTGTACACCGCGTGTACAAAAACGATCGGCGTTACTTTTCCAAACAGTCAATACACGCACCGCGACTCCACGAACACGTACTCGAATACTTTCCACGTACTATCTTCGGATTTATTCCGCTTCTGAAGTTGTTATGAAGTTATTTCGATGGCCTAATGTCTTCAATAAAACTATTACTTTCTTGAGAACGCTTTATTTGTACGTTGAAGTATTGCGTGTTCGTACATTTCTATGTTGACATCTGTCTACTCGTATTCACCACCTACTGTACTATAACTATCATAACACTTGTGACAATTTGCTCCTCGGGAATGCGACTTCAGAAAATTTTTCACAATAAGTGATTTTAAATAGGAAACAAATTGTGAGCATGTTGGATTCATGTTATGCGCACACTGCTGACGAATCTGGCAAAAGAAGTTCTCCAATGGGTCCTGATTGAAAGATCTAGTTGAGAATCCAGTCAATCCAAGATCTTTCAATTCTTTTTTCATTTGTTGAAAACCCTCCAGGGCGGAAACAAAATTTTTTAAAACTACTCGCTTTTTCCTGTCGGTGGGCTTACGAGGAACTAACTCCAAGGTCATTAGAACTTTAATTCCTTCATTCCACGTTGCCCCATGTTGTGATAGCTTCATGACAGGTGAAGGACCTCGCACACTTTCCAGTCAAAGTTATTTCTGCCTCCATTGACAGAATCAAAACGTCTTGTCTAATAGCAAACATAGATCAGACGTATCTTGCGCTTCTGGACACATTACGATGGAACCGTCTGTACTAGGGCTTCGGCTACGAGCCATTAGCTCCAGCGCTGCAGAAACAGTCGAGCTGAAGACTTGGGAACAGCAGGAAACCTTCATCTTATTCACTTTCCCTGGCACCACGTGACAATCAGTAAGCTTTTTCATAATTGACGTGCGGGAGCTTCTGTCAATCTTGTAAGCATATTCTATATGTGTCCAGTTTGCAACTTTTCCCTTACCGCCTTGCCGAAAAATGAGATCCTTGGTGAGCAGGTTGTTGCGCATACATTTAAGGAGATGTGGAGGGTCGAACAGAGGTACAATCGTATTGTTGTCGATAATAATTATATTATCTCTAGGCTCCACACCACTCCGGAATGCATTGCCCCTTGTCTCATCCCTGAGCATTGTAATGGCTCTGGAATTTGTAGCACCTTGATCACATGTAGAGGTGCTAATCTTTGGGCCTATCTTACTCGTTGCTCTCGCAATCTCTTTGAAATAGAAAACAATTACATCTGCAGATGTGGTTGATTTACAGAAACCAAAAGCAACACGTTGCTACCATTTTTTCTTTAAATCCCCCGTAACATGTACACTTGCGCATGGTCTGCTATGTCTGTCTTCCTGTCCCTGCCATTATCCACCAGACCTTCAACACTATCTGTTGCTTCATTATATCGGATTGCAGTGACATTTCGTCGAACATGAGAGTGCAGATCACAAACAATCAAACAGCGAATGAAGAACACCAGGCTTAACTGGTATTCTATTAAGCAGTTTGCGGATTGTCTGTACCGATACCAATGCAAAAATTTGCTCCAGAAGACGGTACGACCTAGGACTGCATTTGTACAAACTGAGGGCTAAACACCCATCTTCTAGGTCATAACGTTTTCCTTCACGCAATTTCTGCAAGTTATTCAACTGGCTCTTACAAAACATAACATAACATAATTCATCACTATCACCTACATAACTGTAGGTGATAGTGATGAAATTTCTGTAACATTCTGTTTTGTTGCCTTCACAGTTGATGCCAGTGATAAATTTCTCCGTTGATAGTACAAGATCTTTTTTAACGCCCGCAACCGCATTATGTTGTGCACACCTATCTTGGGGACTACAATATTAATAATACAAATTAGTATTCAAAGAAAGACAAATGTGAAACTACATATAAATTAAATAAATTACTGCTAATGCTGGGAGTATTTGAAAGACAAACAAAACTTAAACCAACAAACCTGTACTATTTTCAAGCATGTTTTCACTTAGACGAGTTTTAACACTAGGAAGGAATGCCTGTTGTCCGCTCTGCTCTACTAGCACTGCTTGAGAAGAACTTCCAGCAACAGCATGCTCTAGTTCTATATTGCAACAAATAATTATTACTATGGTCGAATCACTATTACTAGTGCACTAAAAGAGTTACTACAATGTGTATTTCCTAATATCTGAGAGAAATATACTATTTTCCAGCGTTCTACTAACAGTGACTCTACCATATGCTATTATTACTATAGGTACTATTAACATATCACCAATTAACAATTCACAGCAAAATGTACAACTTATATACTACATATCTCTAGCAAGTAAGTAAGTTTGCAACTAACAAACCTGTAGTCTTTTCTAGAATTCTACACTTAGGCGATCTTCAATATCTGTAGAATGGCATTCCGGTCCACTACGCTCAACCAATTCTTGAGGTACTGCTACCTACAGCATGCTCTGGTCCTAAATAAGCATGATCAATATCAATTTACTACAAAACGTAGGACTTTAATTTATAATGTTTTGATGTGTGTTTAGTAGCATAAGGTATAGGCATTAAAGTAAAAGCACCGAACACCAGAAGAAAGAATGGCTAGAATACTCTGCGTGGTTTTGTACTTACAATATATATTTTTTGCACATGAATTTTACGTATGATGAGTATTCATCGAGTCTTCGATGAGTTGAATTATATGAATAGTACAATTAGTACACGTATTATTACAATACCCTACGCAGGAAATTCACAAATATAAAAATTAAAAAAAAAAACAGTAATAATAGTTATTTATTTACCTGACTGATTTGTCTCGTCTGGTGGTATATTTTCTTTCATTTCAACTAAATCAATGGTTGACGGAAAAGGAACATGAATAGAGGCTGAAAAAAAAAAACAGATACATATTATTAATGTTTACGAACATTGAAGCTATCGTAGAAGTAACGATATCACTAAATTCGTGTAAAAAAACATGTCATGCACAATCCACTGAATTGCTAGATGTGATTTGGTGTAGATATTATAATTATGAAAACTGGTATATTTACTTGGTAATAGAAAGTGTTGGTATTGCACCAGTAGCCAGTCGCAATGAGGATGTCACCGACGGCTTAAAATACGACTTATACACACGACATTGCCTATGAATACAAGCGGGATCCATCTCCAGTAAATTCTCATTACCAACTGCTATCAACCAAGCTCTAAATAGGGATAAGTGTTTTGGGCTTGGAAATCTATAGAAAGATTTGCACGCACTGCGGCACAATGGCACGGAACAACGTCTTTTGTCTATCTCCATAACTGCAAAATAATAATGTACTTACTACTATTATATTATAACAAAAAAATCTGACAAATACTTAAAAACCGACTATTACGTACTCGTACTCTACGTAATCTAGTAAACGATATTCAACGTGTCATACGAAGCTTTATAAGGTAATCCAAAAGCATGCTTACTTGTCAATATCTAACTGTACACTAAATTTAACTTATCACTAACTTAAAAAACACCTTAAACACTTAAAATAACGCTACCAACACTTTTGAAACACCGTTATTACCTCTGAAAATTTGAATTGCACAATAATTTCAACTACGCACAATCATATAGAAAGGCATAACCAAATATTCACAACCAAGGAGAAGAGAGCAATTTATTACAGATTTTGTCTTTCCCCGCAGCTTAAGTAGCGCCACCTGCCGAGGGTTGCCAAAATTTATTTTACACGTGAAAACAACAACCAGTCAAAATTGGCTATTTTGCTCCCATATAAGATAATAATAATAATACGTTTATTGATTAGCGTGTGTACGTACATAATCTATATAAAAGTAAAACTTAAATCCTACTCACATAGCTAAACAACCCGATGGTAGCAATTCGGCCAAGGCCGTTCTTCCCCAAGAAAACAATATTAGAAATAATATTAACCGACATGTAATACTAATAATATAACCAATTATAACAAAAACGTTTTCTAGAAAAAAAAGAAGAAAATTGCATGTTAAGACAACCGGGCACAGTCCGCTGGCTATCACTCTGGCCGTAAAAAGAGCAAAAAACAAAAACATTCCCTGGTTACAATGAAACACGCGTCCACCTCTCTCTCCTGTCCTCCTCGTCAAACAAAGATCGGTCAAAGCCAGCCTCGTCGCCCCAACTCCCTCACTCTCAACTTGAGCTGATGCTCGGACACGCACACTCCCACCCGATCCGAAACAGAATTATACATTTTGGATACTTGGTAAGTAAAACTATTCTTAAACAATTCGGTTCTATGGACAGGTGGAGTCAGGGAACCCTTAAATCTAAATATTGAGAGTGTGCACATCCGAGCATATTAAAATTTTGTTGTACAAGTACGCAAGTTTTCCAGTTAGAATAATTTTGCGGAAAAGAACCGTAGCGTGCATCAGACGCCTCGCATTCATGTTCAATCAATCAGTGTCTAATACCCCCTTGGCTTTCGCATCCTCTACGCATTTGGTCCTCTAGGATTCCGATGCGAGTTAGATGCTTTTTTAGTCTGCAGTGCCCTTTATAGATTCCGGTTAGCATTCTGAGGTTGCTTCTGGTTAGTTGAAGGAGGTACATTGAGGTTTTTGGGCAACGGGCTCGTAGGGTTTCCTTTGCAAAAGCACACTTGGTGGTTTCGTCCCATCTGCTCCTGAAGAGACTGTGGGATGTTTCTGTTAGTGCGTTGAGTATTGTTCTTAGGGTCGGTGGTATCGCTGGCTCAGGTCCTATATAGGGCGTCCTCGTAGCGTGTTTTGCCAGGGGATCCGCTTCCCTGTTCCCTTCGCTTTTACCGTGCCCCTTTATCCAGTGGATGGCTATCTTATTATTTGCTTGTGCTGCTTTTGTCAGGGCTTCGGTACATTATTGTACAAATCTGGAGGTTGTGAGAGGTCTGGACAGCGCTTGTATTGTTGCTTTGCTGTCCGTTAGGATCAGCACGTTTTTGCCACTAATACATTTTTCAGTAATAGTTTTGGCTGCGATTGTTAAGGCAATCACCTCTGTTTGTGTTATAGTCGTGTACCGTCCTAGTGGTAGACCGATTTTCATATTCGGTGCTCGGGGACGACTCCTGTACCAGATTTATGTGGATACTTCGACTTGTCTGTGTATATGTGGACAGATTCTGTTTTCCCACCTGAGTTGGTGGTATGAGAGATGAAGGGGTGTTGCCGTCGGTGTGGTGTGCATGATTCCTATTATGTTTAGGCATGCGATCCTTTGTGATTGAGGTCTTTGATCGCCGTCTCAAGTTTGGTTCTGGGCCACGATATTACTGCTCCGAAGGTTAGCATAGGTCGCATGATGACGGTGTATATCCACACTGCGATTTTACACACAGAAAAAAAACAGTAGCCAGTCGCAATGAGGATGTCACCGACGGCTTAAAATACGACTTATACACACGACATTGCCTATGAATACAAGCGGGATCCATCTCCAGTAAATTCTCATTACCAACTGCTATCAACGAAGCTCTAAATAGGGATAAGTGTTTTGGGCTTGGAAATCTATAGAAAGATTTGCACGCACTGCGGCACAATGGCACGGAACAACGTCTTTTGTCTATCTCCATAACTGCAAAATAATAATGTACGTACTACTATTATATTATAACAAAAAATCTGACAAATACTTAAAAACCGACTATTACGTACTCGTACTCTACGTAATCTAGTAAACGATATTCAACGTGTCATACGAAGCTTTATAAGGTAATCCAAAAGCATGCTTACTTGTCAATATCTAACTGTACACTAAATTTAACTTATCACTAACTTAAAAAACACCTTAAACACTTAAAATAACGCTACCAACACTTTTGAAACACCGTTATTACCTCTGAAAATTTGAATTGCACAATAATTTCAACTACGCACAATCATATAGAAAGGCATAACCAAATATTCACAACCAAGGAGAAGAGAGCAATTTATTACAGATTTTGTCTTTCCCCGCAGCTTAAGTAGCGCCACCTGCCGAGGGTTGCCAAAATTTATTTTACGCGTGAAAACAACAACCAGTCAAAATTGGCTATTTTGCTCCCATATAACATAATAATAATAATACGTTTATTGATTAGCGTGTGTATGTTCATAATCTATATAAAAGTAAAACTTAAATCCTACTCACATAGCTAAACAACCCGATGGTAGCAATTCGGCCAAGGCCGTTCTTCCCCAAGAAAACAATATAAAAAATAATATTAACCGACATGTAATACTAATAATATAACCAATTGTAACAAAAACGTTTTCTAGAAAAAAAAGAAGAACATTGAATGTTCAGACAACCGGGCACAGTCCGCTGGCTATCACTCTGGCCGTAAAAATAGCAAAAAACAAAAACATTCCCTGCTTACAATGAAACACGCGTCCACCTCTCTCTCCTGTCCTCCTCGTCAAACAAAGATCGGTCAAAGCCAGCCTCGTCGCCCCAACTCCCTCACTCTCAACTTGAACTGATGCTCGGACACGCACACTCCCGCCCGATCCGAAACAGAATTATACGTTTTGGATACTTGGTAAGTAAAACTATTCTTAAAGAATTCGGTTCTATGGACAGGTGGAGTCAGGGAACCCTTAAATCTAAATATTGAGAGTGTGCACATCCGAGCATATTAAAATTTTGTTGTACAAGTACGCAAGTTTTCCAGTTAGAATAATTTTGCGGAAAAGAACCGTAAGCGTGCATCAGACGCCTCGCATTCATGTTCAATCAATCAGTGTCTAATACCCCCTTGGCTTTCGCATCCTCTGCGCATTTGGTCCTCTAGGATTCCGATGCGGGTTAGATGCTTTTTTAGTCTGCAGTGCCCTTTATAGATTCCGGTTAGCATTCTGAGGTTGCTTCTGGTTAGTTGAAGGAGGTACATTGAGGTTTTTGGGCAACGGGCTCGTAGGGTTTCCTTTGCGAAAGCACACTTGGTGGTTTCGTCCCATCTGCTCCTGAAGAGACTGTGGGATGTTTCTGTTAGTGCGTTGAGTATTGTTCTTAGGGTCGGTGGTATCGCTGGCTCAGGTCCTATATAGGGCGTCCTCGTAGCTTGTTTTGCCAGGGGATCCGCTTCCCTGTTCCCTTCGCTTTTACCGTGCCCCTTTATCCAGTGGATGGCTATCTTATTATTTGCTTGTGCTGCTTTTGTCAGGGCTTCGGTACATTATTGTACAAATCTGGAGGTTGTGAGAGGTCTGGACAGCGCTTGTATTGTTGCTTTGCTGTCCGATAGGATCAGCACGTTTTTGCCACTAATAAATTTTTCAGTAATAGTTTTGGCAGCGATTGTTAAGGCAATCAGCTCTGTTTGTGTTATAGTAGTGTACCGTCCTAGTGGTAGACCGATTTTCATATTCGGTGCTCGGGGACGACTCCTGTACCAGATTTATGTGGATACTTCGACTTGTCTGTGTATATGTGGACAGATTCTGTTTTCCCACCTGAGTTGGTGGTATGAGAGATGAAGGGTTGTTGCCGTCGGTGTGGTGTGCATGATTCCTATTATGTTTAGGCATGCGATCCTTTGTGATTGAGGTCTTTGATCGCCGTCTCAAGTTTGGTTCTGGGCCACGATATTACTGCTCCGAAGGTTAGCATAGGTCGCATGATGACGGTGTATATCCACACTGCGATTTTACACACAAAAAAAAACATGTTCGTCCTATTGCTCTGCGGCACTGCCAAAATGATATGTATGCTTTTTTTCTCTCTCTTCCAGATGATCTCCCCATTTTAGTTTGCTGTCAAAGTCCCAGGTATTTTACCTTGGCAGCAAAAGAAAGCTTGGTGTTCAGGAGCGTGGGTGCTGTAGTTGTGGAATTTTTCTTTTTTCTGGTGAAGAGTACCATCTCTGTTTTCCCAGGGTTGACTGAGAGTGAGTAGTATTTGCACCATGTTGTGCTTAAGTTGAGGGCGGTTTGCATCCTCAAATTTGCCTCTAAGTAGAATTGTTAGATCGTCTGCATAAACTATTGTGTAATACCCTTCTTGGTTTAAAACCTTTAGTAGGCTGTCTAGGACCAGGTTCCACAATAGGGGTGAGAGAACTCCACCCTGGGGGCACCCTTTGGTTACAAGACATCTTACAGATTGGGTGTCTACATTGACATTTACTGCTCTTTTATGCAGCATATTACCGATCCATTCGGTTATTAACGATTCTACGTTGTGTTCCATAAGCGAGTGTTTAATCTTATGGAACATAGTTTTGTCAAATGCCCCCTCAATGTCTATGAACACTCCTAGGCGTCCTGCTACCATGTGCAGTGCAGATTCAGTGGACTTTCCTTGCATGAATGCATGTTGATTTGGGTGTAGAGGTATTGTTTCGGAAAGTTTTTCCCGTAGATGTTTGTCACATAACTTTTCCAGGGTTTTCAGGAGAAAGGAAGAGAGGCTAATTGGTCGATAAGATTTGGTGTTGAAGTAATCTTGTTTTCCTGGTTTGGGGATAAAGATTACTTTTACTTCTCTCCATTTCCGGGGCATATAATGCAGTGCCAGACTGGCCCGCAAAATGTTGATAATGTGGGGACTGATGGTTTCCAGACCCCATTGTAATAGGGCGGGAAATATCCCATCAGGAATTTCAAGGGTGAAAAAGTTGATATGGCCCAGGTAAGCTTCTCCGGGCCCACTCTGTCAAATGCCAGTTGTCTAGTGTGGGCTTGACTTGGGCACTCCTCGCCCCCTTCTTGTCAGTTAAGCGTGTGCTTCCTGGGAAGTGTTATTGCATTAGTATTTGCATGCTTTCTTCAAGGTCATCTGCACAGCTGCCATCTTCGCGTTTAAGGATGCCTATATCTGGTAGGGGATCCTTGGAGAAGACCTTTTTCAGTCTGGCGACTACTAGTGCTTTGCACTTCCCCGCAAAAGGTTCTCCATGCGTCCCTTTTGTTGTGTTCGTATGTAGATGTAGATAATATTATAACTCGGAATCTCGAAGGGTGTAGCAGTAAAACTCCCACTGTATTCTTTGAGAGCTTTATTCGAACTGGTACATAGGTACAGTTGATATGTTACACTTACATAGATGGTGAAAACCAGAATCAAACGCATGCGCAGCTAGCCAAACATACGAATATAATTTATAAGTATTAAACAACTTTGTTTTTGTCTTACGAGTTTTTTAAAATTCTTTGTGGGTGTTATTGAAAACTTCCCGGTCTGAATTTGATTTAGAGAATTTGGCTTTGTTATATTGAATTTCGGCCATTTCCCTTAAGTTTTCCAGTTCAGCACACCACCAAGCAGCAGTGGCAGTATTGTTCTCAGTCGCTTGCATGGGGCATTCTTTGTGGTAAGATTTAATTACAGTGTTTTGGACAGTATTGACATAATGTTCGAGTTTTTTGTTTATTTGTGGTACTATTTGGGACAGTAGTTGAAGTTTCCCGCTTAGTAGATCACTGAAGGTGTCTCTATCTGTGCGTTTGGAGTTTCTATAGTTTTATAGTTTTACTGAGCGTTCACTAGCTCGTATTGAAAACTGTAACCATCTGTGATCTGACATGGTCACGGAATCTGACACGTGCCAGTCACCTATGGTGTTTGAGATACTACAATTTGAGGCCAGTGTGATATCGATCACAGTCTGGCTGCGAGACGTTACGAAGGTAGGTTCGTTGCCACGGTTAAGTATATCTAGATTATTGCTAACTATAAAATCATGCAGTAGCTAACGTCTGTAGTTGATTTTGGCGCTACCCCAAGCGACATGGTGGGCGTTTGCCGAGGCCAGTATTGTTCTCCCCTTCCCTGAGGTCGTCGTGATTTCGAGTTGGACCGCTACTAGCTCGGAAGTAGGTAACTGCGGTGCGAAGGTAGCTTGATATTGCCTTAGGATGTAGATTGCTGCCCTAGGTTTTGTTTGAGAGGGTTTTCTAAAAACAGTACCATTAAGTTTTCTGAAGCCCTTGATACAGGAACCAGGGATCCATGGTTCCTGTATCAGGGCTAGAGTATTATTCATCACAAGGGGGTGGCGACAGAGCGTCGCCACTGCGGATCTCCTGTGATGTAGGTTAGATTGTATTACCTGTGTTGTTTTTGCTAGCCATTGCGTTGGGGGCCCCCTTTATCCGCTGGCTAGTTTGACTTATTGTTGGAGAGGCTCCTGCGGTTCTCTTGCGATGGGCTGTTGTGCCCTGTCCGCTAGGATGGGTGTGATTGGAGCACTTCCCTCTTTGGGTTGGGAGAGAAGTCGATCAGCGTCAGCTACCTGCTGTTGGGCAGGAGCTACGTCTGTCTCCATAGGAGTGGAACTAGCGATTTCCCTTTGTGTAGGGGGAGCGATTGTTCCGCCCTCCTTTTCCTTCTCCGTTTGTTTTGTTTCTTCTGCTGCCTCCTTGATTCTCACAGTGAGTGCCAGGAAGCGGTAGCTGACCTTCCTGCGGTTCAAGGTTTCAATTGTCTTGTGGTCCACCCGAAGACAAAAAGTTGTCCCAGGGGTCTTCTCTGATTTCATGGTGGAAGACACACCACTTAGACATATGAAGTTCGGGATTCTGCCAGGCTGGGACCTTGGTCGTGACGTCTCGGTCCGGTTCGCCTTTTTTCCCCTGCTCAGGTGACAAGACCAAAGAGATACCTTAGTGAGCTTGAGGGAGCCCTAACTGCGTCCAGGGTGGCTTCATCCCATGGCTTGTAGCGGCTCACAGTCTCTTTTAACCATTCCACTGTGCCGTTCTCATCACAGTTGACTCGTAGTATTTCGCCGTTGTACGTAGGTGAACTGGACCTCGTCGGTGGTGTTGAGGTTCCAGCATGCATGAGCTTTTCAAACTCTTCGTCCAGGGCCGCTCTAATTTTGTCAGCCTCATCGTGTGAAAGTTTTCCCAGGCGGTTGCTGCGGTCTATGATGGCAACCCTAAGGGGTGCCTTTACAGCCTCACTGTATGTTGAGTTAGTTTTGCTTGCAGACTGGCTCGGTGCAATCCGCTTCCCTGTGGCGGGTTTCTTCCGTTGCCGCTTCTTCTCGTTCTGGGCGGCATGAGTGGGGTTTCCTTTCGAGGGGACTCCTGTTTTTCTGCCTGCACACGTTTTTTGAGTCGACCCTGGTGTCAGAACTCTTGGATGGGAGTGACCGTCTTTGGTCGGCTGCTGCAGCTCTCGCTTCAGCCTCCTTGGCCTTCTTCCTTCTTTTGGCTTCCGCTCCGCTCACGCGTCGCCCGCGTTTTGCTCGTTGGAAGCCATGGGCATCTTCACTAGAGGTGTCGGAGACAGTCCTCTTGTGTGCTTTAGCTTTGGGGGTGTCAATGGACGCGCCCCTAGGTTGTTTTTGCGTCCCCGAAGTGGACGGTATTGCGTTTGGAGGTGCCGAAGCAACCTCCGGAGCAGTGGTGGGACTGTGCACTATCACCTTCAGGCAATATATAGCTCTCTCTATCCGTCTATACGTCGCAACAGATCGACCGTGTCCATTATAGAGAGAGATAGAAGCGCAAGCGATAACACACAGAGTCCCACCCCTGGTTTGTTTGTGGTTTCCATGGTGATATATAGTTCAATTCGTCATCTCGGCTCCTCACCAGCCACTGAGCCCGCAAAAGGGGGGTAATAGTAATCTTGTCATACGACAAGATTATATAGCGCCATCGTTCTCGTCAAATACTATATTTCTCGCATGTACTACCTTCCGATTTTCTGGATCCTGCAATCTATATCTATTATTTGTATATCCTACCATTATCATCTTTTGGCTTCTTTCATCCAGTTTTGAAGTCCTGTTCTCCTTTGGTACGTGATTAGAGGCTGAACAGCCAAACAATTTAATTGTCTTGACGCAAGGTTTCGATGAAATCTTTATTTTCAGTTGGATTCGTGCAATATTCGAAGTGAAGTTCACTGTGCCAGCCGATACCATTGAGTCAAACTGTAATCGTACACTCCCGTATTTAGAATAAGTTTTTGAAGATATGTGTGGGGCTAATGACGAGCAGAGCCGCTTGAAATTCGAATATTGCACGAATCCAACTGAAAATAAAGATTTCATCCAAACCTTGCGTTTTATATTTTATATATCACATCCGATGAAACAATGGAGATATTTCTTACCAAAGTGGTTTGTTATCTTTGAGTGCACGTGGTTCTGTCTCGATTTATTAAATTAAATTTATTAAACTCTTACAGCTGCACCCCAAAAAGTTTTGTCTAATTGTGAATCAAATATTAAGCACCTTGCTGTTTCCATCAGCGTTCTGTAGAGACATTCAGCAACGCCATTTTGTTCTGCTTTTCTGGGAACTGTAAATTCTGATTTTATTCCTTGATTTTTACAGAAATTTTTGAACTCGTGGGATGAATACTTTCCTCCATTATCACACCTTAATCTTTTTTTTTGTTTCAAATTTTACATTTACTACGTTTACAAAATCTTTCAATTACTTCACTCTTTTGTGCTATTAAGTATATCATGCAAAATTGCGAAAAGTGGTCAATAAAACTTACATAATAGCTACTTCCATCATATGTTCACATCTAGAATTATTTTTGCCTTTCTTCTGGTAATGATCTAAATGGCAATATGGATTGTTTTGCTTTTAAACATATTTCACAAGTTCCGTTCAAAGGATATCTCGACAGATGAGCCATTTTTCGATGTAGTGTAATAATCTAGTGCTGTATTGATACTTTCTGTTAATTGTGGTTGTAATGTGATCATATACTATTAATTTTCCTTGTAAATATATTATATTTTCTTTGTTTACTCTGACTTCTTTGACCTTGAATTGCACTTCTAGTAGTGCTTCTTCATTTTTTTTTGACAGACAAGAGATTGCACAGCAATGCTTCACATAACCAAACATCTTTAATTGTTATATTTTTAACTTCATCGCCCATAAGTTTTATATAGCCTTGTTTCTTAGCTTTAATTGTAGCTTCTTTCTTTGCTAAGTTTATGTTATAGTCAATGTCTTGTTGATTGGTTATGTATCTTGCTAGGTCACTATTAATCATGTGGTCGTCACTATCTATGAAAAGTTTTATTTTTGTACTATTTTCTATATTTACATATGCTTTGATTTCATTTTCCGCTGTTAAAAAAGGTTATTTCGTTCTCCGGTGTAGTTACAATATTGGCATGTCCTCCTCTGTCTCTTCCTCTGTTATTTCTACAATCCTTACGTTTATGACCAACTTTTCCGCGGGTATGACACTTGAACGGGAAGTATTGCGTTTAGTTTCCTGTAGCGTTTTAACCATTTTGTTGTTCACAATTGTTTCCTCCATTTCGGTTACCTGTGTAATTTCCCATTCCTCTTCTTTAATTTCCGGTGAATGCTGCATCGACGTTTACAGTTTCTTGACGATTGTTAGTCTGTATATTATTGGTGTGCATGCAGAAATGCTCACGCGAATACTGTTATATTCTACATTTGATACAAGAATGACAGTAATTGACACAAATAATTTACAATAAGACAGACTGTGCGTGCACCGAATATTTTAAAAATGAACTAGTCATTAAGAAATTAATCTAAATATGTATATAACAATTACGTCAATACCTAGATGTAAACATACCCGTCTTCATTCCCCAATTTCTAAATCATTTTGTAACAATATTTACTACTATGTCTCCACTCCGAGCACGCAGTGACCGCGTCTTTCCAGTGGCTACGGTAGAACGTACTCTCGTCTATTTTCAATTTTGTTTTGGTATAATCATTATTTTACCCACCAATTTTAACATGTGGAATTCTTATAGTAAAACATGCAAAATAAAATGGTATACTGTAACCGATAAATGTATTAACGTGCTTAAAACCAAAGTATTTTCTCTAGTATAAGGGCCGATAAAGTTTCAGCCCTTCGGTTTGGCACTTCCACAAAAAAGTACTCCACCGTCTCCCGCTCTATACCTCTAAACACCCAGTGGCCATGGCGTCACTGGCCGCGATGGTACCTTCGGTGGAAGAATTTGCTCTCCTCAATTTCCACAGTTTTGGAGGAAAAGTCTTTATTGAGCCCCCAATTGTTGTCGGGTGGTCTATCCGATATTGTTCACAAACATTCCGGCAGAAGGTGCGCCAATCTACGAATGTCTCTATTTCTGCTGGACCAAGGTCTGCTTGGTGTGCAACGAAGTTTTGCGGCCAATCGAACGAGCATAAATGAATTATGGTCATGATCAACTCCAAACCTAACCAACTTCGTACAAAAAAAAAATCTTTCCTGACAAAACACTGCTTTCGGCAAATAACCGGCAGCGCCAAGCCTATCTAAAATCTGGCCATTTCGGACGAATGAAAGATTTTTCCATTAAGCATCTCTTCGCCGACCACTGGAATAGCAACAATACATCGTGGAAATAAAAATCCGGCTTTCTGCGCGAACGTCATTAAGTATTTTCGCTACATCAACTACAACTGAGGGTACCTCCACGTAGCGTGCAGCTACTGTCAGAAAAATAACTGGTATAGTCGAATTCACCAGTGCTGCAAATTACTCATCGATTTCTGCTGTTATTTTCCTCATACGCTACATTTCATTCCTATACATTGCCGTGTGTTAGAACGCAATAGAATGATTATGATACATCTGCTGTACAAATTAAATGCGCCCAGCGAAAAAGTACGTCTTTTCTTAGAATGACATTTCTAACCATTTCTAACGTTTCTAACCTCTAATACTGAACGTAAATATTGAACGTGACCGCATGTTAGCAAAAATGTTTTCGTTGAAAGGTAAGCCGCTTAATAAAAAAATCTATGGTGATGGTTATTTAAAGGTTATTTAATTAGTAAAGATAATAGCAATATTAATTTAATTTCTATAATATCCGCCTCGGTAGGCAACGTATTTACAGTGATCTATGTTCGGTTGCCTATGCACAACAATCAAGCTGAGCGATACGCAAAAATCTTGGTTCATACACTTATAAGCGATGAGTAATTTGCAGCACTGGTGAGTTCGACTATAATAAGCAAACTAATTGAGAAGTCAACAAGGCGAACTTAACCTCTAGCCTGCCTGTGCACCAAAGAGTACAGTTGCAGATGCGGCAAAATTTGTCCACGTTAAATGCAAGATTACCGCAAAATAGATGATGGTTTAAGTTTGTTTTACAAATTTTGTTCCTTCACTTTTGAATTAATAATAATAAGCTTTATTTCCACAAAATACATGTGTAGCAGGGAAATGGTCAAAAGTAAAATGCACATAAAGCATACACCGGGTGCCCCACGCCATAGATACTCCCGTTTATTTTTTTTGTTCATGTTGACAAGTGCTAATAGACAATAAATGCCATTTTTAGGGGATATTCTTGAGGTGTGGTGTGACTTCCGGCTTTTCCGGAAATAACGTTATCATAGAAATTTTAAAAGGCACTCTATATTATTTGTATCATATTTTCAATCTGCATGAAATTCTGAATACAAACACATATCGATCGTCAATCTGTTTATTAATCTGGGTGGCTATGAATTAGTGGAAAATTTTCAGACACTGAATCTAAATCGATTTTTGCCGATATTGTATTACTGGCGCCCGCTAGCCTAGTTTAATTAATTTTTTGCCAATGAGCCTTTTGTCCCGTGGGTACACCGTGATTATTCGATAGATAACATCGTTCCGATTACAATTACACCAAATACTTGATATTTTGCTGAAAATCGTAGCGTGGAAATGTCGTTTAAAGCAGGAAATGCAAAAAAATATATTATGTCAGTAATCAAAATCAGCGTAGTGAACTGTGGATGAATGCCACAGTTCTTAGGAATGAGTAATATTCTTTTGGATGTTTCGGTGGCAACTGGTTACATATAGGATTTTAGATATTCTTTCGGTCTTTCGGTTTACTTCTGAAGGTCTATAAGCATGCACATACCAGTAGCTTGGGGCCACTTTTAGTTAGTTGTCATCAGTTGCTGCGCCGTGGATTGTTTTTATATTTCGCCTATACTGCACCAATTTAAATTCCTCTTCATCGTTCCTTTGCATCTCAAGCTCTTCGACAGTAATTGGAGTCGGAGTGTTTTGTGCCATTCATTTGGTGTTTTATTCATGTGAATAATTTTGTTCGTAGTCTTCTGTTGATTTCTTTTCATCTTCTGCAGATTGTTATTTGCATAGCTCTTCTCTATGATGGTTGATTCTGGGGGGTATTGAGGTGAAATAGTAGCATTTCGTTTCGATATTTTTTTGCGTCATAGAGATGTCTCGGTCACATCTTTCTCTAGGCTGTTGATGATAAATGATCTTTTCCTTTTTTTTTTTTTTTTTTTTTTTTTTTTTTTTTTTTTTTTTTTTTTTTGAAAATTCGGTGGACTGTTGCTTGGGTCTGTTGCCGCAAGATTAGGATGCTATTCTGTTAAATTACGAAATTGTTAATTTTGTTGAAGTTTAATATTTGATTTTTAATTTAAGTTTATAGTCTTTTTTATAGTTTATAGTTCTGCTTTGTTTTTCTTACTTATCTTTTATAATTCTTCCCGTTTAGTAGATTTAATTTAATTTAAATTTACTCACCTCGCACACAGGCAAATGTTGCCTAGGCGAGCTTGTTTTTCTATTTGTAATATGTGTGTTTATATGTTTGAAATAAATAAATTTGAAAAAATAAAAAAAAAATTCCTTTAGCAAATTGTTATTCTCAATAAGGATACTGTTTCTTTTCTTTAGTTATTTTCCTCAAAGAGGTAACTTCCACTTTCAGGTGCTCCAGTTCGTGTTCCACGTCTCGGGTCTCTGGGGTACAACTTATCCTTGGCCCTTCTCACTGCTGCTATGCTTGGAGTGTCGCACCAGGCAGCTAGGATGGAATATCATGTCACAGTTGATGCATGATGCCTCTGACAAAACCGAACTCTTACAGTATAGCCACAGAAATTTGCATTCTTGATCACAGTATCTGAAATGTGGGCCTCACTTCCCACTATCTTAAATTTTAGCTCCAGCTTGAATTGCCTGAATATTTGAAGAGTCAATGTGACCTGAAAATGATTAGATTACATCTGAACTAGTGGGTGGTATGTCCAGAGAATGGTCATGCTTAGAATTGTTTTGCACTGACTTGGAAATTGTTTCGGCAGTTTGCTGGAAAGTTCATTACTTATTTCCTTTGCTTTTTTTGCATGGCATATGGCTGATCTTGATGACGTTTTCAAGCTGTAACCAAAAATAATTGTTTAGAGTTTCCGCTTAAGTTAAATATGATTGAAATCATTTGTACACAAAGTTCAGTCAAATCGAAATAAATATTTAAGCAAATACTGCACTACCAGAGGTCACTGAGTGAATAGTAAGTACCTAATCAAACAAATACAAACATCAACAAGAAATTAACAGAGATTAACAGAGATTGAGATTTAAATAAAACTAATTTAATTAAACATGATCACAAACCTAAATGACACTTTGCTAAACGGAATATTAGCAACGATTAATATTAACCAATAATTCTGAATTATTCAAAAACCGTTCACAGCTGCAAGTAAAGACAAGAACAGCGCTAGACTAGCTGTACGTCGGGCTGACGCTTACACAAATGATGTACACGCCGATAAACCATCGACATTGGGGGTGACAACCACATCGGGCGCTGGCTAGCGCTTGGCTATACAGCCGGCAGCGCTGAGCTAAGCGGTAACGTGAACATGATCGCCTACGCCAGCGCTGAGTCCTAGCGGTCGCCATCTTGCTAGCGAAATAAATTTGTGCTTGATTGCTCAGCGGGATCTGCTGAGTGGTGGGGAAGCCTGTGTTGACATCACATCGTGTAGTCGGGTGCAGACCTAACCACAAACAACAAGAGTTCGTAACAAGTGTTAGTAATGCTACAGGGTGAAAATGGAGCCGGCAGTAGATTTTTTGGACTTGGCAGTCGATTTAGGAGGCAAGATAATCAACTCCAGTGTACCTATGCATGTAGTTAGCAGGTTGTATGAATTTAGTACGTGATGTATTTACTGATTTATTTAGTTGCAATCTTCAAAGTATTCAAAAGAAATTGAAACTCCCTTCTATTTCTGTTAATTTCCGACGTACATACTAATAAAGTGGGGTAATTAAATAGTGTGGTCCAAATTGAAGGACTGTAATAAATTCTATTCTGCATTGTAAGCAGCTTTGTCCACAGTGGAAATCAGTCGTAGGCGATTAGTTGCATTTGAACCAAGAAAACTAAGAAATCATCTGCTTATACGAAGAGGCCCAGCACAAAACATATCACCACGCTCATAAGGTAAATACTCAAACAAACACACTACAACAGTCTAAAAATTAATGTACACCGCCCATGCGGCCATTCTTATTGAGCACAGCTGTAAAGCTTTTATAATAAAGCGAAAATTTGAACTCAGAAGAAAAAAGGAGTTTCCTTCATTTCGTAACATAATTATAGGTAGGAACTATATATCGATGGCCTAGCTAAAATTTAGCATTTCAACATAATACCGAATAAACTGATTGAACTCATCAAACCCAGCATTTTTACTTATTACACCCATTGATGAAAAATGGAGCTATTTCTAACCAAATTTCAACATTATTTAATTTACATTATTTTCAATATTGTTTCACTGCACTCTATGCTGAATTATCTGATCTTTATGTATAAGAAAATTGGTAACGGACGACACCTCACAAAATTCATCAACTTTATCTTACATAAGCAAACTTCTATAAACATATGTTAAGCTCAAATTATGATAGCTCGCCAATGTGGGCACGATCCCCTTTAACTGATTTAAAGGAGTAATAATCTTGATTCTTGATTAAATGGGTATTGAAATCAATAAAAGTGAAATACATCATTAAAGAGCGTGCATAATTAAATTTCTTTTCTCAATGCCACTTGGTTCGTCTGGTTGTTCACCTGTTTCCCCATATCCCAAACCAATCTCTTGTTCTTCCACTGGCATATCATCAATATTGTGCTCTTGTCTCCGTAAGGTGTAATTGTGAAACACGCGTGCTGCTGTGAAAACATGTGGCATATTCTGTAGATCCATATTTAAGTATTTTAGTCTCCTCCACTTTCCTTTTAGAAGTCCAAATACTTGCTCAATTTTGCTTCTGCAAGCGCTATGGACTGTGTTGTATTGACGTTGATGGTGTGGTAAGTGTCCGTTGTCTCGGAATGGAACCATTAGTTTGAGGAACAATGGATAGGCACTATCACCAGTAAGTGCACGTAAGGAGAAATAAAATTTTGATTGTCCATCATGTCGTCATAAAGTGGGCCGTTTCTAAACACACGAGCATCATGCACCCTGCCCAGCATACCTACAAAAATTTCTATAAAGAGCGTTTTGTGGTCACACACTCCTTGAAGTACCATCGAATGATATGAATTTCTATTATATAATCTACATGATTATTCCTTGATGGCATCCATCAATTGCTCCTATTACGCCAGGAAATCTTCTCCCTGTAAAATATCTTGCCGGTACAGAAGCTTCATCCATAGTAGGCCAGCGGATTTCTGTTTCTACCAAGGTACATAATACTTCACATATCTGATGAAAAATCATGTTTCTAGGTCTGATAGAAATTCCAAACCGATCACAACACGCTCTGTACTATTCTGGTTTAGCCATCATCCATATATATATATATATATATATATATATATATATATATATATATATGCCCAGATCGGACGTCTAGCATAAGGAATCTGCTGACATAAGACATTAGATTAGGAATTATATAAATAAGCCGCGGGCAAGCCACTCGTCATTATTGCACGCGTGACCTAGACCTCGATGCACGTGTAGTATTCAATGTGTACTATTTTTTATATTGTATTGTAGTTGTAAAGAGTAAAATAAAAACATCTTTTTTTAATTCTACAACAACGGGAATTTAACTTTAATTTAAAGAACGATGATGTTCCTGAAAATAAAGAAGTGCTATGAAGCTGCAACAAGAGAGAAGAATGATGCTGATATTGACTGGGAAGAAAAGAATTTAAAAGCGATGAACTATGTTTATAGCTCAATAACAAACAGTTGGAATTTGTTGCTGATATAATGAATCTGCGTATAGTATATTGCAGAAATTTGATGAGTTGTATCTACAAGAGTCTACAGCGTTGCAAATTATTTGGAGAAATAAGATAAGAGAAATTTATATTAAAAATAGCGTCACCTGAAAACCATTTAGACAACGCTAATATAGTTACTAAGGATATGTGTTTATTATTATAAAGCAAGTATTTTCATATCATTATTTTTGCATGTCACGTATAATTGTATAAGAAGTTCTTGTTATAATAAAACGTGAATTAAAAGAACACGGCCATTTTAAACAATTATTTTCTGGACCATTTCCTTCATCGAAGTGTTCGTTGCATGGACAGCCTCATCGTGTGAAAGTTTTCCCAGGCGGTTGCTGCGGTCTATGATGGCAACCCTAAGGGGTGCCTTTACAGCCTCACTGTATGTTGAGTTAGTTTTGCTTGCAGACTGGCTCGGTGCAATCCGCTTCCCTGTGGCGGGTTTCTTCCGTTGCCGCTTCTTCTCGTTCTGGGCGGCATGAGTGGGGTTTCCTTTCGAGGGGACTCCTGTTTTTCTGCCTGCACACGTTTTTTGAGTCGACCCTGGTGTTAGAACTCTTGGATGGGAGTGACCGTCTTTGGTCGGCTGCTGCAGCTCTCGCTTCAGCCTCCTTGGCCTTCTTCCTTCTTTTGGCTTCCGCTCCGCTCACGCGTCGCCCGCGTTTTGCTCGTTGGAAGCCATGGGCATCTTCACTAGAGGTGTCGGAGACAGTCCTCTTGTATGCTTTAGCTTTGGGGGTGTCAATGGACGCGCCCCTAGGTTGTTTTTGCGTCCCCGAAGTGGACGGTATTGCGTTTGGAGGTGCCGAAGCAACATCCGGAGCAGTGGTGGGACTGTGCACTATCACCTTCAGGCAATATATAGCTCTCTCTATCCGTCTATACGTCGCAACAGATCGACCGTGTCCATTATAGAGAGAGATAGAAGCGCAAGCGATAACACACAGAGTCCCACCCCTGGTTTGTTTGTGGTTTCCATGGTGATATATAGTTCAATTCGTCATCTCGGCTCCTCACCAGCCACTGAGCCCGCAAAAGGGGGGTAATAGTAATCTTGTCATACGACAAGATTATATAGCGCCATCGTTCTCGGTAAATACTATATTTCTCGCATGTACTACCTTCCGATTTTCTGGATCCTGCAATCTATATCTATTATTTGTATATCCTACCATTATCATCTTTTGGCTTCTTTCATCCAGTTTTGAAGTCCTGTTCTCCTTTGGTACGTGATTAGAGGCTGAACAGCCAAACAATTTAATTGTCTTGACGCAAGGTTTCGATGAAATCTTTATTTTCAGTTGGATTCGTGCAATATTCGAAGTGAAGTTCACTGTGCCAGCCGATACCATTGAGTCAAACTGTAATCGTACACTCCCGTATTTAGAAGAAGTTTTTGAAGATATGTGTGGGGCTAATGACGAGCAGAGCCGCTTGAAATTCGAACATTGCACGAATCCAACTGAAAATAAAGATTTCATCCAAACCTTGCGTTTTATATTTTATATATCACATCCGATGAAACAATGGAGATATTTCTTACCAAAGTGGTTTGTTATCTTTGAGTGCAGGTGTTCTGTCTCGATTTATTAAATTAAATTTATTAAACTCTTACAGCTGCACCCCAAAAAGTTTTGTCTAATTGTGAATCAAATATTAAGCACCTTGCTGTTTCCATCAGCGTTCTGTAGAGACGTTCAGCAACGCCATTTTGTTCTGCTTTTCTGGGAACTGTAAATTCTAATTTTATTCCTTGATTTTTACAGAAATTTTTGAACTCGTGGGATGAATACTTTCCTCCATTATCACACCTTAATCTTTTTTTTGTTTCAAATTTTACATTTACTACGTTTACAAAATCTTTCAATTACTTCACTCTTTTGTGCTATTAAGTATATCATGCAAAATTGCGAAAAGTGGTCAATAAAACTTACATAATAGCTACTTCCATCATATGTTCACATCTAGAATTATTTTTGCCTTTCTTCTGGTAATGATCTAAATGGCAATATGGATTTTTTTGCTTTTAAACATATTTCACAAGTTCCGTTCAATGGATATCTCGACAGATGAGCCATTTTTCGATGTAGTGTAATAATCTAGTGCTGTATTGATACTTTCTGTTAATTGTGGTTGTAATGTGATCATATACTATTAATTTTCCTTGTAAATATATTATATTTTCTTTGTTTACTCTGACTTCTTTGACCTTGAATTGCACTTCTAGTACTGCTTCTTCATTTTTTTTTGACAGACAAGAGATTGCACAGCAATGCTTCACATAACCAAACATCTTTAATTGTTATATTTTTAAGTTCATCGCCCATAAGTTTTATATAGCCTTGTTTCTTAGCTTTACTTGTAGCTTCTTTCTTTGCTAAGTTTATGTTATAGTCAATGTCTTGTTGATTGGTTATGTATCTTGCTAGGTCACTATTAATCATGTGGTCGTCACTATCTATGAAAAGTTTTATTTTTGTACTATTTTCTATATTTACATATGCTTTGATTTCATTTTCCGCTGTTAAAAAAGGTTATTTCGTTCTCCGGTGTAGTTACAATATTGGCATGTCCTCCTCTGTCTCTTCCTCTGTTATTTCTACAATCCTTACGTTTATGACCAACTTTTCCGCGGGTATGACACTTGAACGGGAAGTATTGCGTTTAGTTTCCTGTAGCGTTTTAACCATTTTGTTGTTCACAATTGTTTCCTCCATTTCGGTTACCTGTGTAATTTCCCATTCCTCTTCTTTAATTTCCGGTGAATGCTGCATCGACGTTTACAGTTTCTTGACGATTGTTAGTCTGTATATTATTGGTATGCATGCAGAAATGCTCACGCGAATACTGCTATATTCTACATTTGATACAAGAATGACAGTAATTGACAAATAATTTACAATAAGACAGACTGTGCGTGCACCGAATATTTTAAAAATGAACTAGTCATTAAGAAATTAATCTAAATATGTATATAACAATTACGTCAATACCTAGATGTAAACATACCCGTCTGCATTCCCCAATTTCTAAATCATTTTGTAACAATATTTACTACTATGTCTCCACTCCGAGCACGCAGTGACCGCGTCTTTCCAGTGGCTACGGTAGAACGTACTCTCGTCTATTTTCAATTTTGTTTTGGTATAATCATTATTTTACCCACCAATTTTAACATGTGGAATTCTTATAGTAAAACATGCAAAATAAAATGGTATACTGTAACCGATAAATGTATTAACGTGCTTAAAACCAAAGTATTTTCTCTAGTATAAGGGCCGATAAAGTTTCAGCCCTTCGGTTTGGCACTTCCACAAAAAAGTACTCCACCGTCTCCCGCTCTATACCTCTAAACACCCAGTGGCCATGGCGTCACTGGCCGCGATGGTACCTTCGGTGGAAGAATTTGCTCTCCTCAATATCCACAGTTTTGGAGGAAAAGTCTTTATTGAGCCCCCAATTGTTGTCGGGTGGTCTATCCGATATTGTTCACAAACATTCCGGCAGAAGGTGCACCAATCTACGAATGTCTCTATTTCTGCTGGACCAAGGTCTGCTTGGTGTGCAATGAAGTTTTGCGGACAATCGAACGAGTATAAATGAATTATGGTCATGATCAACTCCAAACCTAACCAACTTCGTACAAAAAAAAAATCTTTCCTGACAAAACACTGCTTTCGGCAAATAACCGGCAGCGCCAAGCCTATCTAAAATCTGGCCATTTCGGACGAATGAAAGATTTTTCCATTAAGCATCTCTTCGCCGACCACTGGAATAGCAACAATACATCGTGGAAATAAAAATCCGGCTTTCTGCGCGAACGTCATTAAGTATTTTCGCCACATCAACTACAACTGAGGGTACCTCCACGTAGCGTGCAGCTACTGTCAGAAAAATAACTGGTATAGTCGAATTCACCAGTGCTGCAAATTACTCATCGATTTCTGCTGTTATTTTCCTCATACGCTACATTTCATTCCTATACATTGCCGGGTGTTAGAACGCAATAGAATGATTATGATACATCTGCTGTACAAATTAAATGCGCCCAGCGAAAAAGTACGTCTTTTCTTAGAATGACATTTCTAACGTTTCTAACCTCTAATACTGAACGTAAATATTGAACGTGACCGCATGTTAGCAAAAATGTTTTCGTTGAAAGGTAAGCCGCTTAATAAAAAATCTATAGTGATGGTTATTTAAAGGTTATTTAATTAGTAAAGATAATAGCAATATTAATTTAATTTCTATAATATCCGCCTCGGTAGGCAACGTATTTACAGTGATCTATGTTCGGTTGCCTATGCACAACAATCAAGCTGAGCGATACGCAAAAATCTTGGTTCATACACTTATAAGCGATGAGTAATTTGCAGCACTGGTGAGTTCGACTATAATAAGCAAACTAATTGAGAAGTCAACAAGGCGAACTTAACCTCTAGCCTGCCTGTGCACCAAAGAGTACAGTTGCAGATGCGGCAAAATTTGTCCACGTTAAATGCAAGATTACCGCAAAATAGATGATGGTTTAAGTTTGTTTTACAAAGTTTGTTCCTTCACTTTTGAATTAATAATAATAAACTTTATTTCCCCAAAATACATGTGTAGCAGGGAAATGGTCAAAAGTAAAATGCATATAAAGCATACACCGGGTGCCCCACGCCATAGATACTCCCGTTTATTTTTTTTGTTCATGTTGACAAGTGCTAATAGACAATAAATGCCATTTTTTTGGGATATTCTTGAGGTGTGGTGTGACTTCCGGCTTTTCCGGAAATAACGTTATCATAGAAATTTTAAAAGGCACTCTATATTATTTGTATCATATTTTCAATCTGCATGAAATTCTGAATACAAACGATCGTCAATTTGTTTATTAATCTGGGTGGCTATGAATTAGTGGAAAATTTTCAGACACTGAATCTAAATCGATTTTTGCCGATATTGTATTACTGGCGCCCGCTAGCCTAGTTTAATTAATTTTTTGCCAATAAGCCTTTTGTCCCGTGGGTACACCGTGATTATTCGATAGATAACATTGTTCCGATTACAATTACACCAAATACTTGATATTTTGCTGAAAATCGTAGCGTGGAAATGTCGTTTAAAGCAGGAAATGCAAAAAAATATATTATGTCAGTGATCAAAATCAGCGTAGTGAACTGTGGATGAATGCCACAGTTCTTAGGAATGAGTAATATTCTTTTGGATGTTTCGGTGGCAACTGGTTACATATAGGATTTTAGATATTCTTTCGGTCTTTCGGTTTACTTCTGAAGGTCTATAAGCATGCAGATACCAGTAGCTTGGGGCCACTTTTAGTTAGTTGTCATCAGTTGCTGCGCCGTGGATTGTTTTTATATTTCGCCAGATCCTATACTGCACCAATTTAAATTCCTCTTCATCTTTCCTTTGCATCTCAAGCTCTTCGACAGTAATTGGAGTCGGAGTGTTTTGTGCCATTCATTTGGTGTTTTATTCATGTGAATAATTTTGTTCGTAGTCTTCTGTTGATTTCTTTTCATCTTCTGCAGATTGTTATTTGCATAGCTCTTCTCTATGATGGTTGATTCTGGGGGGTATTGAGGTGAAATAGTAGCATTTCGTTTCGATATTTTTTGCGTCATAGAGATGTCTCGGTCACATCTTTCTCTAGGCTTTTGATGATAAATGATCTTTTCCTTTAGCAAATTGTTATTCTCAATAAGGATACTGTTTCTTTTCTTTAGTTATTTTCCTCAAAGAGGTAACTTCCACTTTCAGGTGCTCCAGTTCGTGTTCCACGTCTCGGGTCTCTGGGGTACAACTTATCCTTGGCCCTTCTCACTGCTGCTATGCTTGGAGTGTCGCACCAGGCAGCTAGGATGGAATATCATGTCACAGTTGATGCATGATGCCTCTGACAAAACCGAACTCTTACAGTATAGCCACAGAAATTTGCATTCTTGATCACAGTATCTGAAATGTGGGCCTCACTTCCCACTATCTTAAATTTTAGCTCCAGCTTGAATTGCCTGAATATTTGAAGAGTCAATGTGACCTGAAAATGATTAGATTACATCTGAACTAGTGGGTGGTATGTCCAGAGAATGGTCATGCTTAGAATTGTTTTGCACTGACTTGGAAATTGTTTCGGCAGTTTGCTGGAAAGTTCATTACTTATTTCCTTTGCTTTTTTTGCATGGCATATGGCTGATCTTGATGACGTTTTCAAGCTGTAACCAAAAATAATTGTTTAGAGTTTCCGCTTAAGTTAAATATGATTGAAATCATTTGTACACAAAGTTCAGTCAAATCGAAATAAATATTTAAGCAAATACTGCACTACCAGAGGTCACTGAGTGAATAGTAAGTACCTAATCAAACAAATACAAACATCAACAAGAAATTAACAGAGATTAACAGAGATTGAGATTTAAATAAAACTAATTTAATTAAACATGATCACAAACCTAAATGACACTTTGCTAAACGGAATATTAGCAACGATTAATATTAACCAATAATTCTGAATTATTCAAAAACCGTTCACAGCTGCAAGTAAAGACAAGAACAGCGCTAGACTAGCTGTACGTCGGGCTGACGCTTACACAAATGATGTACACGCCGATAAACCATCGACATTGGGGGTGACAACCACATCGGGCGCTGGCTAGCGCTTGGCTATACAGCCGGCAGCGCTGAGCTAAGCGGTAACGTGAACATGATCGCCTACGCCAGCGCTGAGTCCTAGCGGTCGCCATCTTGCTAGCGAAATAAATTTGTGCTTGATTGCTCAGCGGGATCTGCTGAGTGGTGGGGAAGCCTGTGTTGACATCACATCGTGTAGTCGGGTGCAGACCTAACCACAAACAACAAGAGTTCGTAACAAGTGTTAGTAATGCTACAGGGTGAAAATGGAGCCGGCAGTAGATTTTTTGGACTTGGCAGTCGATTTAGGAGGCAAGATAATCAACTCCAGTGTACCTATGCATGTAGTTAGCAGGTTGTATGAATTTAGTACGTGATGTATTTACTGATTTATTTAGTTGCAATCTTCAAAGTATTCAAAAGAAATTGAAACTCCCTTCTATTTCTGTTAATTTCCGACGTACATACTAATAAAGTGGGGTAATTAAATAGTGTGGTCCAAATTGAAGGACTGTAATAAATTCTATTCTGCATTGTAAGCAGCTTTGTCCACAGTGGAAATCAGTCGTAGGCGATTAGTTGCATTTGAACCAAGAAAAGTAAGGAATCATCTGCTTATATGAAGAGGCCCAGCACAAAACATATCACCACGATCATAAGGTAAATACTCAAACAAACACACTACAACAGTCTAAAAATTAATGTACACCGCCCATGCGGCCATTCTTATTGAGCACAGCTGTAAAGCTTTTATAATAACGCGAAAATTTGAACTCAGAAGAAAAAAGGAGTTTCCTTCATTTCGTAACATAATTATAGGTAGGAACTATATATCGATGGCCTAGCTAAAATTTAGCATTTCAACATTATTTAATTTACATTATTTTCAATATTGTTTCACTGCACTCTATGCTGAATTATCTGATCTTTATGTATAAGAAAATTGGTAACGGACGACACCTGACTAAATTCATCAACTTTATCTTACATAAGCAAACTTCTATAAACATATGTTAAGCTCAAATTATGATAGCCCGCCAATGTGGGCACGATCCCCTTTAACTGATTTAAAGGAGTAATAATCTTGATTCTTGATTAAATGGGTATTGAAATCAATAAAAGTGAAATACATCATTAAAGAGCGTGCATAATTAAATTTCTTTTCTCAATGCCACTTGGTTCGTCTGGTTGTTCACCTGTTTCCCCATATCCCAAACCAATCTCTTGTTCTTCCACTGGTATATCATCAATATTGTGCTCTTGTCTCCGTAAGGTGTAATTGTGAAACACGCCTGCTGCTGTGAAAACATGTGGCATATTCTGTAGATCCATATTTAAGTATTTTAATCTCCTCCACTTTCCTTTTAGAAGTCCAAATACTTGCTCAATTTTGCTTCTGCAAGCGCTATGGACTGTGTTGTATTGACGTTGATGGTGTGGTAAGTGTCCGTTGTCTCGGAATGGAACCATTAGTTTGAGGAACAATGGATAGGCACTATCACCAGTAAGTGCATTTAAGGAGAAATAAAATTTTGATTGTCCATCATGTCATCATAGAGTGGGCCGTTTCTAAACGCACGAGCATCATGCACCCTGCCCAGCATACCTACAAAAATGTCTATAAAGAGCGTTTTGTGGTCACATACTCCTTGAAGTACCATCGAATGATATGAATTTCTATTAGATAATCTACATGATTATTCCTTGATGGCATCCATCAATTGCTCCTATTACGCCAGGAAATCTTCTCCCTGTAAAATATCTTGCCGTTACAGAAGCTTCATCCATAGTAGGCCAGCGGATTTCTGTTTCTACGAAGGTACATAATACTTCACATATCTGATGAAAAATCATGTTTCTAGGTCTGATAGAAATTCCAAACCGATCACAACACGCTCTGTACTATTCTGGTTTAGCCATCATCCATATATATATATATATATATATATATATATATATATATATATATATATATATATATATATATATATATATATATATATATATATATAAGTTATATGCCCAGATCGGACGTCTAGCATAAGGAATCTGCTGACATAAGACATTAGATTAGGAATTATATAAATAAGCCGCGGACAAGCCACTCGTCATTATTGCACGCGTGACCTAGACCTCGATGCACGTGTAGTATTCAATCGTACTATTTTTTATATTGTATTGTAGTTGTAAAGAGTAAAATAAAAACATCTTTTTTAAATTCTACTACAACGGGAATTTAACTTAAATTTAATTTAAAGAACGATGATGTTCCTGAAAATAAAGAAGTGCTATGAAGCTGCAACAAGAGAGAAGAATGATGCTGATATTGACTGGGAAGAAAAGAATTTAAAAGCGATGAACTATGTTTATAGCTCAATAACAAACAGTTGGAATTTGTTGCTGATATAATGAATCTGCGTATAGTATATTGCAGAAATTTGATGAGTTGTATCTACAAGAGTCTACAGCGTTGCAAATTATTTGGAGAAATAAGATAGAGACATTTATATTAAAAATAGCGTCACCTGAAAACCATTTAGGGCCGATCTTACAAAGCACGTTATACCATGGTATAACTAAATATTGGTATAAATGCCAGTATAAGTTGTTATTACTATGACAACACAAATATTTTAGCCAATGGGAGGCGGAATAGCACTATTTATACTGGGAATAACTATTCCACTACTTATACGTACACTTGTAAGATCGACCCTTAGACAACGCTAATATAGTTACTAAGGATATGTGTTTATTATTATAAAGCAAGTATTTTCATATCATTATTTTTGCATGTCACGTATAATTGTATAAGAAGTTCTTGTTATAATAAAACGTTAAAAAAGAACACGGCCATTTTAAACAATTATTTTCTGGACCATTTCCTTCATCGAAGTGTTCGTTGCATGGACGGTTCGTTGTGATTTTTTTCTTCACTATTCTTTCCGTCATTTATCTCTAGGATACAGTTTCTTCTAGGTTGTTCAATATTAGTGTCTTCTTTGAAAATGACGTGACGAGACGTCTTCACATTTCCTGTGTTCGGGTCATACAAACTATAATTTGTAGACGTACTAGTATCATCTTTCTGCTTTTCTGCTCGTGCTTGTTTCGTAAATGGTCTGGAGTAAGCAGGTATGCTTCACAACAAAAAAATTTTATATGACCCAAACTTGGTTTCTTACCCTGTCCATTTTTCAAAAGGGGTAAGTTCTTTTATTTGGGAGTTCATTGTGCGATTGAGAAGATATACTGCGGTATTCAGTGCTTCTGCCCATAGATGGCAAATCTTTTGTAAATAACATTGCTCGTGCACTTTCCACTATGGTTCGATTTTCTCTCTCGCATCTACCACGTTGTTCTGGTGTATAGATTCCAGTTGTTTCCACTACGATAATTACATTACCAATGTTCTGAGATGAAAATTACATAAATGGGGAGTAGTCCACTGGAATGCAGCCAAGAAAGTGCTACGGTACCTGAAGATAACAAAAGATCAAGGAATACAGTACAAGTTTGATGACGACAACCCTCATCTTACTGGATACTCCGACTCCGATTACGCAGGTGATCTAGACACAGGAAGGTCAACTACGGGCTACGTTTTCCAAAATGGCAATGCTATAACGTGGAGAACTCAGTTACAGAGGTGTGTACAGCTGTTACAGCTTCTGAACCAACAAAAGAAGCAATTTGGCTACAACTGCTTCAAGAAATCGGTGAAAAAGTTACAGCGATAAAACTTTTTGTAGACAATCAAAGTGCGTTGAAATTAATTAAAAACCCCGTTTTTCACCCCCGCATCAATGATATCAGATATCATTTTGTAAGGGACAAATTTAACGAAGGTATTATTGATGTGAATTATATATTAATACAACATTACCAGTTGCCGATATATTCACTAAAGCATTAGCTCAGAATGACGTTGTTAGATTAAGACTACTTACATACGTAGACGCTATATGCGAGACGCGCGCGTCTGAGATTCAGCTAATACATGTGTTTAAATGGAGCCTTTCATACGGCGACGCGCACCGGATACAGCATCACGATACTGAATTCTCGAATTTCAACTTTTCAGCCGCCGGCCTCGGAATCCGTGACGGGCTACCGATTTTACATTCCAGTATATGCAGCCGTTTAGACGCGCATACTGCCGTGCGAAGATGTCAATCATAGCATAGGCGTGTGGGGATGGGGTACGGTTAGGCACTGGGCACATTTTAGTCTGGGAAAATGTCGTTCTTTCTGTGGCGTAGTTTTTCGCATAACTGTGTCTTGCTTACACAATTTGCTCTCTAAAATGTTGTACAACTCATCAAATGACTTCATTGACATCCGGGAATAGTTGAAAAAATGTTGATGGCTGTTGTTGTAATTCGCGAAAAAGTCAATTGAACATTCCCTTTTCTTCCCTTACTTTGACTATTGAAATACCATAATTCTCTTTTTCATTGCAAGCCGCCAAAACATACATACCTCTACATCCATGTCTATCGCGCACGGCACTGTGGTCGCAAATGATACAAGACAGCTGTCATCAAATATGGCCGCCTCACATACAGTATGCAATAGCATTTGCGTCGTATCTCACCAGAATTCCGTATCACGGATGCTGAATTTCGCATACAGCGTCTACGTGTGTAAGCAGTCTAAGACTGCTTACCAATGTCAAGTTCGCCAATCCTGCGAAATAATATGGCGCGTAAAATTTGAAATTTGAAATCCTGAAGGGCACGTGAAACTTGAGTAAATATTGGTACAATGAAAGGTTGTAAAATGTGGCGCAATATTGAAAAGAAATAGAATGGTATGAAATGATTAGAATACTAGATCACTCAGGTTGAATCCAAACTACTACTTTCGATATTAGAAACGTTTTTAGTATTATATTTAATAGATATAGCTATAGCTGTAGATTGCGCTCAACCCGTCTACGTCCGACCTCAAATTCCTCAAATTATATTTTCCGTAGTTTTTATGGCAATCATTCCAAAAAATAGGCGCTCCCTTAACATCTCCCTCCTGTGCAGTATTTTTGCATTGTCAACACCGATGTTGGCATGCCCTGGCACCCCCGGCATGTTGACACAGGGCACTAGTTTCTTTACCCTTAGTTATATCTTGTTTGTGTGAATATATTCGCGTTTTAAACCAGTTGCCCGTTCGTCCCATGTATTTTCAGTTACAATCCCCGCACGGTAATACTGTATACTATGTTCGACATTTTTTCTGAAGGAATTTTGTGTTTGATTTTAGAAAAGAAAGTGTTAATGGTTGTTAGATTGCAAAACGCGATTCTGAGGTTGGGAATCTGAAAGATTCTCGACACTCTTTGGGACAAACCCGGGAAATAAGGCAACTTTCCATAAATTATGGGGTTTTGTTGTGGTGGAGGCGCGGTCATGTCTGCCAGAGGTCTGGCGGCACGGTTGTTGTGAAGCAACTTCATTAGCAGCCCCGTGGGGTAACCATTGTTGATAAAAATGTTGAAAAGTTTCTTTAAATTGTCCCCATGGAACCGCACTCAAGCACTCTGTTTTTCATGGCAATGACCATGTTGAATTTTTGATTTATAGGATGATTTGAGTGAAAGTTTAAATATCTGCCTGTTTTTTTGAGTCTGTTTTTTCTGATACGTCTGTGCATAACATGCCGTCCTCGCCTCTTATTACGAGGGTGTCAAGAATGAGTATGCTGTAAACTGAATGTGTTCATTGAACTGTTAACTATGTTAAGGGTGAAGTCAATTCTGTCTGAGGGAAGCGTTAACATGATATCGTCTACGTAGTTTTTTAAGAGACCTGACTGTATCGGAAAAGTGGGTAAGATCCTAGTTAGCACATGATCCAACACCATGTTGGCTAAAATCGAACTTAGGGGAGAGCCCATGGGGGTGCCAAAGAACACACCATCAAATGCAAAATAACTAACTGTCAAAAAGTTGATAATGTTGAGGAACGTGGTCCTGTCTGTGGTTGTGACCTCCGATATCCATGGCCAACGCTCCTCAACTTTGCTGATGACCAGACCTCGTGGTATGTTTGTGAAAAGGGACACTACGTCAAAAGACAAAAGAACATGGGCATTGGGAATTTTGACGTCTTGAAGTTCATCAGAGATAGTCTTTTGTATTGTTCTCTTGTATTGTTCTTTTTAGCAAAGACACGTGAGAGGATGTAAGCAAAGTGAGGTGAGATGGCATAAAAGGGTGATCCCCGGTACGACACATTGGGTCATATCTTGGGCAAGCAATATAGTTTGGTGTGACACTGTTGTATATCGTACTGTGCAAGGACAAGCATATAGACAACGTAACAAAAAATAAATTATTCTTTTTTGTTACGTTGTCTATATGCTTGTCCTTGTACAGTTTGGAGACACTCTTGTTGGATTTCCTCTGTATGCTGTCCGTGGGATCAATTGTCACAATTTTGTAAGTTTGTCAATCGCTTAAATTCTCTTTAGTTTTGGCCTTGTATTCAGTTTTGCTAATAAAAAATAAAGATAGTGACAGGACCTTTGTCTGCTCTAGTGACATAGATGTCACGGTTAATTTTTAGAAATAGTTCACAAGACTACCTTATCATCCCACGAAACCATTTTCCCGCGCTTGTCCAAAACGGAGTTCGTTATTTCATAGGCTACACGCGCTCTGACTGTGTCTCTACAACTCTCCGGCAACAACCCCGCTAAACCCTCCACATCAGACAACATCCCTCCCAGTTTAGCCATCTCAGTACGCAAGTTCTGGACGATCCTGAAACCACCGCCCAGAGAAAAAAAAACAGGTTCACCACCCATTTACTGTTATCTTGAAAGAGTTGAACATTTTTCTTTTCGAAGGAGCCTAACTTTGAATGCTTTTTTAAATTGAGGTTTTTATCTAAAATGTATCTAAAATGTTTGTTATATTTAATGTTTAGTTTGTTGTTAAATTCAATATACAATGCGGGTGGATCGATGGACCTAATTTTATCTTTGAGTTCGGACGCAGACAGATCAAGCACAGCTCATTTTTGATGAGTAATATCTAATTCGCGAAATTAAGTATTTGTTTGGTCAACCTGTTATTAAATTGTTCCAGGCCTGTGTTGATCTTTCTTCTGTCGTTCGTGTCCATCAGGTGTTGTATTCTTTTGCATCCATCGTCCAGGTGTCGTCTATTCTTGTAGTTAGCTTGTTTCTCCGTGGTGTTAAGGAGCCTCTTCATGTTTTGCATAACCTCCATTTCGTAGTCCCATCCCATGTCTTGGAGGAATCCCTTCTCGGTAAGTACGAAACAAGGAGACTTTGCCAGTTGAACAAACAAATGTAGGTTGGATATCTTTGGATAATGAGCCGTGAAACGCCTTGTCTAATTAACCTTATTTATTGTTCCAATATTTCGCCAATGATTTTCGGCTTTATCAAGGATCTACAAAAATATTTTTGAAGTTATGTCTGTCTGTCTGCACTTTTCTTGGCCTGGATGCTCCTGTCGTGTTTTGCCACTGGCACGTTCCTTGCTGTCCATCAGAGCGGCCGCACCTTTCGATGTTTCTGAAAATATGTTCACAGCCTCTCCCCGATTACACTGCACTTTGTAAACTGATCAACAACTAATGATATATATAATTGTACTTTATGTATACACATATATGCTGTAGTGGCACGTACGGTTAACAAAATTTCTAGGGACCATACACATAAGACTTTTCTCGCTTTGGGGCAACAGCAAAGCATTACACAACCAGAAATGTTGCCTCAAGGAATCTGCACCCCTGGGAAAGACAGAATGGATAAACACAGTTACAACACAATACTATTGTAGTTTATATATGCTAGCAATACTTTTATAACTTGATGGTTTGCGTTCTGTAAAGCAGTCTGAATGTTCAATAGTAGAGGGACTTTCAACCCTGTTAGTTCCGTATATACACGGTAAACCAAAGCACGGTATATTGGAGCGCAGATTACTGGCCCCACCACTTGCACTCAAGTGACGTTTTTACTTTTATGGCTGCATTCGCATTGTGGATTTTATTTTCCCTTAAGCTCATTCTATGTAAGTGTTCTGGTGTCAAACAATGTCCGGATCCTACTCTTATTATCGTTGTAATACTTTTACGGTCGAAGTATGGGTATCTCGAGAAAAAAGGTTATTTGGGGAATTTAGGCTGGTTAAAACGACTGATTAAAATCTCCCTGATGTTATTGTTTCTTGCCAATTATGTTTCCACTGGTTCCATACGTGTCTTATTGTTGGGACATATTCTTGCCCGTTCACCTTGATATTGAGCATCCCCCTGCATCTCGGCCCTCGTTTGCCAGCTCGTCTGCTTTGGTATTCCCAATATTTCCCATATGTCCCGGTATCCAATATAGAGTGATGTATCTGCGTTCTTTACGGTTTTTCAGAGTTAATGGTCTTGTGTATAGTGTGGTGTAGTCCCTCCTTATGCTAATCATAGATTTGTTATTCTGGCTATGGCACTGTGGCTGTCTATAAAAATTATAGCCTTTTGTATCTTTTTGCTTCTGCATATCTTCACCGCTTGATGGATGGCAATTACTTCCGCTAAGCATATTTGTATATCGTCGGGTAGACGTTTAGCCAGCTCTTCCAGCGCGGTGATCGCTGTCAGGAGTGGATGTTGTGTAAAACTCAGCAGTCTAGCTACATAACGTGTTGTGAGAATTTGCCTTCTGATGCTTCGTGAGGGTTCTGATGTTTCAGCTAACAATGCATTAGTCGGGGTCTATCTCATTGTTTCAGTAATCACTCTCAATGCTTGAAGGTATCTTGCTGGTCGGTTCTATTAGCTGGCATGAATATTCCAAGTACGATCTTACAATACTTTGGTGTTTCAGCAGCAATGTTTGCGGATCCGCATCCAATCTGGTTCCGCACAGCGTCCTCATCACCTGTATGCCCGCCGAGGCTCGGCCCACCACACTCTCCACATGTAAGTTCCACTTTAGGTTGCAGTGCATATGAACGCCTAGATACTTCACGTTTTCTTCCAAGTAATATTTCCTTCTCCATATCAGACTAGATTAATTAATGGCTCTGGATGGTCCCTTTCTGAATAATACGGCTGTAGATTTGTCTGTCGAGATGTCAAAATTATGTTCCCGCATCCACTCCTGCAGGTCCATAAGAAAAACATTCATGTTATCTATTAGTCCGAGAGCCCGCGACAAAATCATACCTTCATAAAACATCACTACGAATCAGTTATATGTAATGTAAAATGATTTGAATAAAAGGAAAATGCCGGTGTGCCTAAGAAATTTTGATCGAAAGGGTGTTTAATTACGCTAATTATCTGCTGCAATTCGGTGAAGTAGTACCCTCATAAAACATCTCTCATTCTCTTGTCATAAATACATATAATCTCATAATAACTTGGTGTGGCTAACTAACCCCATTTGGCCGGAAGTACTTGGGCACACCTCTCTGAAGGGGAGGACAGTCACTGTATCGATACCCTCATCGAACATCACGCCCATTTTTAAAGCAAGAAACTTTAAGCCTTCCTATTAACAGAAACCTTGGTGTACCTAGCCGGAAATGGCCGGAAATTAGTTACAGACCAGTTATTTAAAAGACTATGGTATCTGCGTTATCTTACAAAACACATGTGTCAAATTTGCCACAATTATAGAAGAATACTTTCAGTAGTAGTTTTGTCTAACCAACCCCGGTTGGCCGGAACGGTCTGGCACACCGACTTCAACAGTTAACATCGTCCGTATATCATCACAATCATCAAACATCTCGCTCATTTTTTTGCAAAAGTAAGTTTACGGCTACTTATGAACAGAAACCTTGGTGTGCCTAGCCGGAAATGGCCGGAAGTGGATTGCAGACCAATTATTGAAAAGACGATGGTCTGCACTACCTTACAAAACACATGTGTCAAATTTGCCACAATTATAGATCATATGTGCTTTCATGGTAGTTTTGTCTAACCAACCACGGTTGGCCGGAACGGTTTGGCACACCGACTTCAACAGCTTACATCGTCCGTATATCATCACAATCATCCAACATCTCGCTCATTTTTTAGAATAAGAATGTATAAGGCTACTTAGTAATAGAAACCTTGGTGTGCCTAGCCGGAAATGGCCAGAAATCAGTTGCAGACCAATAATTTAAAAGACGATGGTATCTGCGTTCCCTTACAAAATACATGTGTCAAATTTGCCACAATTGTAGAAGAACATATGTGCTTTCATAATAGTTTTGTCTAACCCGCTCCGGTTGACCGGACCGGTCTGGCACACCGACTTCAACAGTTATCATCGTCCGTATATCATCACAATCATCAAACATCTCGCTCATTTTTTTTACATAGGAATGTTTTAGCCTGTTTATTATAAAACCAATCTTGTATCTAGCAGGAAATTCAGGAAAATACCTGCCCAAACATTTTTTTGTACCTTGACTACCTTGTTTAACTGACGTATGTCTTTTCTTCCAGTATTGATGATTCAATAATATACATTCAATATTTTGTATAAATAAATAAATTTAATAAATAAAGTTTATTGTATACTAAGGTACAAAAGTGAGTATAACACTAAACAGTGATTTAAAATACTACCCTTCATAAAATTGAAATTAAATTAAAACATATCTTCTAGATGTAAAGACTGATTGAGATCACGTTTGAGTGACCTCATGATTACTGAATGACTAGTGAATCCCATTGTATTCAGGACAAAGTTAACAATATATGAGGCAAGGTATGTGAATGATCTTCTGAAAGAAGACAGGCGATGCTCCGGTACAGATGCCATGGTAGACACGTGTCGAAGATCTCTGTCGTGGGCGGCGTTACGAAGTTGGATTATTCCAAGAAGCGCAAGTGCAACGCAGCTTCCGTACCTGGCGAGTCGATTGCCAGTGCGGTTGATGGGTTTGAGCTGATCGACAATGCTGTTGTCTTCATTGGAGTGAACCATCCGGGGAACTGACTCTGGAGACGAGTTATTGATCCCGGGATCCCTCCAGCTTGAGTGTACGGGGTCTCTCTGGGGTGGATCGAAACATCCTGCAGAAAGGTAACCTCTTCCTTGGCTACTACTTTTAAGTCCTTGACGTGAAGTCTCTCTTGTTTACGTCCGGCAGGAGGCTGTAATAAAACAATTGAGGGTGATAAAATTTTTATAACTTTAGAAGGTCCCTCAAATTGTGGGGCTAGTTTAGCCGAAAACTATTTGGCGGCGTTCGAAAGGTGATGCGTCTTGTGATACACCATACGTCCGATAACGGGGCGAAAAGGTCTATGACGTAAATTATAGTGTATAACAACGAACTTGGCACCAACCTGGATAGTTTTTCCACAAACAGACGTATCAAGAAACAGAATAAAATCGAGGTTTATGGAAATGTTTGGGTTTCCAGGTGTAGTAGAGTGCATATATTGTACTCATGTTGCAAATATTGTTCCTCCAGCAGATGATCCTACTTACCCAGGAATTAGATTTTATAACTTTTACAGTGTAACACTTTTATAGTGTAAATGTGCAATTAATATGCGATTCCAATTTAAGTACATCGGCGGTAAAACGACATCTCCTGAATCTATATGGGCAAGGAAATCTACAATCGTCCTGATTACTTGGGGACTGCGGTTATCCATGGATGATGACACCTGTTGTAGGTGCCTTAGACGATACACCAGAAGAGCGATATTGTAAATGTCATATACAAGCCAGGAATTGCATTGAAGGTTGTAATGGTGTGTTGAAGCAACGATTTCGATGCTTATTAGGACACAGAGTGTTGCACTACAACCAAGTTGTTGCTGGAAACATTATTTACAGTTGTGTACTACACAATATGGCAATATTGAGAGAGGATATGCCTGAGGAAGAAGTTGGTGATGAAGATGGTGCTCTGACTAATGAAGATTTAAATGATCCAGTTGGTAAGCATTATATTCATATTAAGTTGTGCAAGTGAAGGCTTAGTAATTTAACTTTTAAAGGTGCAGCTGATAGAATACAAAATAAATGATGAAAAACTCATCGTCTTCTTTTCATATTTGTTTTGTCCTTTTTAACTGTAAAGCTATTGATAAACCACAAGGAAAATCATAGTAGATACTCAAAAAATAATTTATTAATACTAAAGCACAAGTTTCTAAAAATGATGCAAATACAGAAAACAAAAAAAAATGTTTTCTGAAAATACAAAACAAAATATTACAATAATAACAAAATAAAAATATATTTTAATAAATATCACAGACAATAATTTTCTTAAAATACAAAAGAAAATAATATAAAAATACAAAATAAGCTGAAGTGGAAGTTCAAATATACCTATGTATAACAATTGAACGGGTGAGAAACCCAAAATTTCCTGAATACCACGTATTCCCTCTACTTTCCTTTAATGTACCACAACAGTCACATCATTCAAAGTTTCATATTGCTGATTTTACGATAGTTTTTTTAACCCAAGTCTATGCTACACACTTCCCCTGGCTTACGGGGCGACTGTGTAGTCGGCCGTTATATTTTTCATTTTAACTTACAGAATAATGCAGTGCAAGTGTGACATATTTAGATGTGTAGTAAGTAATATAATAAAGTTACTTGTTCTAAACGTAAACTAGGCGGTATGTAACAACTGATTTAATAATATACGCATGGTACTAAAACAATTTAATTCTTAAAAAACATAACAAAACATATAACTCTTTATACAAAATTGTACTTATAGTCTTATTGAATATTATATGACGAAAAATTAATGTCAAAGTGGATCTGATCTCGTCTATCCATGGCAGGTTTTGGAAGGGTATGGATGACATAACTCATTGGTACAACAGCACATTCTTCTGGACATTTCCAAGAAAAAGTTGATGTTGATGTTGATGACAGAGCGCTATGCTTAACCGTAGACAGTAACAATTCCTCAAAAGAACAGTTCCGTTGTTGTTCTGGTGTCTGTTGATTATTATTAGAAGGGGCTGCTGCCTGTATGTTATCGATATGATCCTGCTCTTGTTGCTTTTCCCATCTTCTATATGATAAAGGATCATATTGATCTTTCGAAACAACATTTGCATTGTAAGGATATAAGCCTGCTTTTTTAAAACCGTTAGAAATTATCTCAGGATGAGTTTCCTTCCAAATTTAGCATACTAACGCACTAAACGTCTTTTTCGGGATTTTCCGTCCTTCATTGTGTCGTTGCCAGTTAACCAAAGCTGGATCCCATCTCACTTTTAACGATTTGAACACGCTCAAATCAAGCGGTTGCAAAATATGTGAGGAATGAGGTGGTAATTTAAGGATGGTTACCTGATTAACCTTTCGTCAACATGAGATGCGTGACCATCATATACCAGCAAGATAGGGCGACTGGCCCAAACACTTGTAAGATGCTGGTGTCAAAATATTCCAGAAAAACATCAGACTCCATCCATCCGTTTTTTGTTGTGGCATATGTGGTTCAGGGAAATGCTTCTTCTGGGGGGGCAACCCACTCATTCCACATATGTTTAGACTTAAAGACAATCAATGGTGGAGCCTTAAAACCATCAGCACTAACTGCCATTAATACTGTTGTATTTTCTCTTCCGCTACCTGCAGTTGTACGTGATGATGCTGCTTCTCGTTTTCCCACTATTTTCGTTTTGGATAGATCTAAACAGAAGTTGGTCTCATCTAAATTCCAGATTTGGCGTGGTTTATCATGTAAACTCAGATCATCCAATTGTCGTAATAACATCTTAAAATAGATGTTTGTAACATAAGGATCCAAGCATTTCTTCCTCGCACATTCCACGGATTGAGGTTTTTTGATACACAAATTTTCTCGCCTAGAAAAACCAAGGTACCAGTCTTCGCCTGGTCTCCCATTTTTGAAAGGCGTTTTGATGTTATTTTGGATGATATACTGTTCAACAATACTGAAAACCTCACGTCGTGTTAATCCCCATCCCCATTTTTTCATTGTTATTAGACAATCTGCCAGTCTAGCTTCTTCGATAGACAGTGCTGTGCGTCGACCCATTGTTAAGCTTTTCTTTTCTTTTCTCTACATCCTCTTCGGTGATAACTAAGTCACCTGTGGAATGTTGTATTTCTTGTGAGCTCCATATTGCGTTAACACACCACGTCTGATTTCATCCAAAGCTCTTGCCAATATTTCTTTGGTGTACGTGGTACCTCTATTGGACTTTCTTTTATAAGTACGCATCATTATTATTGCCTTAAAGTAAAGAAAAACTTGAGTATTTTCAAATTTGTCTACACGAGGCAAGTGTGTAGTATGCTACACACTTTCCCCATATATTTCGTACACACTTTCCCCAGTGTGATTTTTCAATGGGGAAGTGTTTACCTTATAAAAATATTGATGTCAAGTTAATGCAAACAGAAAATATTAAGCGAAATATAATAATACATACCTAGAGTATATAACACACTTTCCATAAAACAAAACATATATTCACAATGACGATGATCATTGATTTAAATGTTCCTACCAAACTGCACTGACTGCAAATAGAGTCAACATGTGTTTCAAAAAAAAACCTGCTCAACTGTGGATGATATAAGTTGCAGTTTTCTGTTTCAGAAAACTGGCCAAACTATGTTTAAGCATGTTTCGATAGGTGTCGCACCTATTCCTCAGTAAGTTAAATTGTTGTGGTTTGCCTACACCCTCACCCCGAGTACACACTTACCTCACTTCACCTTATCAAAATAAAAACAATCTGAAAAATATCACTGACAACCACAGTAATTTTCTGAAAATAATAAACTAAAATAAGAATATATTCTGAAAAATATCACTGACAACCACAGCAAAACATTACATTTTTTTAAAATGTTACTAAATGTTATATAATAATTACTTTATTGCACTCATTTCCAGCTTCTTCTGTAACTCAGTTCTGGCCTGCATTTGCACAGTAAATATATCAATATTTCACCCTGTATTAAATAGCTCGTAGGTCCTGGGTTCGTCGTGCATAAAAAGAACAGGATTCTCCAATATAAATGCACATAAGTAATAGTTATACAATCAACAAAAACTTATTACTAATAAAATAAAATGTGCATTTCTTTATGACGGACGGTGTTTCATTACAAACTCCTACAACTACACTACTGTCGGTTGCAAAAGTATTAAGCCCTGTGTTTGGAGGGTCGTAACTCTGCAACGACTGAACAAAAAAAATGAAATAAAGTGTGTTATACTCTGAATCATTTCCACATAACATGAGTTACTATCAACAGTTTCTACCTTTGGTTTGGACAGGAATGCGAGAGAAGAGTAAAAATATACCTGATTTTAGCACTTATTAATAAACCTCTTCTTTCCATTTTTTTCTCCTAAACCGGTTGCCCAAAAAGTTTCAAATTTACACAGAAGAGATGTTATCTATAGATTGGGTTTTGTATTTTCCTAATTTTACTTACAATAAAGGCTGTAAACAAGATTTTCATGGAAGCGTATATCTCTGCAACTTGTAATTAGCACGATAAGCACGATAGAATGAAAACAGTCGCTAGACTTTGTTTAAGGAGTATTGAAATAGAAACAAACAATTAAAAGCGACATAAATATACGATATAATTTTGGGGCACCTCGCAAGTACGTCACGCCGTCCAACGGAGTCATCGGCTCGGGATTCGAGGTCAGCTTACAGCCTGCACCACAGGCTGTAACCTACGAAGTACTTAGAATTACTACAAACATAGTACATATTTATTGATGTAAGCTGCATTGAAGTTGAAGGTTAGAAATGGTGGACTCTTTGTTTAATTGAAATAATACGTTGCAAGTGTACAGCGAAGACCTGGAAACATGTTTTAAACGGATTTGGAATCAACAGCAGCAATCAAATGTCAGTTGGCAGCAATCAAATAACAAATATAAAAACAAATAAACAATAAAACAAAATATATTTTCTCAGGCCCCAATAATTATGCATAACCGGTTGAATCTTGGTAAAATGAAGATAATACATGCATATTCCTTTGATAAAGTTTCTTGAGTAACTGCGTTGCGTGCGTATTTTGCGTATGTATGCGTATGAATGAATTTTACGTATTTTGCAAGTATTTAGCAAGAATGCTGCATTATGTATTTGCAGGCGCAAAGCCCTCAGCACTTGGGCCGCAATAGGCAGGCCCCCCGTACTAACTTCACCGAGGACGGCGAGCTTAGCTCTCCAGTCGATTCATATTCGAGCGTTTGAAGTGTGTGGATGTGCTCTCCGCGTTTTTTCGTAAACGAGTTGTCAGTGCATAGTGCATATGTACATAACAGGTCTGATACCAAGTAACACCATCTGGACAAGCCAACAGTACATCCAAGTACGTAAATAAACATTAATTCTATTTAAAAGCCGCCCCCTGGGCGCGCTTTCCACCACTCAATAACATGGGCGAAAAACGTTCGTCCAGTCACCTATCGCCATTAGCTGAACAGGCACAAAAAAGATACACCTGGAACCCTGACGAAATAATATCTAAAAATAAATATCACGTTCTGTCGAACCCGGACATCACAGATGCCGAAATTGGTAACTCCTCTACCCAGAACACAGAAAAAACACAAAAAATACCACCGATATTTCTGCATGATGCAACCAACCATCAAATAATTATAAAAGATATCACATCACTAAACATTAAAAACTTTACAACTTCATATAAGAATAAAGACTTAAGAATCAACCTTTCAACCTCAGAAGATTACCGAAACTTAACAAAATATTACTCAGAAAACAATATAGAGTATCACACATTTCAAGACCCCAACAAAAGACCACTATCGGTAGTACTACGCAACATACCTATCTCCCTAACTGAAGACGAAATTAAAGCTGAATTGCTCATCCTTTCACTACCAGTAACACGTGTTACTCGGCTATTAAACAAAGCTAGAAGCCCAATGCCGCTATGCGCAGTAGAATTAACACCCACAGAAACTGCAAAAGAAATCTTCAATGTTAAGGAAATCTCAAAAGCTATTATTATTGTCGAACCTAGAAAAAAATCGTCAAACATTCCACAATGCCATAAATGCCAAAGGTATGGCCATACAAAAAATTACTGCTCTCTGAAAGAAAGATGTGTCAAATGCGGTAATGAGCATAACCATTCCAAATGCCCAAAGAAGAACTCAGACCCACCAATATGCGCAAACTGTAACGGCCCCCATCCTGCAAACTACAGAGGATGTCCGTACCACCTAGAAAAACAACGACAGCAGCCCCGTCCAATTCGGGAAACCCAACACAACACAGAACTCTCCAACAATAATCAACCCTTCTCCCAGCCCTCTATCCACTTCTCACGTACCCCAACAGTCTCATATGCCCACGCCACCCAGAAACCATTAAAACCTGACATCACAAATCCTTTGCCGCAAAATTCACACAACACAAATCGTCTTCCCTCCAACCAGCAGTCAACATCCATCATATCATCCATTATGAAATTCATTGAACAATTAATTACCCCATTATTAGACCAAATCAAATCCTATTGTTTAACTCATTTATTGCCCAAACTTATCAATGTCTAATCCTTACCGAGACATCCATAATATCACAATTCTAAATTTTAACGCCAACGGAGTAAAAAAACAAAGAAGCCTGCTATTATCCTTCATAGCTAGGCACAATATAGATATCGCATGCATTACCGAAACTCACCTGGCCCCTGGAGAAAATTTTACAATAAATGGTTATACCTGCTACAGATCCGATAGACACTCCAGAACAGCAGCGGGTGGCGTTGCAATTTTAATTAAAAAACGGATGGCACACTCAGAATACATAACACAAACAGAAAGCATAGAGACAGTGGCAATAAATCTACAATTACCTAATAACAAACAAATCGTAATCGTATGAAGATATCGTCAACCGAACAAGAAACTGAAAGAAGAAGATATCAGAAAAATTTTTGATGACCATGCATCAAAAATTCTTATTGGTGATCTAAATTGCAAAAATAGGTACTGGGGATGCAGAGCGGACAACTCAAATGGCATTTTCTTGAACCATCTTCTTACACGATACCAATTAAATATGCTTACCCCAGATGAACATACATACTATCCGTATAGGGACGACCACCTATCCGATATATTAGATATAGCAATTTCTAAGAATATAAACTTACCCCTACATCAAACCGTTGTAAGCGAATTGAATTCCGACCATCTTCCGGTACTGATATCACTATCAGAAAAGCTGAAAGTCAAACCCAAAACCCCCAAACTCTTAAACGGGTTTGTTCACTGGGAAACGTTCCAGACAAATCTGGAAAGACTAAAAAGTGATTACCCACTTACTACCCCCGGCAGCATCGACACTGGAGTTAGGGTACTGTCGGAAAATATTACGGACTCGGTTAGAAAAGCGATCAAGAAATTCAATAATCATCCCAAAAACTATTATATCCCGCCATCATATATCATGAACTTAATAAAAGAAAAACGCACATTGAGAAGACAATGGCAACGAACAAGGGATCCGCAATTGAAACAAAGAGTTAATAGACTGACACACACTATTAGCAATGAACTGGAACATAACCGCATAGAAAGTTACAACAACCTTATTTCATCCTTCGAATCAAGTGATCCTGGCATGTGGAAGACAACAAGGAAGATCCTTAAAAAATATGAAATTATTCCCACCATACGGAACAACAACGAATCCATTACTTCCGACGAAGGAAAAGTCAACCTCTTTGCTGATTACTTGGAAGATACATTCATCCCCCATATAGACAATCACAACACAAGTTTCACTGCCTCCATCCAACAATACAACGAGTCACACCTACCATTAAGCAACTTATGCGAAGACCTAACCTCTCCCGATGAACTCCATGGTATTATAAAAACGCTCCCAACCAAAAAAGCTCCTGGCCATGACCTGATACCCAACATCGTCCTAAAACATCTTCCCAACCAAACTATTGAGCAGATTTCATGCATTTACAACTCGTGTCTGCAAATTGGGTATTTCCCAAATTCTTGGAAAAAAGCAGAGGTGCTTATGTTTGTAAAACACGGAAAAAAGAAAAATGACCATCGAAGCTACAGACCCATCAGCTTACTACCAACATTAGCAAAACTGTTTGAAAAGATTATTTATCATCGCCTCCAGGAAAAAATTGATGAAACCAACAGTATCCCAAATATCCAGTTCGGTTTCCGACGTGGTCACTCCACGATTCACCAATTGACACGATTTGTGGAGATCATTGAGAGAGGATTTGAAAACAAACAGTACACTACAGCTAGCTTCCTTGACGTAGCCCAAGCCTTCGACACGGTATGGAGTGAAGGACTGAAATATAAATTAAATAAGATCGGCTTACCTGACTATCTCCTGAACATTATTTTCTCATTCCTCCGAAATCGTACTTTTGTGGTCCGAATCAATGGATATACATCAACAACGAGAGAAATCAAAGCAGGTGTCCCACAGGGAAGTATCCTATCGCCCATCCTCTATAACATCTTCATGCACGATATCCCAGTGAAAGATGGAGAAACAATTGGTATGTTTGCTGACGACATGATCATCACCACACAGCACGAAGATCTTGAAGAATCTATAGAACAACTTCAAACCATAGTCGATAGAATAACTCAATGGCTATCCAAATGGTGTGTACATCTGAATGCGAACAAGTGTGAAACCAAAATCTTCACACTGAGGAAAATCCGAGACCCAGCTGCTATACGAGTCAACAACGTAGAAATTCCCTGGAACCGTTCCGATCAAGCGGTCAAATATCTTGGTGTACATCTTGACCAGCGCCTAACCTGGAGTTTACATATGAACGCCAAACTCACACTATGTTACCACCGACTAAGAGAACTGTATCCCCTAATAAACAAAAAATCCGCTCTACGATCTAACTGCACAATTTTACTTTATAAAGCACTCATCAGATCGTTACTAACGTATGCCTGTCCCGTATGGAGTAGTGCATCAAAAACTAACTTAAGAAAAATTGAAGCTCTGCAAAATAAAGTGCTAAGAATAGCTATAGACGCGCCATGGTATGTTCGAAACGAGCAAATAAGAAGAGAGCTCAACGTGGAGACGATCGCAGACTTTATTCACAGAACAACAAAAAAATTCTACTCCAACCTCCATCAATGCACCAGTGCAGCGGAACATGAACTCGGAAACAAAAAGATCCATGTACGACTGAAACGAAGACTACCACAAGATCTCCTATCCTCGGATGACGAGGGCTAAATTTCGAAGGGCTAAATAATCTTCACCGGGCGATTAATCAAATACATTTAAGTTGATTATAAAAACTATGTGAAACAAAATACTTTGTTGGTCTAGTTATCTTATTAATAAAAAAAAAAAAAAGCTCTCCAGTCAACTCACTTCCGCGGCGAAGGCTAGCCCGCCGGTCGACAGCGTGGCCTCCTATAGCCAGCCAGTGTTGCCAGGTCTAGTGAAATTTCACTAGATCTAGTGATTTTTTTCCATTCACTGATTTAGTGAAAACTTTCACAAAAAAGCACCCTTTTAGTGATTTTTACATTCGGTCTAATTTAATATGCAAAATATATCCTACAATGAATGTCTTTTTGATTTTTCAGATTAATATTAAAAATTGGGGTCTACAACATTTAAACTATACCAATATTATGCTATCTAGCGGGAAAAACAACAAATGTTATGATGTGAATCCCCAAAAATTACTTTACATGCAAAAGGGACACCCGAAAAAAATTCGTTGCCGGAGGCTATAAATACCGCACAGTAGCGCCGGTGTAGAAAGAATTTTGAGTATAATTAATCTAAATAAAACCAAGCAACGTAATAGTAACCTATTACGTTGCTTGGTACTTAACAGTACTGACACTTTAACCGGTATTCACCATTCATTTCGAAAAAAAAAATTGTTACGATTTTGATATAACTGCTGATGTATTAAATCATCATAACAATAAAATGTATAAGGAGTAGATATTTAATATTTGATATTTGTTATTGTACAAGACTTTCACGTGTTAAACTATTTATTAAAAAATTACACCACAGAACAAGGTTTGAATACTCCCTCACCACCTTAAAAAAAATCTAGTGAAATCTACTGATTTTTTGAAGCGCCATCTAGAAACTTTTTTTGAACCTGGCAACACTGGCCAGCCTAGGCTTGTCCAGCCGTCTAGGCCTAGGCTAGCCGTCCAACGAAACCGCGAAGACCAACCTGTGGCAAAGACCAGGTGATGGTCCAGCTTTACCGTCCCACGACCAACGGCTTAACGTGCCGTAGCACGGCGGCGGCGTGAAAAATCCGTATGACTACCCTGGGATTCGAACCCAGGACCTTTGGAGTGCACAGTAAACGCCTTACCACTCGGCCGCTCCGCCCACTGATCATATTAAAGATCATATTGTTCACTCAATTGTAGAAACTGCTGGTCGCCATGTTTTGTGAATATTGTCTCTAATTACATCATCCCCTCATTTGAAGATCTCTTGCAGGCATTTTAAAAAATGTCTTACTTTTCTGAATGAATTGAATGTTATTAATTCAGTAATTACAGATTAGGGAATATTTGGTATTAATTCCTTCTTACGAACTGGGATTTTAGTGTTCAGTCTTCCAGCAAACATTAGTTCAGCTGGTGATTGTGTTACTGTTCTGGCTGGGTAGTTGTGATGATTAAGCAACATCAGTTCTTCCTCCTCTTTGAATTCACACAGCGCCGCATTTGACTCTAACTCGGTTAGGAAATTAGCAATACATTGTTCATCATTCTGGATTATATTAAAGAATACGAACCTTTTGTACACTATGGTCTTTCTCGGACTGCAATACTTTTCGAACATTTCCACAACTTTGTTTACTGTGTTTTTATGCGTTTCCTCATCGGATGAGAACTAAGCTGAGCTAAGTTTTGGCAACCTTGGCTGCATCTAGTTTGTTTGCCTTATCCGTTGCTAGTAAATATATTTCGAACCTCTGCTTGAACTGACTCCAATATTTCTGGACGTTTCCATCGAACGAAAGTTTTAGTTTGGTTTGTTGGCGCTCTCTGTAATTTTTCGTTTAGCTTCGTTTTTCATACGTGGATTCTTTTACCAATTCAGACCTGACACCATGTTATGTTCTTGGAGAAAGAATAGTCTTAGTTTTAGTATTATTTATTGTTCTTCTAATAATTCTTTACACTACTCTTTATTACAACTCTTCCAACTACACTTGTCGGTAACGTCGGAATACTTATATTATGCCAATACAGATAGGCGCATCAAGGCCATCTTTGTGGACTGGATTGGGATAGGGTCGTCGTGATTCGGTCAAAATAATGGCGGTTGCATACATTTTGGGGTAATAGGACTGAGGTGTTGATGGATCTCTGAAATGGTTTTATTTCTAAAGCCTGTATAGTTAGATTCTTGGGAATGTTGGAATCGGCTCATAGGCCCTAGACGAATAGGCATTATCAAAAGGAATATCTTTCGGAAGAATACTTTTAGATGGTGGCGGGGTGGCGCTGATTGTTTAATATTAGCAATTGTACCAGTAGCAGTACTAAATATTGTCGGGAGTCGTTCTGTGGATGTAGGAGGGAATGATGGACTCATGTTTGTTGGGGATCTAGGAGTAACAAAACTTTTCCCGAATGCACTATCCTCTAAAACAAGATTTATCAATATTATGATCACCTAAAATGGCTTGCCTTTTAAGGCTGCAACCTAGTCTTGGACAATATTATATCTTATCGTTATATGTACCACAACCAAATTTGAATTTCTAGCGTTTCTCGTTAACCTCGTGATGCAACTAAATTTAGGGCTACTCGCTTGGGAAACTAATCTAGCGCAGGTACCAAACTATATATTTCAATATAATTTTATTACACTTACCTATTAACTTCGTTAACTCCTCGCAGTCGCTATGGTCAGATACAGTAGAAAGATAATATGTCGAATAATTAATTTTTTTTGTTATGGTTCTTGTTTCTTGTGTTAACACATTCTGCTTTCACAAAATGACATACATAAAGACTATAACTGGTAAGAGTTTCATATTAAAAAATAAATTTGGTATTAAAATGTGTCTTCGTGTAAAGAATAGATATTGTGTGTTGATGTAATAAGTCTTATAGCTTGTGAAAACTTGGATATCGATCGTGTTCAACATAAGTACTTTTTCTCTTTATTTATATATGTTTTTACCTTTATAAGGGTCATTAAAAATTATAATAAACAGTTGTGTAAACAGTGATAAACTTTTGAGTTTGTATCCAAAACATTAGGTAATGCTGTATAATCTACGAGATTGAAGTGACCATAAAATAAATATTCAGAATTCATAAACGCTATTAGTTTTAAACAATTTTAAACATTCTCAATAAAGGATGTACCTTCCTGAATTTGATCCATTTCACATAACTTCAACCACTTCTGACAGAACGTGATAAAATAGACATTAACAAAGACAAATAATTGCATGTTCTGCCTTACTTTGATAATACGTTGACATAGTAGTTTTCTTCATGATATACAGATCGTAATAGTTCTTTAGTGCCGTTCATTATTCGGATTGTGGTTTGAAAGGTGTTAAGGCATTTATTCCAGTCAGAACAATAAATAATTATGTGATATCAAAATACATAGTTTTGAGCGTCTAGATTGAGTATATCAACCAATGTGCGATGTGTAGTATTTTTCTTTTTAATATTTTTTAGTATTTTCCTGCACACCTGTCAAGCTGCCGTTGTACCAAACATTCCCCACGAAGGGGTTGTTGGTAGAACTCACCTATCCCGTAAACAACTAGTGAAATATGTTCGATTTATGGGTTAGGTTAGTTGTACCAACAACCCCTTCGTGAGGGTTGTATCAACACTGAAATGAATCAGAAATGCAATACAAACAAGGTAGAGCAAACGAAAACGTGCAGAAAAATTAATCCTACCTTAATTACAGCTAATTTCCTGGTTTATACTTCAGCGTAGGGCCTTCAAAATTATCACAGGGAACACCACAAATAGTCTAAATAATAATCGCTATAAAGTTCACTACAATTATCACATTAAACACGGAAAATATTGAAACATGACCACGAAGAAACGCGACGTTTGTAAATACGCGATAACTTCAAATCAGAAGAACATGGTTCACAAATGCATTTGCACAGACTCGCCAAAATAGAGAAAAACTTGTTTCGAGCGCTCAACTCGCAACGCATACAACGTGATAAGGAAATGTTAGACAGAGACAGAGGATATTGGCAAATTTATAGTAGTGATATATAAGTAGATATATAAGGGCACTTCTCGGGCCACCGCCACACCGCCAATTTACATAGGAAGCTACCCCCACCACTTTTCTGCACGAAGACGACCGAGTCCCAAGTCAGTCGATCTGCCGAGCGCGACTGAACGTTGGAACCTGGAGTGTATGACTCACACGTCGCTGTTAGAGAGAGAACGCACTACTATTTTTATATTCGAGCGTGGCATGTGCAAACCGATCAAATTTAAATTTTCCCATCAGATTAATTCGGATTTGAATTTCGCGCGCACCATCTTACCCGATGATGACCGAACGCCGAGCGCACCCGAACCGATAAAATTCAAATTTTTCCCGCCAACCTTAAAAAATTCGAATTTTCGCGTCAACATTCCCACGCATGCGCAAACCGATAAAATTCAAATTTTCGCATCAAATTTATTCGGATTTGAATTTCGCGCGCACCATCTTACTCGATGATGACCGAACGCCGATCGCCCGAACCAAAAAAATTCAAATTTTTTCCGTCCGCAAGTAAATGCTGTGTCCGCAGAAACAGAAATAAATATTAACAATACACATACTTAATTAAATTGTCTTAATTGTGTTACTGTTTGAACAATAAACTGATTATTATTATTATTATTAATAAAAACTATAGAAATAATTATTTTAGAGGACAAACTCAGTTCAGATGTCAAAATAATTTTAGAGAGCAAAATCAAATCTGAGGACAAAATTATTTTAGAGGTACCGGCGGCGCCATCTATTGGCGAAGTGCCGAGCGAAGTACCGACCAATTGCCGAACTACATACCGGCGTGGTATCAACACTGAATTTATAATAGTTCACCAATAGATGGCGCTACCGCTATTGAATTTATTTATTATAATTTTAATTTAATTTTTAATTTGTTCCAAGCGTTAAAATAAACGAATTTTATGAACTTAAGAAATAAATCATGCGATTGACCCATCTATTATACAATTCTCCATCCACAAAATTAAAATCGTGAGAACAATTGAATTGTCTTAATTGTGTTTCTGTTTGAACAATAAACTGATTATGATAATCATTTATGTAAATAATTGCATATAAATTAAGAGTGGTTATTTAAAATTTTAGATGCATACAGACCCTGAATAAATTATACAGATCTGCATACAGACCCTGTATAAATTATACAGACCCTGTATACAGACCCTGTATAATCACAACAGACCCTGTATACAGACCCTGTATAAATTATACAGACCCTGTATACAGACTCTGTATAATCACAACAGACCCTGTATACAGACCCTGTATAAATTATAGAGACCTGTATACAGACCCTGATGAAAAAAAAATCAACAGATCTCGTTGACAGCTACTATATATTGACTACCTTAGGTGCTACTCCTTCAGTATTGTTTATGATGAAGGTCGTTAATCATCCATCATTATCTCTCCCCTTAAATAATCTAGACGGTCTTTGCTCAAACGATGAGACAAAACAGCAACGGCATGGTGAGCTCCTACCAAACACTATAAGAGCAATTATTTGTGGCCCATCTGGGTGCGGAAAGACAAATCTTCTACTTAGTTTGTTATTTGAAGAAAACGGGCTACGCTTCGAGAATATTTACATCTTTTCCAAGACGTTATATCAACCAAAATATGAATTTTTAAATAACATAACCAAGAAAATACCAGAAATTGAAATCTTTAACTACAGTAACAATGATGAAATTGTGGATCCTCAAGATGCTAAAAACAACTCTGTATTTATTTTCGACGACATAGCATGCGATAAGCAACATAAAATATGCTCATATTTCTGTATGGGGCGACATAAACTTGTTGATGCGTTCTACTTAACACAGACTTACACACGAATTCCTAAACATTTGGTGCGTGATAATGCGAACGTAATAGTTTTATTCCCACAAGATGTTCTGAATTTACGTCATATATATGATGAGCATGCATCCACGGATATGAATTTTGAAAAGTTTCGAAAAATTTGTTCAGAATGTTGGAAAGGAGGAAAACATAATGCATTAGTAATAATGAAAGATTTTGAAATTAAAGATGGGCGATACAGAATGGGGTTCGACCAGTATATATTAGGGGTATCATAGAAAAATCATCAGTATCAATAAACCATTGTGTAGAAGAGGGTGAACAATGATGATGAAGAAGAAGAACCAGCTGAGATATGGCAATCTCAAAAAACGATCACTACTTCAGCGAGATGGAAAACATATTAAGCGACGAATTAGTGAAATTGCTAATGTTGTAAGAAAAAAATATCTAGCATTGAGATTGGGGCGTGAACATGATGCAGAAACAATTGAACGTGTTGTAAAACCCATAACTAACTCTTTAAAAGACATTTCATCTAACACATTAAATTTACTGAAGAAAAACATTAAAAACGATGAAGAAATTAAACAAGAAAATATTAAACAAGAAGAATATGAAGAAGACGTTAAGACAGAAGATTCGAAGGCGGAAAAGTATGAAACAATGGACTTATCAACAATTCCAGCTGAAATTAGAGAATTGTATGAAACCGGTGTAAAAGGTCGATTAGATACGAGCTATGGAGTACAATACAATAACGCCACCGATACTTGGACCTTAGGTTCTAAACCCATAGAATTTTCGGGGGATAAAATCATTATCGATAATCGAAATACTTTTAATGGAAGTAGAGGGTTATATGAATTAATATTTCTAAAGAAGCCCATTGGCTATACTTCAAAAGATTTTAAAACGTATGGCGAAATCATAAATTTAACGAGTGTGCATAAACGTAAATTTGAGGAGGATGCTCAAAATAGAGGGAGTAGATCATTCAAATACATTAAAATAATAAAGCCCTTGCTTGAAAAAGTAACTAATCCGGATAGTCCTATAACAAAAGTGAAAAAGAGTGGTGATGGACTTCAAATGGACTTCAATAATAAGAAGGTGGAGTATATATACTTTGACAACATCGACGAATTGGTAGATCGATTAAAGCTATTGATCGCTTCACAAGCTGCTGGAAATAATTCTCATACTAACGAAATTGCATCTATTATCGAAGAACTGAGAGAAGTTGAAGTAATTTTCTAACATGGGTGTAGATAAATTTGGAAGATCACCTAGATCTACTACTAGTCGACAAGGTCAGCGAGCAACAATGTTCCCACTAACTAAAGATGGGGGTTATGATATTCAAAACCGTAGGTTGAGCAATATCGGGGCACCCATAAATGATCACGATAGCGTTCACAAACAATATACTGACGCCGGAATTCTAGAATCCATCAATTTTACAAAGAAGGAATTGAAGACGTTGATGCAAAAAACAATCCCAGATAAGTTGACGAACCTGGATATCGATATTCGAAGTTTTGTTAATAATGAAATTACCACCATTAATGATAATATTACTACAACGCAATCTCACATTAATTCTTTTAAAAGTATCACTACCAACGACATCAAATCGAGCACATCTAAAACCGACGAATTAGAAGAGAAACAGAAAGATATATGGAAAGAAGTGCGAAAACACCGTGAAAAAATAGTGTTACTTAATCGCAATAGTACGGAAGTAGATAAGGATTTACGATCGTTTGCCCAACTCACTAGAAGTGCGGTCGCAGATATAGAAAAACGCTTATCATTTCTCGAACACAAGTTAAAGTTCAGTGCAACCCCTACCATCACACCGCAAACTTCACAAAATGAGCAAATTTAGCAAAGCAAAGGAGACTGTTGTAAACGAGTTACATAAGCCGGCTCGCAATAAATTTCCTAGACGAAGAACCATTCTACATGGTATAGATGATCTTTGGCAGGCAGATCTAATCGAGCTCATCAAATATTCCCGCTTCAATAGAGGATTTAAATATATACTAATTGTAATTGATTGTTTTTCAAAATTCGTATGGATGGAGCCGATTAAGAATAAGTCATCGAGTGAAGTGTCGCGTGCTATGGGACTAATATTGAAGAATTCGCAACAGCGTATTCCAAAGAATCTGCAAACCAATAACGGTACTGAATTCTATAACAGTCAGTTTAGTTCGCTAATGAAAAAGTATTCAATCAACCATTACTCCACATTTAGTGTAATGAAGGCAGCCATAGTTGAACGCGCAATTAGAACCATTAAACAAAACTTATTCAAATTATTTAGCCTATACGGAGATTACAAATGGCATCATCTACTACCAACCGTCACATCAAAGTATAATAGTTCAAAACATAGAACCATAGGAAAAAAACCCGTAGACGTAAATTCAAAACAAGTGGAGAATGAACTACTCGGAACCGTTTACAGTCACATCAAAATTGCTGGTAAGGGTAAATTTAAAGTTGGCGATATCGTCCGCATAAGCAAGTTCAAACATGTTTTTACCAAAGGGTATTTACCGAACTGGACAACGGAATTGTTTAAAATTACATCAGTTAGAATAACAAATCCGGTGACGTATATGTTGAATGATATGGAAGGTCGACCGATAAAGGGAGCATTCTACGAATCAGAATTGTTGAAAACGAACTTACCCGATGTGTATCTTGTGGAGAAAGTTTTAAGAAAAAGAGGGGGTAAAGTGTTTGTAAAATGGCTCGGTTTTGATAACACTCACAACAGTTGGATCCCGAAGTCAAACATAATGTAGTGGGGTAATCATTATAAATTCAGACAGCCGCCGTCTCATAGATCAGTTGAGTGAAAGATCATAATGATGAATAGTCCGTGCAACTACTGGTCGACAATCGATAGGCTGTATACCGCATATGAAGAGGCTATAAAAAATGAAACGCGCTTCATCAACGAGTCGCATTATGATGTAGAAAATGCTAAAATAATAGCTGGATTAAGTGCTGCTCGAGGTTTTATCCCCATGATACGGATTACATCGTCTGCTGATACCAACAACAATCATATTCCCATAATTCATTCTGATTGGCCAATACTGGTTCGAACGTTGAGAGGCTTCTTGGAAAATGACAACGACCTCCGATACAAGAATATTACAACCGGTGAGGGGGAATTAAAGTTTGCAGAAATTGAACCTGAACGACACTCATTAGGAGTCAGCGTTGTGCTAACCTTCAGAAATGTATCAATTCATCTTTGTGAAATAGACATATCCGGTATTTTGTATCTCGATGACGTAATACAATGTAAGTTGGCAATGTTAAAAAAAATAAACTTTGCATATTATTTTAATAAGTTAATGATAACTTTTGTTGGAAATAATGTACAAAATCCGTATTCTAAGATAAAAGAGTTCTGTATAAAAAATCCAAATGAATTTAATTATACTGTGTTAGATTATCTTACTCTTTCTAGCACACTCTAAAACCACGATATAATCAAATTTAGTCTTCAGTTTGCTATCGTCATTCAACCAACATGTATCATAAGTCTTCAATTGTATTATTAATATTAGTGTATTTGTTCATACGAATAGTTTGTATAAAACTTAGAATAAGACAGCATCAATCAGTCGCTCAGGACTCTAACGCATGCGATAACATTATTTCACATATTACGCGCGAAAAGACTTTGAATGATTTTACCGATGAGGAGTTAAGATTATTCTCCATCAAACATCTACGAACACATGGATCTGCACAACAACTGCAAAATGTATGGCATAAACTACCAAAGGCGTATCTGGAAGATGATGAGTTAAAATCGAAATTACCCTGCTACAAGCATTACAATACTCCAGGGCAGATGACGCACTACGATGGACTACCACCTTCACGAAAAGACTGTCAATTTTGTAAAATATTGAATATGTAGATACAAAGTGATGATTTATATAAATAAATGTATTAAATGAATTATGTTGTATTATTTATTTTTAGTGATGTAAGAAAGGAGCATCTAAAATATACTATAAAAGGGGGTTTCTTTTGAAAATCTGATTAGTATCAATGAATACGTATAAGGGAGAGGGCCTCTTAAACAAAGTTATTAATAATCTCCCATTTGAACTACATTTACCGGGGTATCAGTTTTGCGGACCTGGAACTAAATTACAAAAGAGACTACAACGCTGTGACGGGGGAGTGAACAAACTGGACACAGCTTGTAAAAAGCACGAATCGCGTATTCCAAACATAAAACTTTAGAGGATCGACATCGGGCAGATAAAGAACTCGAGTATAGTGCTTGGGATAGAGTAAAATCATCAGACTCTAAATTTGGTGAAAAAGTATCCGCTTGGTTTGTTACTAACGGTATGAAGTTAAAACGAAAACTTGGGATGGGGATGCCAACATCTAAACGTTCCAAAGTTGTAAAGAAGAAGGAGAGAAGAAGGGTGAGGAAGAACCAGAAACCAAAAGTTGCATTCCGCAAAGCAATTGTAGACAAAGTTGTCAAGACCATAAACAAATCTGATAATTTGAGAGACGCATCACGCTTAGCTATACAAAGTGCTCGTTTAGCTGTTAAAGATGCTGGGGAAAAGTCAAGAGTAAGAGTCCCCCGTATAATCCCAATTCCCAAGACTGGTGGCATCCTCCCTCTACTACCAGCAATTTTTGCCGGACTATCAGCTTTAGGAGGTTTGGGTGGTGGAGCAGCTGGTGTATACAGAGCCATAAAGGGTGGACAAGAAGCTCGAGATAAGTTAAAGGAATCGGAACGTCATAATAAAACGATGGAAGCGATAGCTATTGGTAAAAAAGGATCTGGATTATTCTTGAAGAAGCATAAATCTGGCTTAGGGTTATACTTGAAGAAAAATGTTTAAAAGAGCTACCCAAGAGGCCCCTAACCAACATCGATTTAGTGAGATACGCTAAAATATTAAAAATCCCCAATTTTCGAGGAGTCTTTATGCGCGACACATTACCGAAAACACCTCACACCCCAAACGAGGCAGGCACTGTTAATTTGGATAGCGATAGTGGGGCGGGTACTCATTGGGTAGCATATCGGAAGACAGGACGTCGAGTCAACTACTTTGATAGTTTTGGAAACCTGCGACCACCAAAGGAGTTGATAAAATATTTCAAACATTGTAAAATAACATATAATTATGAAAATGTACAAAAGAGAAATACTTACAATTGCGGTCACTTGTGTTTAGAATTTCTAATAAAGTATAAATAGTAGTACGCACAACAGAATTGTTTAATTATGTCTCAAACGTTCACCCTAACAGGTACCAAGAGCACGCTCTCAATTGATTTCTACCCTCCAATAGAATTGGAACATAGATCACAGTATTCCCTAGCTCTACTTGCTCTGCATACGTACAATAGTATTCCCAATATTGAGGAGGGCGTAAACAATAAATTTTATTTCGGAGATCCAAAGTTAGATAAGCAAAAACAGCAACACGAAGACGTAATCGAGATTCCTACAGGATCATACGAGCTCAGCGATATTACATCACACATTCAGGAGGAATTATCCGCGCGCGGACATATACCAGCGTCATCGGATAAATCTACATACGATAATTATCTATCGATCCGGGGAAATAATAATACTTTGAGGTGTGAAGTGAAAAGTGAACTACGAATCGACTTTACTAGTGAGAATTCCATTGGACGAGTGTTGGGATTTTCACCGAAAGTACTTATACCGAAAACTAAATATCAATCCGACTTACCGGTGAATATCAGCAAAGTTGTTACGGTACGTGTCGAGTGCAATATTATCCACAGTTCGTATTATAACGAAAAAACATCGCATACGTTGTACGAGTTTGCTCCAACCGTAGATCCTGGCTATAGTATCGATATCCAACCAAGTAATTTAGTATACCTACCCGTAATAAATCAGCATTCCATACCCAATATCACGATAAATTTACTCGATCAGAGTGAGGAATTGGTCAACTTTAGAGGTGAGAAGATTGTCATTAGATTGGAATTGAGAAAACTCAACTAACATGGGATTGGTTTTCAATGCCCAACTACCTGGAAGGTATATAAGCAAGCAACATTTTCAAGCTGCATCAGTTAGTGTTCGACCGTTAGTAGTAGTACAACAACCATCGATTAATCGCTCTTCCACATTATCCGCAGAAAATATTCAGTTTTTACGTTCTCTAGGATATCATGTCAGAAAAACTATCGTTATTCGGAAACCCCGAATTTTATACTTCCATAGCGCGAGAAGTGATCCATACTTACCATCCCACAACTAAATCTTTCCAGCCAAATGATGAAATTGAGATCACAATCAATCAGAAAGATGTTCTGGTCTCGATGTATGAGAGCGCTCTGTACATTGAGGGAAATATTGAGCATTCAGCGGCGGGAAAGGGTACTGTTAGGATTACAAACAATCTGGGTGCGTTTCTCTTCGGAAGTATCAGCTATGAACTCAACGGTATTGAGATTAATAGAGTTGAAAATCCAGGAATTACGACGCTCCTAAAATCCTACTTGTGCTTAAGTGAAAATGAGTGTAAAGCTCTTCAAATTGCTGGACTCACATACCCGCTTGATAAAAACATTTATACGCTGCACGCGGATAACAAATTCTCTCTTAGAATCCCTTTAAGTTTTCTGCTGGGCGTTTTTCATGATTATAGACGTGTTATCTGCGGACGTCATAAGCTGCGTTTAGTACGTGCCAAATCTGATAATGATTGCTATCAAATTGTTCTCCCAGAAGCCGATAAGGATGCAACCGATTTGAAAACTTTGAAAATAAATCTCACCAGCGTTCAATTAAAAGCTAAACATATAATCCCCTCAGATATCGTAAAATTAGAAATTTATGAGGAACTTAAGCGTGACAAAGCCATACTAATACCCTTCCATAAGTGGGAACTGCATGAGCTACCGAGTCTTAGGAATACCAACAACGATATCTGGGCAGTGAAGACAACCGTCGCCCTCGAGAGACCGCGATTCGTGATTGTCGCATTCCAAACAAATAGGAGAGATAACATTAAAAGTGATCCATCATACTTTGATCATCTGAACATCACGGATCTGTGGGTGTATTTAAATTCCGACTGCTATCCGTATGAGTCAATGCGTCTGAACTTTGATGAAAACAGATACACCGAAGCATTCCAGATGTACTTAAACTTTCAGACTAGTTTCTTGGGTCGTAGTCACCCCGAACCTCTACTAAATTATAATGATTTTAACGAAAGAGCCGTATTCGTACTGGACACATCTAAACATAATTCAGCAGTTGTGCTCCCATCAACCTGCGACATCAAACTTGAATTTCAGAGTTCCAAGCAACTTCCCGATAATACTAAAGCTTATTGTATTATCGTTCACGATAGCATTGTTGAATACATTCCTGTGCATGAGCTCACCCGTCAAATTCGATAGTGGGGGGATTTTGCTGATGGGGAATTTTGCTCAGTTTAATTCCTACTCCCATCAACGATGCCAGCTAAAGCAGTATCTAAGAAATTAAGTGCTCTTAAACGGAAGCAGCAAGTGTTACGCGACCAATTAAAGTTATTCGTGTCAGAACTGGAGGATTTAAATAGAACTATTGCTATGTACAGTTTTGTGAAGAAGTTTGAAACAATCAACATTACGTCATAGGTGGGGATAAAAAGTAGTATATATTAGTGGGTTATAATAAAAATTCATTTAGTTTCCAGTTTACCACCGAATAAAACATTCAAAATGAAAATCGTTGTGGTCGACATCCAAGGTTTCCAACTAAGGTCTGGTGATTTTATAGTAAAAGAATTGTGCATTTACGATGGTCGATACCCAGTTAACCATTTATTCATACCATCCACCAAATATGAAGAGCTGAGCGAGCTGGAAAAGAAAACTATTCGCCATCTCTCAACACATCATCATGGTCTCGACTACTGCGGAGGCTTCATCGAGCTGAGCAAACTATCCAACGTCTTGGAATTACATCTCCATGATGTGGATCGCATCTATGTAAAAGGTGCCGAAAAATATCGAGTACTATTGGAGCATTTAGCCAATATGAAGTTTCAACCACACATTATCAATTTGGAAGGGATTGAATCCTGGTGTCCACCGCCACCCCTCATGGAGAAGTTTACACCATGCAAGTTTCATACAAAAAATAATATTAGCGCAGTTTGTGCTATGAATAATTGTAAACTACTGTATAATTATATCATGTCAACTTTACCATTATAAACAATAAATGCATTAAACGAATTTCTTATGTTTTATTTCATAGATTAAGCAGTGATAATATAAGAGTGAACGGTAAGTATATTCAAACACTGATGGTGACGTCATCATTTGTATGCGTGTTCAAACATGTTCAAAGTCTAATATTTAATGATTATAATATACTGGTGAAATTGATCACGTGAACAAACGCTATATAATCGAGTAAACTCGGAAAAGAATTCAGTCTGTGTGCTAGCAACCGTCTAAATCAATAACTTCAAGATGTCTACACCACCTAGAACACCAACACCTGAGCCATCAACCGACAAACCGACATCAATCTACGAATGTGAATTTTGCAAACGGAGTTTTAAGAGGAAGTGGACTCTCAAACGCCATGTTCGATCAGTTCATACAGCGGCAGGGTCTGAGCTTAAGAAGTCTACAACAACGTCACCACCACCGGTATGTGAGCTTAAGAAGTCTACAACAACATCATCGCCACCGCTATGTCAAATAACGGCAGAAGAGTTATGTGATTTATATAAACTGGATGCGAATTTTGTAATGACACTTTTAAGAGATAATGGATTATAAAAAACCATGATCGATCAGTGATCAAAATATATATATTGTCAACTTTACCATTATGAAAAATAAATGTATTAAACTACACCATTTGGTTTATATGATATAAAATTGCATTTTTTAAATGAATAGATACGTTAAATGCATTTCTTGTGTTTTATTTCATAGGTTAAGAAGTGATATTATTATTAAAAGAGTAAAGTCAATACGGTGAGTATATTAGAATTTCTCATTTGCTAATTAGCAGTGTTGTCATACTTACCTTTTTTTTCTTTTTGATCACTATAAATACTAAGCGGTAATAAAAAGCATACGGGTTACAATTAAGTAATTTTTTTATTAACAATATTTCATTTTGCATACAACTCATTTATAAATCTATAAAAGTTATCATTTGGGCGTTGGTAGGCATTCCAACGTTTTTCTCCCCCTTGTATACCATAGCCATCGAAGATAGACTCCGTAGCTCGTCTTCGGTGGTGATGGCTTCAGCTAATCTCTTCGGCAGGAATGCTATGAAGTTTTCAAATTCCACAAGAATTGATGGCCAAGCACACTTTGTGATTCTTTTCGCCGATTTAATTGGATATGGTATATCAATTTCCAACTCTGATATCTTCTTCTTTGGCTTAACCTCACAAAGGCCCAACTCGGATAGTCTGGAAGACATCTTGTTTGCTGTTGTTGTAGTTGTTGGTGGTATCTAGTTGTGGAACTGGTTTTTTTTACTACATAATGCTCCTATTTATTTGAAAGAATGGTATGGAGAGGGAAATTTTTGAGCCAATGATAGCAAAAGAAAAAATATGATTACACTGCAAACTTCGTATTAGGTATTTAAAAAACGCAGCAATACTAGAAAAAATATGCTTATCTAGAAACCACATTTGTTGCTCTAACAGGAAGCCAACTCATCAATTCTTTGAAATTAGCAAAGAGAATTGCTGCGAACGCATCAGCAAGTTTATGTCGCCCCATGCAGAAATTTGATCGTATTTTATGCTGCCTATCGCATGCTATGTCATCGAAAATAAATACTGTAACCCCGACTAGTAATAGCATATACAATAATAAAATGGTGTGTGATATAAGAATTCCTAGAACGATGATGAGCGGTTTTTTTTTTTCGATTTCACATATACAATATGTAGTCGGAACATCTAGATAAATATAAAAGATATAGCAAAAAATCGAGCATTAGAAATAACGTTTATGAACTTAAGAAATAAATCATGCGATTGACCCATCTATTATACAATTCTCCATCCACAAAATTAAAATCGTGAGAACTGGTGGGAGAATAATTCACCTATTATTTATCACCAATTGAGTAATGCCCCCAAGCTAACGTTGTAACACCATCATTATTAATATGACGTTTTACATCGTAGGGTGAAAGGGCTAATTTACTCTGCAAATTAGTGAAAATAGTATGCTTGTCAGATCTAAATAATAGTTGTTTTACGCGTAATTGACTTTTATTGAATAAACAGTTAGTATAATCGTCAAATGTGATTTTCGTTTTTACCACAGACTTCTTTACCCCTTTTGCTTTTTTGGTGACGTTACCCCCAACACCACCAACCCGATTTGCATACATCTTAACACGCAACCCAATAAATTCCTCCATTATTCTCCCACGATTCTCATCTTTCATCAAACCTAAAACTGCCTTATTCTGCAGCGGAATACTGAACGGATTTTCTATCGCGTAGTTGGATGTATCGAACCGTTCCAAGTTTTCGCGCACGTCCGCATAAATATCCTCTGTTTGGATGGCAACAGTGAAGCTGTCCGTGTCCATGTAACATAAACTAATCATATCCCCGTATTTGGGTTTCAGGAAATCGTAATAGAATTGATACATCAGCAATTTCGAGAGTTCTAAAACTGCGAACCCGACATAGATGGGTTTGTTATAAAAAACATTAAGTCGCCCCATATGAATTGCTGAAAAATTCTCGGTAAAAACCTTTATACTCTTAAAATTTAACTTCGCGATCAAACTACCCGCACCCAACTTAGAACGCCCGCTAGTTTCAATATCATCCCAACTTGTTACCAACTTCACGTCAACACGCTTGTCGATGTTCTCCATTGTCTTGCCAAAACAAGCATTATTTAAAAGTTTGTAGAAGTCACGTTCGAATTCGTTGACAGCCTGTTGACGTAAACTCGTATTCAAGTCGATATACATTTTTAACCAAGCTGATTGCTTAAATGTTAGAACCCGATTAATTTTCTTAATAACAAGACCATGAGCGATGGCGTGTTTTAAATTCCGATAGTGAATTACATAATTTTTTTTATTCATTAAATTTGGAATAAGTCGTTTATCAGTTTTTGAACAAGGTGGGACGATATTTTCCGCTAGAAACGGTAAATCATTGTGCAAGTCGTGGAGGTGTTGTGGATATTCGACATCAACATCTAGGATGTATCCATCACTAGATGTATCCGAAATATTGTTGAAGTCGCAATTTTCAATCTCCTCCTGACTCATCCAACGAAATCCACCATAAGGCAAGTATTGCGACATTGCCCAACCGTACAAGTTGTTAGCATCCCAATACATTAAGTATTTAGATGGACGATTGGGATCAAATGTAGGCATATACTTGTTATTCGCAGCTGCGTGTCTAAGTGAGCATTGCGATATTCCGCCCCTTATCCCTTTCTGCATAAAATGAACCATATCTATGTCGGTTAGCAGTTCTAAATTAACTCTAGTATATTTCAACATCGCGTCCCAACTCAACCCGGGCGCTGTATAGTAGTGTGCCGGATCGAGGTGATACGTTTTGTGACATACTTTTCTAAATTTTTCGAAAACATCTGTCAAAAGTAGCACATCAGTCGTTAAATATAGATCTGAGTAATCTTTCAGATTTTTACACCCAAAAGTCTGCCAAACATTCTGAGCATGGGTGTACTGCTCATCCGTAATGTCCTCGTTAGACATTTTATTAAAAAATGCCTCTTTAGGGGGTAGTGAGGTATCTTCTAACTTGTCTAACGAGGTCATATACTCATAGGGGAAAATGCCCTTTTTCCTTAGTAATTTAAATTTATTCTGTGCGGGTGCATATTGTAGCACATTCACTAGATCCGCATCTGAGAGATTACTCGCTAACGCATCAAGAGACGATGCCATGAATCTAAAGGAATCCAAAAACCGTAATTTTAAATATTTGTTTTTGATTTCCCCTTTATCATCTAGCACCGTATCCACATGAATTTGCTTGCCGAAACTGATGTAACGCTCTTTGTTATTCGGTATAACATCGATGCCTTCATCGCAATCAACTTCAGCTAACTCTTTAACGAACAGATGGCTGTCATATCCGCTGAAATTGTGTAAAAATACGGGTATATGATTTGGAATTTTGTAGTTTAAGTTACAAATGGGGTGGGCAGCACCCCTAAAACGGGAGGAGACGTGACAATGATCGCGAACTTTATCACCAGAGCCAACAAATGGTCTATTGCAAATAAAGCATTGCTCTGCCGCATCATAGCTAGCTTGCTCCTCTGATGTTAGAGGATCCATCGGTTTAATAACTTTATAGTGACTGTTATAAATTGACTTTACATCAGCAATTAATTTTGAGATAAAAACTTTCGCGCAATCCTCCCCCGTATAAATCTCAAATTTATTATTCGCGTCATCAAAGGAGCAAACTATTTTATATGCGAAGCTGTATGGAACATGTTTCGCGACCGCTTGCGTAAATGAAACGCTCGGATCAGGTTCACAATGTTCCACAGGCTGTAATATCGATTCGAAATCCGCGTAAATCGCGAACGGTACAATTTGCGAATTATTATAATTGTTAAATTGTAAAATATTGCCCTGTAATTGTTGACCCAAAAAATTTGGTTTAAAATTTAATTTTGTGGATGGTAAAATAGTGCGAATTTTGTGTTTAGCTAATTTATGCTCAGTTGCAAAATTTGTTAAGCAACCATCGCAAAAATGTGCGCGTCCACCATGTTTATTAATTTGTTTAGAAAGTAATTTTGAAAAATCTTTAATTAATACGAAATGACCCTTACCATCCTCAAAAATGTATAATAAATTAACATGTTTTTTGCGTCTATTTTCTGTATAATAAATGGGTCCATCCACACAATAATGGTTCTTACCATTTTCTGTTAGTTCATAAACGTTAATGCTTAGGTTATTTAGTTCCTCAATTTTTGCTAAATCTGTTAATTTAACTGGAAATTCCAACTTACCCATATTTACCACCTCAGAGTAATGAGGGTAACTAGTTGTTCGGCTAGTCATTTCTTCAGCAGGGCGAAGTGCTGCTGTTAAAGCCCAAGCCAAGCATGCATTATCATCGTTCTTGATATTGATGCATGCTTTTCTTTTCGCTATTTTCTTGGGGAGATCGATGTAGGATGAGCCCTGAAGTGGTCGATATTGGTTAATGTTTAGCTCCATATGTGAAATCGAAAAAAAACTCCAACCTGATTCTCGCTCTTGGAACTGCTCGCTCTGCTTCTTTATATCACCTGCCATTTCATCATAGATGTTGTCAAAATTACTGGACGGGGTTACCACCCGAAATTTGGTATTGAAACTTTTTAGTGAGGCTATAACTTCTTCCTCCTCACCATCACTAGCAACCATTTTCTTAATAAATACTGCAAAAAGTTCAATTTGCACTTTCACCAAGGTTGCGTCTGCTAGGTGGTTCCATACAAGATCCTTGACGATGCTCTTATTTCTTTCCAGATATTCGGGGATGTCATCATTCGGTAGAACTCCTCCGATTTCATAGCTGGCTACCCTATTCTGGAAACAGGTAGCCAGCTGTTGCACTCCATTTGAAAGTTGCTGCCGATGCGTTTTTAAATGAGCGTTAAGGGTCATGGCTGAGGTGAAGCTCATTCCGCAATGGTCACAGAGTGACGCTGATGGTGATTGCTTCTTGTTGCCTCTTCTAGGTGGCGAAGGTGTCCTCGCCCTCTTCATCCCTGCTCCGGATGGCTCATTCACGATCATCGCGGAGGAAGAAGGTGCAGGATTCACTCCATGAATCCTGTTCATGTGTTTTCTCAGGTTATCTTGACGTGCAAACTCGCGCATACATAGCGCACATTGTTTGGTAATGCGCGAATGTACAGTTGTCTTATGCCTTGTTAGGGCATCGATGCGGGTGAAAGACATTTCACAGATTTCGCAGGTGAACATTTTGAGAGAAGCACTGGAATAGCGTAAGTAACGTGTGGTGTAGTCGATTGTTGGCAAAAGACTGACTATCTACGTCTACGGTATCCAGATATTTCGTATCCGTTATTCGATACGCACGCACTGTTCACGTTATTGTACCATGCAGCTATTTTCGTTCGAAAAAAGGCTGATCGCGCGAATATTTGCATTTTCGGACGCGCTCTGTGCTGAGTACGACAACGTATTTAGTAAATTTCAAGAGTTATTTTAACATCATCTACTTGTATTACTCTAAAATTCTGTAAGAAGTATAATTTTAACACTAAAAATTCGTTTATTTTAACGCTTGGAACAAATTAAAAATTAAAATTCAATACTGGTGACGCCAGCTAAATTAAAATTAAAATTCAATATTGGTGACGCCAGCTATTGGTGAAGTGTCGAACTATTATTAATTCGTTGTTGGAGCAGGGATCTATTCCGCGCCGGTATGTAGTTCGGTAATTGGTCGGTAGAGCGCTCGGCACTTCGCCAATAGATGGCGCCGCCGGTACCTCTAAAATAATTTTGTCCTCAGATTTGATTTTGCCCTCTAAAATTATTTTGACATCTGAACTGAGTTTGTCCTCTAAAATAATTATTTCTATAGTTTTTATTAATAATAATAATAATAATCAGTTTATTGTTCAAACAGTAACACAATTAAGACAATTCAATTAAGTATGTGTATTGTTAATATTTATTTCTGATTCTGCGGACACAGCATTTACTTGCGGATTCGAATTTTTTAAGGTTGGCGGGAAAAATTTGAATTTTATCGGTTCGGGTGCGCTCGGCGTTCGGTCATCATCGGGTAAGATGGTGCGCGCGAAATTCAAATCCGAATTAATCTGATGGGAAAATTTAAATTTGATCGGTTTGCACATGCCACGCTCGAATATAAAAATAGTAGTGCGTTCTCTCTCTAACAGCGACGTGTGAGTCATACACTCCAGGTTCCAACGTTTGGTCGCGCTCGGCAGATCGACTGACTTGGGACTCGGTCGTCTTCGTGCAGAAAAGTGGTGGGGGTAGCTTCCTATGTAAATTGGCGGTGTGGCGGTGGCCCGAGAAGTGCCCTTATATATCTACTTATATAATTCGCGATTGAAATTACGTATTTGAATAACACTGTGTGACAAGACTTTTTAACATAACCGTTATCATTTATTTCGCAGGGTAACATAATAAGTAGTATATTTGTCATGGGAAAGAGGGTTCCATCACGTCACATTTTTGAGTTAAACGAGGTCAAAACCCCAAAAATGCAAAACTTGCGTATATATTGCGACGTAACCCTGTAATCTGAACGTTTAAAAAGGGCCTCAAAGTAATCCTTGAAGGATGTACTTATTATTTAAAATTCTAGAGTTTGCTCACAAGCGGCATTGAAGTACTCATGACTTCTGTTTGAGGTTCGGCGACCACCCTTACGTCACCACCTTAAGCGATATCTACCATTTTGAGCCGTTTATTCTGGAATATACAAAGTGTCCCAGAAAATGTGCAACAAATTGAATAGTTCTTTATTACTTAATAATAACACAGAAAATTTCCGTTTCTTCACCTTAAAATGGCTTCATCGGTGTACCGTTTACGAAGCAGTTCTGAAACTATTAATTTAAGTACATTTATATTTAATCCAGTCAAATTGAGTTTTTACCAGGAAAGTTGTGGGGTAGATTTTATGTCTTCCATTCTATATGTCAAAAGGTATTTGGAGGGGGGGGGGGGGGCGTGCTGAATCCAAATCTCAGATTTGCTAACACAATTTCGTGACGCAACATTGAAGACCGGCATGACCATCAACAGTTAACCACTGTTGTTAATCCCATTATTCTTAACAAGTGGTTAATTTTTCGATATATAATACGAAATCTTATGAAACTCGTTAGCAAGGTGGTTAACGAAAGTCGTTAACGTAGTTGCTACGTAGCAACTTGCTACGTAACAACTGCGTTACAGAATTGGCCTGATTATCGAGTATGTACCAAAACGTATGAAAAGTGTTTGTACCCTGAACTTCTACATATAAACAAATTTTGGATTTCTATTTTTTTTTTAATTTAGGAGATGTTTGAACTCTCTTCGCATCTTTTTAACGGGCTATCTGCGCATAATGTTGTTAGTACAACATGACTTTGCGAATTAACGGACGACTTTGTTGGCCACCAACACTCAGGCTAGAGCCTAGATTTCTGTCACCGTTGTGAAATAGTTTCACATCTAGGATTAAAATTTTTAAAATAAATTTATGGTGTAAATTGTTGTCATATCCGTACGTAGGGCCATGTTTTATAGGCGACAGAGAATACTAACTCCGAAGAAGAATATTATGTAGCACTACACATGCGTTTACTATCTTGCAAGAATCCACCGTAGCATGGTCTAAAACGGTTTTAAGCAGCAATGGAACCTCATTTTCAACAAACCATTGCAATGCTCAATCAAATTACGGTTTGTTTTATGTCCATTATTGTACCGATGGTCTGCTGTGTCCCGAGCTGGTTTGTATTCCAATGTTGTTAGTAAATATGTCCTTAAAGGGTACCCGGAATCACCTACAGAAAAAATATGAACCCAAAGGTAGTCCGTAGTTATATAATGAAAACAAAGCTTTTATTTTTCTGCGAGACCCACTCAGTTTATTTCTTTATATCAATACTTAATTCATGCGAAGTTTAAGAACGAACAATACATTGTTAACCGTGTCCTAAGACTCCAAATCGAGAATAAATTAGATTTAAAAGTATAAGTAAAAAACGTTTTTATGTTAGTTTAGATACCAGTTATTAATTTAAACAAAATAAAATAATCCATGAAGTTGAGTCAACAAAGAACAAGCTCGGACCAATGAAAACTGTTTCTCACATGCTGAACCTGAACCGGCCACAGTTTTCCACTTTTTACACTTATTTTTACACAGGTTACACAGGTTGGGCCTCGGAATTATTCCATATACAATAGGGTGGAACAAAAACATGTTAATTTTATTTTTTAAACTTTAGTTATAGTGCGAATTAGTTACCTTCTGTTTAGTACTTCAATGGCAAGAAATAATAATATCTTCTGCTACCCAAATGCTTTAAAAATTTTGCCATTGCATCTTTATATAAATTTATTCATTACATTGAAAAAAATAATACAATAATAGGAATTAAATTATAAATGAACTATTATACAAACTTTTTGGATTCAAACTTAGGCATCAATTTTCGTGATTCCAGTCTTGAGCGAATGAAACCGTCTATATTATCCATGCCGCATACTGAATCTGAGGCTTCAGATACAATTTAAAAATAAAAGCCTCCATCTCACTGGCAGTCGATAAATAAAAGTCAGTAATTTCAGTGTATTATTTATTAAGGGACTATTGGTACTGGTTTCGGGGCGCCTGTCCCGTCCTCAGCCAAAGCTACAATGAATAAAATAACAAATGACTACACTTAACACCAATAAATCAAATTATACAAATTACCGTCAAGTTATAGCTGCAGGGGTAAATTTGAGTTTAAACGCCGTGACGTCATTACACCGGTCATTACACACTTCAGTTACAAGCTTGACGCATCTTTCAACTGCCTGTGTGTGGCCTGGATATTTAACAAATGTTAAATTAGTATCTCCAGTATTCACTTTAGTGTTCCAGATCCTGTTGTGAGACATTAAATAAAACAGGAGGCTCTGTGACATCCCATGTATCCCAACTGATAGTATCGTGGTATTCTGATTCATTGTAGTTCAGCAGCGGTAGACGGAAAGGTCGTGGTTTGTGTGGGGACTTTTTGATGGTCATAATAATTTAAATCCACATTCTGTGTTGGACTTATTTGGATTTATTAACATGGCAAGTAAAATATTTTCCGGGTGAGCAAAATAATCGTTCCTCTAAATGACTGGATCAATTACAGCTTTTAGTTCATTGCTAAGGTAACGTGAACTTTGGATGGTCATTAATACATTTTTATGGCCATTTGTACAAGATGGATTGCATTTATCGCAAACCATGTCGGCGCGTATTCCTTAACAATGAAAGTAACGAGTTTTTTTCAGGTTATCGGTTGGGGTTTCACTATTCATATATAGACGGAGTATACGATTTGCCAAGGTTAACCATCTAGAATGCAAAAGTTTACCGGGATTTCTAGAGGAAACAATTTCGGCACATATACCGCTGGTAACTGCTTGGCATACATTCAAAAGATATTATTGATCATTGCTTAAGTTATCTACATCTGGTACGAAAGATACGAACCGATCGGAGCGTAGTTGATCACTTTTAAATTTTCATAACCAATTAGTTGCTTGGTTGCAATGGAAGTTCATTGGCTTGAAGTTGACACACATTAAATAATTTTATTTCGTATGACATCTTAAATACTGGGTACGTTTGGTTTACAAAAAAAATTAGAAACATCCAAATACCTTGTACCGTTTTAGAATGGTTGTTACGGGTTATGCGTGAATATGATATTGTTGGATTTACAGAAGTATTTGTTTGGTCATTTACCTTCTGCCCTATAAAGGCAAGTGCCCTCCTCCGTTGTCTCGGCATACTCTCATTAATCTAATAATAAGTAGTAACTGTAATGTAGCAACAGGGTAGGTAATCTAGCATGTTGCTTGTAGCGTCGCTAATTGTATGTCCGTGCCCTTAGAATGGTTGTTACGGGTTATGCGTGAATATGATATTGTTGGATTTACAGAAGTATTTGTTTGGTCACTCACCTTCTGCCCTATAAAGGCAGGTGCCCTCCTCCGTTGTCTCGGCATACTCTAATTAGTCTAATAATAAGTAGATTTAGCAGGATTTCTAGAAGCAACAATTTCGGCACATACACCGCTGTTAACTGCTTGGCCTACATTCAAAAGATATTATTGATCATTGCTTACGTTATCTACATCTGGTACGAAAGATACGAACCGATCGGAGCGTAGTTGATCACTTTTAAATTTTCATAACCAATTAGTTGCTTGGTTGCAATGGAAGTTCATTGGCTTGAAGTTGACACACATTAAATAATTTTATTTTGTATGACATCTTAAATACTGGGTACGTTTGGTTTACAAAAAAAATTATAAACATCCAAATACCTTGTACCGTTTTAATTGTAAATTTCGCCTATAAACGTATTGTAATCCTAGAATGATGTTTTGTTTAAAAAATTGTGGGATATAACATTATCGAGTATGTACCAAGATGTATGAAAAGTCTTTGCACCCTGGAATTCTACATATTAACAAATTTGGGATTTCTATTTTTTTTTAATTTAGGAGATGTTTCAACTCCCTTCGCATCTTTTTAACGGGCTATCTGCGCATAATGTTGTTGTTAGTACAACATGACTAATTTTTTTTAGTATGTTTAAGAGGTGTTTAATTCCCTGCGCATATTTTTAACGTTTTTCCCGCGGATAATGTTGTTCGTACCTATCATGAGCACAACATTCTCAAAAGATGACTGATGCCATGGGGATGCCATGTGCCCGAAGGCCAGCTTTAATTCGCCGAATTAACGAATGAATTTCTTGGCCACCAACACTCAGGCTAGAGCACATTTTGTCACCCTTGTGAAATGGTTTCACAACTAGGATTAAAATTCTAAAATAAATTTGTAGTGTAAATTGTTATCATATCCGTACGTAGGGCCATGTTTTGTAGGCGACAGAGAATACTAACTCCGAAGAAGAATATTATGTAGCACTACACATGCGTTTACTATCTCGATTTTTAGGTTATGTTTGTCTGTGTCTTGCCTTCTGACTTCTGGAAACTCCTGTCGTAGATAATCGGCTAATTCATCAACTTTGGTATCGGGATGTCATCTGGATCCGTAAAGAAAAGCCTTTCTTGGCGCTGACTTAAGTGCTTTACCATTCCCCTATTCAAGTTTATTTCCAATTGCTATCTATCTGCACAGGTTTCGATCTACGCTTTCGCTGTATTTTTGTCCATTCGTCTTTCTGGTTGGAATTTATTTGATCATCCATTGTTTTCGTGTTAGCCTGCTTGGCTTTACCCGTGCATGCTGTCTTGGTGTTGTCTTTCGTGTTTGGGTTACCATCCTTCTCCTGCTGCACCTGTTTGCGTTCCGTGTTATTGTTGGCAAGGTTAGCTTTTAGCACACTAACCTCAAGCATATTTATTGTTTATTAACAATCCTCCAAATTTCATTCGTCTATCTATCATAGATGAAACGAGTGATAATAGGTAATATTCTATGCAAACATTAATTATCAAACAAGAGAAAAAAACAAGTTAGGTTAGTTAAGTTCCAATTTTTATAGTAATATTAAAAATAAAGGTACTGGTTATTTTGTAATTATCTAGTCGCTGTTTCTGATCACTTGGTTTCTTAATAAGAACAGATTTGTTCTAGAAACGTACTTCTTTATTTTAGAAGGTAAAATTGACACTAGTAACATACGCTCTCAGTTAGTCACTGAAGCTCACACACATACATTTCCAAAATTGAACGTAGGTTCGAAAACCAGTATTTGGAGCCCGGGCAATAAAGAAGATGTAACATTACTCCTATTTTCTGAAATGCCCAGTATACACTTCGGAAAATCTGAACGCAAAAGGTGCCAAAACTGTTCAATAATTGGGAAACTTACATAGAATAAACTTTACCAAAAATGTAATATTGTTAAATAAGTTAAATATTCTATTTTAATAGGTTGAATATAGGTAGTATGTTCCTTTCAGTTGGCTGTGCTGTAAATATTTTGGCTGCAAGATGTGCCGTACCTTGTACTGACTTGTTGATCATGATGTTGACCATTTTTTGTGTACATTTCAGTTTTATGAAATATTGTAAATGTAGATCTACAGTTTACTAGTTAAGTTAAATATTCGATTTTAAGAGTAAATGTTAGTCACCGGCCTCAAAAGTTCGACGAAACTGAGGAGCGAGAGGAGGGAACAAGCCGCGCCCACTGGACACTCCGCAGAAAATGCAAGCAACGCACTGATTAGATGAGGGGAACGGCGGTATCGTTCTTTAGGGGCGAAGATCAAAGGGGCCGTGCGGTGTCGACTGGCGCCGAACCGTTTCCTAATAATTTTGTGTATGTGACTATCGCATGTTCTGAAAAGTTCTTGTATATTTTAAATACAAATACAATTCCACAAAACAATACAGTGATACAAATTAATTAATTGCTTTATTATAACATTCCTATTTTACTACTAACTATGGTTGAACATTTTACTTTTTGTATGTTGAAAAAAATTGTAGTTTTGGTAAAACAGACAGCTTTTCTTACATAAATCATGTATTGCTTTACATTTATTATTAGAATTAGTAACTAATTATCAGTTAGCTCCGAAGAAGCGAACAGCATGGTTCGCGAAGACAGTAATTATGAATTTTTACTCACGGCATAAACCGGTAACTATTTATCATCTAAATTTAAATGACTCTGGCCGTGAAAGCATTCGTACTCAGATACTTATTTAAATCCATTTAACGTTTTCTTTGTGCATCAATAATCTCGAATGTCTCGTTCGTACTTAGCAGAGATCGATACTTTCAGGTAAAACACACCTCATATAAAAATTCAAATTTTTATTGGGTGACGCAAGTAGGTGTTAGTAAATATAATATTCCTATTTTAATTCTAGATACAGTTGGATACTGCATTTTGAAATTTTACTCAAAATTATTATTGTTATGTATAGACTTGGTAGTATACGTACTTCAATTCAATTGTAGGTATGAGAAAAAATAGCGATTTCGATAAAACAGGCAGCTTTATGTATATGTATAAGTCATTTATTATATATTATATAGATACATGTTCATATATTTTACACCTTTATAAAAGTTTTTTACCATATATGGTAATCCGGCACGCTTACACCTATAAGAGAGTATTGCCCAAATTAACTAGCGAAGATAATTAGCGAAGAATTACACTACACGTATAATATCTACATATACACTTACCGCAGGTACTCTCGCAAGTTATTAGTTTTCTTAGAACGCGGGCCACATAAAGGCAGCTGATTTTTTAATTTGCCCATATTTCTAGCGTCTGTTCTACGTCTGTTGTACAACAAGTCGAACTAAAGCCAACCTTCCTACATAGATTGCGATTGCCCTGAATGCATTGCCAAGCGACAAGTGTTTGGTATTAATAATATCTTCTAAATCTAAATACCAATATATTTGAAATTCTATGACGAAAAATAAATGACTGATTAAAAATTAAATTACTTGTATTTCCTTAGTAATAATTTATTTAACTCCTATTAATTATTTAGTAGTTGTAACATTGTAAGTAGGTATTGCGGTTGTTGATTATTCTTCGTTCCGTGTGTCGACGGGGACTGCACTATAAACCCTCGCGGGAACATGCGCTCCTAATTTATAACTCGCTATTTGCTGTCTGCGTAGAGTCCATCAGGAGTCAGGACGGCAAAAGTTATTTCTCGTATTCGGTTTCTAGCCTATTTTGGTCGAAATTCAACAATTCATGTTGATCACATACACTTCCGCAAGAACATGCTGTCCTAATTTATAAGCGAGTCGTTGCTATCTACGTAGCACCAGCACGGTAAAATTTATTTTTCGTATGGCTTTCGTTTGCCGGGTCAACATGCGATCAATATTTTTGTTAAGCCGAAATTGTTCAATATTTGTGGTTCCCCTGGCTACGTATTCATGCTGCTGCTTCAGACTGTACCATTTGAATTTGATTGGTCGAAGAAAATGATGTGTTTATCCAACAGATGGCTGCACCGTACGACGATAAAATATGTTATTCTCGTCTCATTCACATGTTCAAAAAATCAACGGTTAAATCATTACAACATTCATATTTTATTGTCATTTTTTTACACAAGTTCATGAAGGCTCAATACAAAATATTGTAATATTGCTTTTTTGATGTTTGGTTCGGATTTGGAAAAAAAATAACAAAAATTACCAATTATTGGCTTCTTTAGCAAGGGTAAAAAACAAAACAGCAACGCAAATGAAAAAAAAATGGCATTCGTGCCCGGTGTAATACACCTTTATCTATAATTTAATGTATTACTCGTGATTATTAACACACAAGCTCAGGATGTTTGGTTTTATATAGTGTTGTTTTGTAGTACGCTACTACCTCTAGTGATTCCCCTTAATACGTTGATATAGATAGTGTGGTTCATTTCAGTTGGCTGTGCTGTATAAATACTTTGGCTGCAACATGTGCTGTACCTCGCACTGAGTAGTTGATCGTATTCTATTGTTGTATTGCATACATTTCAGTTTTATGAAATATTGTTAATATAGATCTCTAGTTGACTACTTAAGTTAAATATGCTGTTTTAGTACGTTGAATTTACCATTTAGTTCCTAAGTTAGTTGAGGTGGCGGTGCAGTAAACATAGATTGTAATAGGTAGGGTGTTATAATAAAACAAAAAATACAATCTCCTCTATTTTATTAAATATTAATATAGAATATAAAAAGAAATATTAATATAAAGATAAATAATATAAAACAAGAAATATTAATATAAAGAATATAAAAAAGAAATATTAATTGAAGAAATCAAATATCAAAGAAATATTAAAAAATAATACAAAAATTATTGCTTATTCCGGTATTTAGATATGCCACGCCGTAGTGCTTGATGGATTTCTAATTATTCTACTTCTTCTAAAATATCATCATCTTCAATACTGTTTAATTTTGCAGTTACGTACTGCCCAAATGCTAAAATATCGGGACGCTGCGTTAACTGCTCCGGTTTACGTTACTTACAGTTACTTACTTCTTGGCCTTCCCTACATAGAAGGAGTTGCCAGTTCTTCTGCCCCTACTATCTCAGTATCATCTACTATATCGATGGCGATGAACACCTCGTCAGGTTCTAAATTCTAAAAGAAAATGTGAACTGATGTTTAAAACATTTTGATATACTAATTTTTTTAATACATGTTTCATCTTGTGTCGCAACGTCGATGTCGATAGAGTCGACTGACGCACGCGATTCATTCTCGTCGAAGACAAAGGAAATATCATGCATGTACCACAGCGATGGTTTACAACAGCATTTATGAAGAGCATAAACATAGCAGGGCTATTTTTAAGTCCAAACGGCGTTTTCAAATATTCAAACTGTCCATCATAAGTTACAAAGCTTGTGTACTTTATCGAATCGGCTGATAACTTCACATGGTGGAATGCATTTTTCAGGTCTAACTTGGTGTATTAACATTTACCTCTCAGGTTGTCTAATTGATCCTGTATATTCGGGACAGGAAAGTTTAGGCAGTTATCTTGGTTAGTTCCCTAAAGTCTACACATAGTCTAGCTTGACCATTTTTCTTCTGTCCTAATACTATAGGGCTACTATACAGAGATGTACTCTTTCGCGCGATTCCTCTATCCAATAAATCATTAATGATTTCACTAACTTATTTGTCTCTCGCTATATGCCAGTCTGCGTGGTCTAAAGTAGAATGGTGCATGATTTTTCTCTACCGTAATTACCATCTCTAGTTGGGTCTCGGGATGTTCTGGTCTAGCTGGTTCTACATAATGCTCCTGAAATAATTCGCGCATACGCTTCTTATCAGACCATGCAATACTGTCATCTATAATTAACTCGTCAGTCTGCTTATCGTTAGTAATGTCAGTCAAAATTTGTAACAAATCACAATCTACTAAATTTGAGTTTTCCCTCTTCTTAACAACAACACCGTCTTTATCAACCCTAACATCTATGGTATAACAACTAAATAAATTCCTACCCAATAGTACATACGCATGCATAGTACTTTCTGGAACCACATGAAATAAAACATTGAAATCAACATCCTCCACAACAGAAACATTAAGATTAATAATACCTAACACATTAATAACTGAATCATAGGACCCTTAACAACTACACCCTTAACAACAATATTACTATTGACTTGACAGATATCTACACTGGGAACCATATTTACATTAATTAACGATATCGGGTTACCTGTATCTACTATTGCCTTAATCTTGCAACTGGGATACTTGTCACCGTTCTTTGATAAGTCTAAGCCGACCACATACGCTGGAACAATCTTCGAAGAGTCGAGCAGATGGGTCGTTGTACTATCCGGAACACTCTTTCCACGTTCTGGGCACTCTCTCACCCGATGAGTAAGGGATCCACAACCATGGCAGCCCCCCATTTTCCTAGGTGGATGTGGGCATTTTGTGGCAATGTGCCCGCAATTATTACAATTATAACATATAACCGGGGTCAATTTTTTGACAATGTTTCCACAAAGTTTGGATGCTAGTGCTTGTAGTAAATTTGACAATATTATTAATTTGAAGACGTGATTTGGTTAGTGCTCTGCAACAGTAACATCATAATTTCATTATTTCCAAACTAATTTTATTTTTAAATTACGGCAGAGGCGGCAATGAGACCACTAGCACTAGCGCTAACGTCTGTAGCGGGGCTAGTTGAACTAAAATTGTATGGAAAAATAAATGGGCTGAGTAGGCTAGTATATATGTATCTTATCTATGCTCATTGCAGTAGAGTCTCCTATAACTCGAGTTCGTACTACGCGAATTCCTACAACGCGCTAAAGATTTTGCGACAAATTCATATAACGCGATTCTCGTACAGCGCGTATGGTTGTCCGGCCGATATGTGCTAACTGCGCCTGAGCCATAAGCATGCCGCTGCTATTTTGAACGTCGCCACCGCGATTAGAAAATACTACATAACCAAAATGTTTCGTAACGGCGCCGCACGATGGATGATGGAGACAAAAAAAAACTTACAAAGAGAATGTATTCTTATTAAACTAACAAATCCAACTACCATACTGCATAAGAATAACGAAAACAATGCAATATAAGCTGTCGAAGCGGTAAATGTAGACACGATTCATGAACTAATTGATTCACGACGAATCCATTTCAAAGCTTCTTCGAGTTAATTTTACGTATATTCACTAATTCATACTGTTTATTCTAAATGCTGCTCATCAACATACCAGGTAGGACATTAGTTCCATCTATAATGTGTTTTCGAGTCATTACTTCTATTTACTTATAAATTTTGCATTGTTTTGGCGTTACAACGCTACAGGCGGGCAGCGCATGCGTCAAAATTCGCGATCGTCAAGTTCCTATAACGCGTTTTCGTACAACGCGTAACATTAAACCGCGTTGTAGGAGACTACCGTAGTTCCTTCATGCAATCTAACACTGTAGACCAGGTGGACGGGCAGATCAAACTGCAGAAGACAGTCACATCTTTACATCCAATTATAAGCACCATTGGCACCACAGCTTATCAAACATAAAGGTTTCAAACCAACATCGTCAAGAATATCAGGGGCAATACACCCCACACTGCATCAAAGACAGTTTTACCATGGCCAACTAATTAAAAAAAATAACGGTCCCACCTGACCAGATCATGCTGAGCTTTGACGTCACCAGTATGTACACCAATATCCCGACGGAATTAATCATTAACATCATTAAAGAAAAATGCACAAAACTCAGAACATTCACATCTTTAAGAAAACATCAATTAACATCAATAAAGAACTTTATTTTTACCACAAAAGACAAAAGAGCGGACTCCTGAGAAGCTCGTCCATGTCTCCGGTCCTGGTTCCTATATTGGACAAGCTTATCGACTCGATTATGATAGATCAGCACGACATCTTCTTATTGACGATCTCTTCTTATTCCTACCTAAAATAAGATAGTGCACACATTAAACAGATTCAACAGCTACCACCCGGATATAAAATTCACAGTTGAACATGAGCAAAACTTCTGGATCAACTTCCTCAAACTCGCCATCACACGACAACGAGGTGACCGTCCTGGTCACCTCGTTACTAGTTAGTACCAGAAACCTACAGCGTCGGTACGCTATATCAACTTCTACTCTAACCATAGCGTCACCCAAAAGACTAACATCATTCGAATGCTTGCAAAAAGAGTAAATCACTTCTCACATCCATCTGAAATAAAAAGCGAATTAAATTACGTCAGATAAATATTAATCAAAAACGACTCTCCTAGATCTATCATCAATAAATACATCAGACAGAATGTCCCAACAACTAAAAGGATGGACGTAACACCAAACTCCGAAGTTCAGCATCAGCATCCCGCCTACCTTGCTTCTGTTCCACGCTACACCAGAATACCATATATAAGGGGACTATCAGAGACACTTTGCCGAACCCTGAAAAAGAAAACGTCCGACTTAGTGCCGATATCTTCACCTATCGTTAAACTGTTCGTTATCAACACGACAAGTTAAATGGTAAAAATACGTCTATTCGCCAGTCGTCAACGTTACCGAACGAGTAAATATGCCTACAAATAAATTTATTTAGCGAGTCGTTAAGTCGTTCACGATCAGTTTTCTGTCACAGAGCATGCGACAAATGTCAAATCCTACATGTTTTTGATGGTTATGTTTGCTCCGGAATGAATACATTTTATGTGTATAGTATTATCACAGAATTAATAACTAGGTACAGAAGTGCCACTGCGGCGCGGTGCGTTTGAAGTATGTGTTCGGCAATAAGGTATTTGACTATTATTGGAAAACCATATCAGTGTGTTTATTCCTTCACTCTACATTGTAAATGCATTTTTTTTCGTAATTATTTCCTCAATATTTCATAAAAATCAGCGTTAAAAATTGAATCACAAAAAGTCCCGCCAAAACGATACTTTCTGTTGTGTGACGTCACCCGATAGTAGATGTCAAATCGGCCCATATGGTCTGTCAGCATCGGCATCGTCGCCGTTTGGTAATTGTGTTGTATGATGTGTTGCTTTCACAATTTCTACATAAAAATGGGTTATAAATGGTGTGTAAATCCACAATGCAGAAATACGTCAAGAAAAACTCCGGATAAACTATTTGTAGCTGTTCCGCAAGTTTTGAAACTGCGAAGAAAGTGGTTGGCTCGTAGAAATCGAAATGAAATAATTAGCGGCCAAATAATTAGCGGTTTTTTGTTGTGAAGATTACTTCGACATAAGTAAAGCTGACTAGAATAAGTATTTCTATCGAATATATATGGCCGACACCGAGTAGACGTGTGTTACCTCGCTGCCCAGTAATTTTCAATATTTAGTAGTTCAAAATGCGTTTAAGTGCCGAGAACCTCAATCAAATCAAGGAACCCTTCAATAAGTCCGTGGAAGAAATGCTAGCCAAGGAAGAATTTATTTCTAAAGTCGCAGAACTATTTAGTGAATCGCTCCTAGAGCGAACGGAAGAGCTCGAAAAGGAGAAACACGTGCTGAAGAAAAAATTGGACGATCTTGAGCAGTATACTATGCGGTCTAGTTTGCGTGTGCACGGTATACCGGAGGAGAAGAACGAAATTGTCGAAGACAAGCTACTTGCTATCTTTCAGGACAAATTGGGTGTGCCTATCACAGCAAATTCCATAGACCGCTGCCATCGTGTTGGCCCAGTCCGTGCTTCTGCAACTACAAAAAAGAAAACAGTGCGCCCGGTATTGGTTAAGTTCACCAGTTATAAGTTTCGTGAAAGTGTTTTCAGAGCCAAGGCAAAGCTAAAAGTATCTAATTTGGTGGTGAGTGAAGATTTGACACATAATAAGTACGATTTGCTGAAGGCGGCCCGAGTTAAATTCGGTAACAGAGGAGCGTGGTCTTATGACGGACGTATCTTTGTAATTAGTAATGACTCTAAGATTGTTATCGAGTCGCTTGATGATTTGGATGGTTTGCCAGGATTGACAGATCAACATGTAGCGGACGTTTCATTGGCTTAAGTTAGTCGGCATTTGTAATACTATTAAGCTCTTTATTAATTTTTTGTTTGCTTGTATTTTGGACTTGAATTGAATATACTCATTTTATTTTTATTTTTAAAAGGGCTTGCGCGGGTAGCGTAGTGTATACGATTACCTTCGAAGTCGCATTCTCAGCGGAGATTTAATTAGAAAACTGTTTGGTTGTTTTTTTTCGTTCTGTTGCGGTCGGGTCGGGTGTAGGGCGCTGTGCTTGTATTTGATTTTTCTTTTGCCATTTAACTTTGTTATATAATACCACTTTGTGTACATTTGTAGAGTTTCCCGTATTTGGATTTATAAATCACGGTCTGATCGCTCGCTTATGCATTCGCTCTCCATGCTGCTTTTTTTTCTTTTTTTTTAGGTTTAATACAATAAATAGCTTGTTACAGTACAATCATAATGTCGAATTCTATTAATCTCTGCCACTTGAATGTGCGATACCTGCTTCCGCACTTTGATGATTTTAGGGACTTGGTAGCATCTCGTGGTAGATTTGATGCAATTGCGCTTTCGGAGACGTGGCTGTCGGATAGCATTTCTTCCGACAGTATACAGATTAAAGATTACATTCTGATTAGAAATGATAGGGGTTCCAGGGGAGGAGGCGTGGCTTTCTATCTAAGGAAGAGCATTAAATATGAGTGTATAGGCCCCCCGGAACTAACAGTGCTGTGTTTATTAATGATTTGGAAACTGAATTGTCTAACTTGATCCCTTACTGTGATGACGTGATTCTTATGGGCGATTTTAATTTGAATGTTCTGGAGCCTCTGGGGCGTGCGGCCAAGTCGTTAATGAATTGCATTACACCGTTTAATTTAGCACAACTTATAGATATTCCCACGAGAATTACTGTCTCATCATCGTCTTTGATTGATCTTATATTTGTATCGGATCATATGGTTATCGCAGAGTCTGGAACTTTTCCATCTGGGGGTATTTCTGATCACGAGGCGGTTTTCTGCAGTTTGTCTGCTATACCGGTTGTTATCGAGCAACCTAGTCGTGTTATTGGTTCATTTAAGTTCTTTAGTCAGCATTCTTTTTTGCTAGACTTATACAGTATTCCGTTCTATATGATTTTTGATATGGCGGATATTGACGACAAGGTGGATTTTCTGACAAAAAATATTATCTCGACTTTTGACCATCATGCACCACTAAAAAGGATCAAGGTGCAGAGACCATCCACCCCTTGGATTACTGACGTTATCAGGATCATGCAACGTCTCCGAGATGAGGCGTATAAAAAATTTAAAATGCTTAAGACCGACGAGTCCTGGAGCTATTATAAAGCTCTCAGGAACTATGTTAAGGCAGCTATTAACAGAGAAAAAAAGGTATTCTTAGAAAGACAAATCCGTGAACAAAAAAATCCTTGGGTTGCTTTAAAAAAATGTGGTCTGTACAACCGTTCCACTCACCAGTTGCCACCTCATTTATTGGATCCCAACGTAGTTAATCATTTTTTTTGCAACTATAGTATCATCTAATAATACCAACACTGACAATGATTTATTGCAATTTTATATAAATAATATAGTATCAAAAGTACCTTTTGGATTTTCTGAGGTAAGTGACTGGGAAGTGGAGAAAGAGTTGAAATATATAAAGAGCAATGCCACGGGATCTGACGGATTAAATATTCGGATGATTGATTACTTCTGCCCACACATAGTTCCTTACATCAGCGACATCATTAATTCAGTTATCCGCGGTGGCAAATTTCCTTCTGCATGGAAGAAGGCAATAGTAATGCCGTTGCCTAAGAAAAGGCACCCGGAGACATGCTCTGATTTACGTCCAGTGAGCATTCTGCCCGTGCTATCGAAGCTCATGGAGAAAATTCTTTACAATCAACTAATGTCTCATGTTGTTGATAACGAGCTGCTTCCAGCAAGTCAGTCGGGGTTTCGGGCCGGTTTTAGTTGCACTACGGCCCTTATGCATATTGTTGATGATGTTGTTAAAGCGACGGATGAGGGCAGGGCACCTATGCTGTGCTTGCTGGATTACTCGAAAGCCTTTGATAAAATAAATCATAGATTACTGTCGTCAAAAACTTCGTCAAAATATTAAAATCAACATTAATGGTAGTACATTGGCGCTGAGCGACAAGGTTAAAAATGTAGGAGTCCTAATAGACGAAAATCTATTAGGACTCCTAAAATAAATAAAATAAAAAAAATAAATAAAAAAATAATAAATGTACTAGTAAGGCTACGCTAGTTTAAAGCTAATTTACGCTAATAGAAAGCTTTTAAATAAAAGCACAAAACGTCTATTATGTGACTCGCTGGTTTTATCGCACTTTAATTATGCCGCGCCACTGTACTACCCTTTTTTGTCTGTAGTTCTTAAAAATAAAATTCAAAAGGTGCAAAATTCGTGTCTGCGGTTGATGTTCGGCTTGAGGCGACGGGACCATGTCAGTGCTAAACTTGCAGAGGCGGACTGGTTGAGCATGAATGCGAGGCGTCTGGTGCATGCCACCCTTCTTTTCCGGATGATTATTGTGACGGAAAGACCGCCCTATTTGTTTAACAAAATTTTGGTTCGCTCTGATGTGCATACCCTAAACATTAGGTTTAAGGGCTCTTTAACTCCACCGATGCATAGAACAGAGTTCTTTAAAAACTGCTTTACTTACCAAATAACCAAAATACATAATTCGGTTTGCGCTCGGTTGGGGTTGTGCATGTCTGAGTATCTATTCAGATTATGGCCGTCTGCACATGGGGCAACCGAAAAGAAACTGTAGTGGCGTGGATACCAGGAGACTAGGCGACTGGGGTACTCAAGTTGCGCCTTGTCCGCACACGGTCTATAGTCACACAGTTGCGATCCAAATCAGTTTACTCGTCTCTGCCCTTAAATCAGTACATTCTTGGATGTAATCATTGTCCAACATAGTGGATAATAATGATTTCAGTGATGAGGATTTGTTACTATACTACTATTATCGTCGCAGAAGAAATTGAATAAAAAGAAGATTCTGGGTCCTCCCATATATCAAAAGAAGTTCACACCGCCGAATATTCATTGCAGCAAAAGAACTCAATATTTCAGATAGTTATTTTTTAAGCTTCTATCGTATGTCGAATCAGAGTTATTTAGAATTGGTGCGATTTTTTCCCCTGGCCTACATAAAGAATGTACCAACATGACGGAATGCGTGAGTGCTGAGGAACGGATATTAAGCACATTGACTTCTTTTCCCACATCACTCCAAGCTTTGTCCGTTACATATTTTGTTGTGTAGCCCTTTTCTTTATAATTGTTCAGCACAATTATTCTTTTCTGCCAAACACACAGATTTTAAGTTCAACTGCTGCTCCATGTTCAGTGCTGTCAGCTGTCAATATAAGCGCGTCACGAAGAGACTGGGCAACGCGCGACCCAACATGTCAGGTCTCTAAAACTCGAATCGCGCGGTCTCCCAGTCGCCGGTACTCGGGTTGCGCCGTGTGCGTTGAGTCATTGAAATATACATGCCGGTAGCATAGTCGCGCAGTCTCCTGGTATCCACGCTACTACAGTTTATTTTGAGTTTCCCCATGTGCAGACGGCCTAAGGCTTAGAGAGATGGGAATGCGGGATGAGCTGCGCTGGTGAGCGGTTCTGATGAGGGTGTTTTTGTGGAAGGAGAGGGAAGCAGGAGAGTGGTGGGAGCCCTTTTATTTCATGGTTTAGTATTGTGGTTTATATTATGGTAGGGGAAACCGGTACATACCGGGACGATTTTTTTCTTTCATCTCTAATTAATGTATGCCCAACTTCATAATAAGATCAATGAAGTGAACACATTGAGTACCGTTCAGGGTTTATATGTAACAAGAAAAAAAATAATGATACCTGTTAGATTTGCTGTAATTTTAGATATTCCCCTATGCAGAAGATGTCTCAATATGTACCACCCCCGGTACATAACGGACCAGATTATGGCACATAAGAAACCGTTCAAAATATAGCGTAACAAAAGTAAAAAAGCCGATAACTTGAAGGAACTTAAACTTTATTATTCATAAACAATATAAATAAACATTATTTCTCTAGTAATAAATTATAATAAAAATAACTAAAAATCGTCTTAAACTAAGTTTACACTCTGCATAAAAATAGTGGTTAGTTAATAAATATATTGACCAAAGTCAATATTGAAGCTTAGTTTTTTTGAGGTTCTTGCAGTGCCCCCACAAAGGCAATTTTATGACAATATCATCTATTCCTATTATATCCTTGTCAGCTTTCTCGGTGAATTCAAATAACAATCCCATGCTCTTTTTTAGATAGGACACATAGTAGTCAGAAAATTTCTGATTTTCAACTTTAGCTACGTAATATCGAATAGTTTTTTTTTTAGGAAATTTGACAAGAACGTAGTCTCCGGTAACTACGGCTGTACTTTCTAATTTACCTTCGCTTATTTGTTCATCCACGTATGCTAACGCATCACTTCCAGACATTCGGCATTCTATTTCACTTTCAGTGCTACTCTCCTCAAACACTTTCCTTTTGATTTTTTTTACATTCCTTTCTTTTTGGTCGTTTCCCTTTAATTTCCCTATTCTCTTGGCATGTGCTTGTTCGATTTCTTCCTTATTAGGTGTTAGTGTTAAAATTGTTGATTTAGCGCGCTTTCTGGTGGTTGTAGTTTTTCGGGGAGGCGCTTTTAAATGAGGTCGAACTTGTTCAGGTGAAACTAAAGTTGCTTGTAGCGATGTTGATGGTATATCGACTGTTTGCTCTGCTCTGTAGTCTTGAGTAGGGTTAAGCTGGGAGGTACTGGCAGTAGAAAGATTTCTATCGGTCACATATGAACTTAAATATTCTGTCGATTCTATGATATCTGAATTATATGGATAAATGCCGGATCGTTGAAAACCTTTGTTGATATTCATTGGTGTAAATGCCAGAGGATATGCTTTACCCACGATCCCTGCAATGCTATAAATAGTTATAGGTTGTCCAGGATGGTTCAACATCCACTCATCCATGCATCTATTATAATATGTTTTGAATGGTCCGTAACATGAAACATCCAGGGGTTGCAATTTATGGCTACAGTGTGGTGGAAGTGTCAGCAAAACAATACCATTGTCTTTGCATATCTGTAAAACATTTATGTCGTAGTGGCTCTCGTGGTTATCCATCACCAATAATATTTTATTTTCTGTTGTGCAGCGAACATGTTTAATGAGGTGTTTTATGAATTCGGTAAAATTTACACCAGTCATCCAACCACTAGGATGTGCAGCTCCAGACGCACCAGGTGGAGCACCTTCTAGCATATGAGGCTTGAAATTTTTCCTTGGAAAAATGAAGAACGGTGGTATCGATGTACCGTTTGCACATATTGTTTCACACATAGTAACAAGGGTTCCCCTCTCAGCACTTGTTATTTTACCTATCTGCTTGTCTTTTCTGGATGCTAATATCTTTGGCGGCTTGTGCACAGTGGTGACGCTAGTTTCGTCGCAATTAAAAATTTGATGAGCTTCAAAATTGTCATCTTGCAAGACTTTCTTTAAATTGTCGTAAAATAGTTTTACATTAAATTTATTAAAGCTTGTAGCACGACTAAGACTAGTTGCTTCTGGTGTTCTTAAACTTATACAAGGGTGCCTTTGACGAAATAAATATACCCATTCTATGCCCGCGCATTGTCTTTCCGTCCAGGATGACGGACAAGTTTTATTGTTGGCAATGGCGTACCTATAAGCAAGTTCTTGAGTCATTTTAAGTGTCAGGCCATAACACATTTTGGAAGCTTGAATAATATATTGCTCTAGAAGGCTTTCTTCTTCGTACGTAAAAACGTTTTTAAAACCATGTTTTCGCGTAAAGTCAAACGGTTCGTCTCCTTTATGGTCATTAAACTTTTTAACCTTGCGATGAAGTGCTGTCTTGCTAACATTAAATTTGTTGGCAGCTTTTCTTAAAGTTAGTTCCTTACATATAACTTTCTCGATGGCATTTTTCATGTACAGCGCATGTTCCAAATGGATTTGTGAACTTCTTTCAATAGCATCGCGTAAGTCTTTTCTTGGTACCCTCGGCATGATTACTGAAATAGTAAGGTATTCTGGTATTATCAACAATGAATTCATTAAATGACTTATAGCATGTAGGTACTTATATACCTTATATATAAGTACTAAGTACTAAGTATTATATCGTATATATATATATATATATACCTTAATAAAGTGGTTCATAGTGGAACAGTCATGTTAACTGTCCCAGTATATACCGCCCGACATCGTCCCGCTATGCACCATAGAACGAAACATAGAATTTATTAAAAAAATCTACTTTACCGACTGAGGTAGTTGAATTTTAACACAACGTATAGCGAGACGAGAAGTTATTGAGGTTATGTCCGATAGAAATATTACTATATTTTTACAGCTACTCTAAGGGACACACAAAACGTTGTGTCAAATAAAACTTTTAGGTGTTACTTAGCTCACAAGTACTACAAAAGCTAAATTAATAAACATATACTTACGATTTGTTGATGGGGTAATGTGTCCAGCTCGAACTATACTTGTGACAACATATGATGACTCTGAGTGCACACATGTGGGGGTAGGGGGCTTTGTCCCACTATGTACCGTGTACCGGTATGTACCGATTTCCCCTATATTGTGGTTTAGTATTTGTGGTTGGTGAGCGATGAGCTTGCGAGCGCCGAACTGTGCCCGATCGTCGCATATATGTATTATATTTTAGTTTCACTAATAACTACACTTTTGTTTGCACGATTATACTGTGTTGGTTACAACATTGTTTAGTTTTTAGGATGGGGGAAAAGGAAGAACGGCCTTGGCCGAATTTCCGCCATCAGGTTGGATGGTGCTGTTTGGTAATTATTAAGATGTACTCAATTGTTTGTAAGGTTGTATTAGGAGAGAATTGTACTTGGACAGACCATTCAATAACCATTATTATTATTATTATTATTATTTTCGAACCAGGTATTATCTGATCTTACGGCTTAAGGTTAGGGCTATCCTAACCTACAAAGTTATGCTTACATGGCACCTTAGTGCTATTAAATTCAAACTGGAGAAGCATAAGAGCGCGTTCGGATAACCCGGTATTGTACGGTGAGAGTGACGCGCTGCATAATAGGCGGACTAACGTCATACGGCGTTTATCTGCATATAAGAGAGAGAGAGAGAGACAGCCGACCCAGGTTATCTGAGCATTGCTCTCCCCATACCCTACCCTGACAAATCGAACGCGCTCTAAGCGTACTAACGAATGACGTCACTGGACACTGAGCCAATTACAGAATAATACAGAAGAATAATACAAGCCATATTTTTAATACAGTCAATACTCTATTCTGGGAGAGCCGTGCTCACGCCTACCGCATTGGTTTGCGAGAAAGGGCGAAAGATTCAAATTAGTGAATAGTAAGAAATTGTTTGTATAATTTAAAATGAGAAGTTAACTTTATTTGAGTTTATGGGTTAATATTGAGATAATAGTAAGAGATATTGTAGACTTTCTAACTTCTCTTTAGAATTTATTAATTTTAAGAAAAAATGCAAATATTTCAGTCAATTGTTATGCACATACCGTCGGGAGTTTAGCAAACAAAATTTTGAATGAAATTTATACGCACTTCACTTTCAATACTTCTGAGAAAATCGGAATAAAATTAATGACACTTAAATGTCAAACTTGAAGTGAGTTAGCATACATTAGAATGCATATTTAATTAAATTTTATTTTTACTATTCAATGAAAATATACGTACTTTCCGATGTAGTATACTTATTAAAAAAATAATAAGGAAGCCTATCGGTTGACAAACATTTTTGGTATAAATTTTTCTTCTTTATTGCAAATGTTGCAAAATACGCACTTTTCTGTTTCTTCCTTTAATATAACATAATGATCTATTTATATATTTTAATGTATAATATAATCTTAATCTAATATATAATTTTACACACAACATTTTATGAAATAGCTTACATGGATGTTCAAATTGAATAGTACTTATTGTTGCATAAATTGTTTCAAAGATTGCTGAGGGATTCTTCAATAATCTTAATAAATGCTTCCTACATTTTTCAACAAAATGAAAAAAATGTCCCACGTCATTTGCAAATTACCAAATAAGCGATTTGACTTTGTATCGTAAGGCTTAATGTCTGTGAATAATGTTGTATTGTCCCGTGTATTGTATGCTTGTCCATATTGTATGCAAGTTTCGCACCTGTGCTTTTGTAATGTTTTTAGATATAAATATCCACATACATTGTAACGCATTCTTAGTTGGTAAATCAGGTGGCACTTCTGATAAGCCTATGATTATTTCTGTTGGAACTACTTCAGATTCAACTTCTGCAAAAATATCAATTTGTCCGTTGTTGGCATCGGATATTGTATATCGTCTATACAGTTATACGTCACATTGTGGTTGAAAAGGTCAAGCAGAAATAACTTCATGAACCCTCTTTGAAATTGTATCGGTGACGGATTGTACGCATTTTCACTTTGCTGTCGAATTGTTCCAAAGAAGTTTTCTAAGCAGTCCTGGTTTATTCTATTCGTAAGAATAAATGTTTGTTAGCCGTTTCCTTCAGGTAATGCGGTAACTGGATAAGGGCTTTGTTTTGGATAAATGCTTTGTTGTCACGGTTTAATACATTTAATTGTGTTGGTGACATCTGTGTTGTGCTTGGTTATTACCTTGATTTTCCTGAAAATCTCTACACAATCTTCTAGTTCCTTCATTTGTATGGAATTTTTTCCTGTGAATCCTCTTTTATGTGGATCACCACAGTTTGACGAACGGGAATTGAAGATATCAAACAGGTCGTTAATTTTTTGAAAAAATTCTATGGTCCCGATTGTTGCTGGTAACTGCCCATTTGACATGTATGTCTCCATTGCTGCACATACCGTATTACTGAAGACTTGTGCAGCTGTCTTCACCATCATCAGCTGGAAATTAGATGGGGCCAAATAAACATCGGTCAGCTTAGGACATAATCGTATATTAGTGGATTTTTCTTTTTCTGGTCGTCATAAAGCAGTTGCAGGTGTGCCCATGAAACTGTACGTGTTATATGTTTGTTCTTTTTGTGTATATATATATGGTGGCCTTTAAAAGGGCCATTCAAAAATATTATAGACGTTTCCATCTATAAAAGCGTAGGAACTGAATGCCATACTTATTCTACGCCAACTGCAGCTCCGATTTGATTTTTTTTTCACACATACTTTCATACATCTCGGATAAACTTATTATATTTCTAGACTGATGACTTCTTTAAAAAATTGTGGGTGAGCAAAATATTATGATACCTACCAATTCGTCTTTCGAGAACGTTTTCCACTTTGGTATTGTGCATACTAAAAGATTTTCAGTATCGATCTATTTTAGTACGTTAAGAAGATGTTTAAATTCAGTACACATATTTTCAACAGGAGCTTTACGGAGAATGTTGTTCGTTCCTATCATTATGACAACATAGGAAAATGAGGAATGTTGCCATAGCGAAGACTTTGCGGAGACACCTGCTTTTACTCTACGGATTTACTCTAAGGCCATTAATCCGTTGCCCACCAACGCTCAGGCCACAACATATGGTATATTACACAAGTCTTTAAATGCATTCTTCTTTCCGGAATCAAAATAGTATTGCAGATCAAAGAAAAACGAATTTTTTAACTGTTTTGGTATACTTTTGCACTCCTCCATAAAATTTAAATATGAATAATCAGAACATTTTGTCATTATTTTCTGGAGGTGCCGTAGGGACCTTCGATAAAACGACTGGATGTTTGTTTGAAAAATAACCGTTCTTTTTATCCAGTCTCTTCATCCATTGCTCGCACGCATTCTGATTGTCCAGCGGACTTTCATCTTTGAGTTTCTTCGTGGATGCACTTTTTCTTTATTAAACTCCTTGGAGAGTGAGAATTATAGCGGAATTGCCCGACAAATACCTTTCTCCTTGTATGAATTTATTTGTTAATTGTTTCATTATTGTACACTGGAGTAATACTTTTTATAAGCAAACTTTTCAAGGGTCTTTTCATCCCTAAGCGCTTTACGCAGTAGAAACCATTTTGATAAAATGAGCGCAGCAAATGTGAAGTTTTACTTGCGTTTCCAATATTTTTCTCTCGTTCGTCACATAAGAATAGGTTGTATTTAGATATTGATAAACTGTCATATTATTGAATGCTAGACACACTGGCATTATTAGTGCTAAGCTCTAATCCAGCACTACTCTCACTACTACTACTAGCACTACTCTCACTACTACTACTAAAAATGGGCTATTTTTTATTGCATTTTACAGATACAAAATATTTATAATGCAGAAGAAATCCGGAAAGTGTGGCAGAATCATACTTGCCTTCAATGTTTGTATCAATTCCAAAACTCGGACATGACTCGGACATGACATGACTAGAACATGACACATCTCGCGTCTTCGCTGCTTCCCATCTTTTTCCTGTTTTTTAATTCCATCTTTGGTGTTCTGTCTTTTCGTAGACCCGGGATAGACCAGTAACTTGGAATTTGAAACGTTGTGGTTCTTTCTACTGGAATAATGGTGCTGTCGAGGTCCTTCTCGTCCCACCTCATGCCCTCCTGACTTGATCCTGACGATAGCGCTCCTGCCTCGTCTTCATCGTCACTTCTTGTATCTGCCCTGTTAGTGGTGTCATCAGTGTTTGTATCAATTCCAAAACTCGGACATGACACTGTTTAATTTTGTTGCCTGCTGTCGGTGCTATTTCATTGTGTCTTTTTCTACTGGCTCGTCCTCTCCGCTCCATCTCGCGTCTTCGCTGCTTCCCTTCTTTTTCCTCTTCTTTAATTCCATGTTTGGTGTTCTGTCTTTTCGTAGATCCGGGATAGTTGTGGTTGTTTCTACTGGAATAATGGTGTTGTCGAGGTCCGTCTCGTCCCACCTCGTGTGCTCCTGACTTGATCCTGACGATAGCACTCCTGCCTCGTCTTCATCGTCACTTCTTGTATCTGCCCTGTTAGTAGGTGTCATCGATCCTCCCGGCATTGGAGAATTGCGCAAGCTTTTTGTCCTCTTCATTGTTTCTGGTGTTACTGGAGAATTTGTTTTTTGACCGTCTTTCATTGTTTTTGTTGGTGATCTGCCCAGGAGGCTGCTGCGGTTGAAGATTTGCCGCCCCCCCCCTCGCTCCGGCTAGCAGAGGCTGGTAATAGCTTGTTTTCGTCATCATTTGTGCGTTACAGTCGCCGTGAGGTCGACTCAGTGTCCCTACAGTATTTTTCCGAGGCATCGTTTCTATTCTTCTGTTGTTGAGAAAGATTGGAGGCCTGGCTTACCTTTTTATGTTGCTTTTGACTCCATACTTGAGTGCCCGCCTCACTTCAGTATGGAGGTTTTTTTATGTTGCCCTCGTTTTCCAGAAGTCGTACCCGCATCTGACATTTTCGACGATTTTCTTCAACTCCGCCCGACGCTCGTTTCTTAGCTCACAAATTGCCGTCAATGTATATGTAAACACGCGTTGTGCGTGGTGTTTCATAATTTCAAATTAAAATTTAAAAAAAGGTCCAAATCGAAAGTTATTTCTAATGGACCGATTGACACCAAAACGTATTAAATCTTCCATTTTATCCCTACTGGCAGGTCACGGTGGAGATTGAGTGTCAAACACCATTTGGCAGAGCACCACCGGGCCGCTACTTGTTTCACGGCCTTGCCAAATGGGGCCTGGAGCCGTTCGCCACCGCGTGACGTGCGGCCATCCAAACCTCGACACGGCAAACATCTTGTTTCACGTTCTTGTCCTAGGGCGCGCCTGGTCGTTGTCGGACAGCCATTCAGGGATGTGGATAGGTGAAGTCCTAGAGGGACCTTGGTGCTGCAATGTGCTGCATCAAGGAGCTCGGTTACCCCGTGGACGCCCCCACACGTTCTCACCCGGGTAGGGTGGACTCCTCTGAGCCCAGAGGAGAGAGAGGGGAAGGGTGGGTCTGGCACGGATAGTGAGTGCCAGACACAGCGCCATCTTGACAGGAACCTGAGAATGTCCACCCACATCCTGAAGACCTCGGAACGAGCAATGGCGATCCAGAACAACCTCTCTCGACTCATGCCCAACATAGGCGGCCCATCGTACAAGAAAAGGAAAGTCCTGACTACCTCCGTGGTCCTTTACGCTGCTCCGGCGTGGGAACCAGCCCTGAAATACAGCCACAACGTCAACATACTCAGACGAGTAGAATGGAGATGTGCAATCTCGATCACCTCGGCATACCGGACGGTGGCTACGGATGCTGTGGGAGCTCTGGCAGGATGCCCCCCCCCCTGGACCTGCTCGCCTGGGAGAGAACAAAGAACTGGGAAGATACAGGCCATACAAAGAAGGAACTACGCAACCAGATGTATGCGATGTGGCAAAGCAGATGGGAAGGTTACAGCGGATGGGCGGCAGTGTTTATAAGAGATGTACGAGCCTGGGCGGAGAAAGCGCCGCCCACGGACTTTTAAGCGACGCAGGCCATAACCGGTCACGGCTGTTTTGCGACGTACCTTAAAAACATCCGCAGGATGGACTCTGACCAGTGCTGGTTTGGATGTGGATGCCCGGACCCCCCTGAGCACACTATCTTCCACTGCGCCAGATTCGCGGAAATTAAGCGAAGAGCGGAGATCGATGTCGGCCTCCAGATAACAACTGAGACGGTGGCGGCCACCCTAATCGGAGGGAAACCCAATGCCCAAACCGTGATGCGATTCCTCACAGAAGTGATGACAACCAAAATGGACCTGGAGAAAAAAATGCAGGCTGAGACTGCGGCTGACGACCAGATGAGGTAGCAAATGAAGTAGTCCAAAACAACTATTCCCGCCAACAGCCCGAAGCAATGCGCGAGCGGTACCAGGCTGATGACGCTCCTGTGAGGGAAGGAAATGAGGGGGAGGTTTTAGTCGGTAGCAATGAGCAGCCCGACACTCCCGGTAGGAGAAGAGTTTCCATCCAGACCATCTTCAGGCGCCACCTAAGCCCTACCGGCATGCGTAAAGCCTTTCCTCCTCCTCAGCGCCAAAAAAAAAAAAAAAAGACACAGCGCGGGAACCCCATGCCCGCCAGCGCAAGTACACACCGGTCAGGTGAGATTCCTGAGGAGGGATTTAGGTACCTGGGCTTAGCCAACGTCAACCAAAAAGGTCAATTGAATGGAGAAATATTGGCACTTATTGTTGGTGCACCGCTTACAGTAACAGTCGCGGTTGCAGGGATGTTGTTTCCTACAACCACAGGTTTTATTTTTACATCCTTGCTTGCAGCAACACAACACTGGCGGTTCTTTTCTCCTTGGCCTATTAGTTTTTCGCGGGTGTTCCTCAACTGGCACCTCTGCTGGTGGAGGTTTTTCTAGCATACGGGAGACCATCCTTTGCTCGGCAAGGTCCTCCTCGTACAGGCACGCCCTTCTGGCTACAGCACATCTCTCGCATCTGAAGAAAGTGTGACCGGGGGTGTCTATCTCCCCGCAGTATCTGCAGTTGGGGCTGTCCCCAGTAACTATAGTAAATAAACTAAAGAACACAAAACTTGAATAAAAAAAAAACAAATAAGTCCATATGAAACGCTTTTATTGTTTTTTAAATGTTATTCGGAGTAAAATGTTTCATATAATGCTATCTTGATAGAATAGTTTGAAATATTAGCAAAACAAAGAAAAATACAACATGAAAATTCATATCAAACAATGCAAGGACAAATTAAAAACATGAAAACCACAAAAATTGTAAAAATTAAATAAATTTAAGAATAAACAAATCCATAAATAAGAAGTCAAATAAAACTGTTTACTGAGTAAAAAGGCATATGGCGTTGTGTTTGTCCATATGAAACGCTTTTATTGTTTTTTAAATGTTATTCGGAGTAAAATGTTTCATATAATGCTATCTTGTTAGAAAAGTTTGAAATATTAGCAAAACAAAGAAAAATACAACATGAAAAATCATATCAAACTATGCAAGGACAAATTAAAAACATGAAAACCACAAAAATTGTAAAAATTAAATAAATTTAAGAATAAACAAATCCATAAATAAGAAGTCAAATAAAACTGTTTACTGAGTAAAAAGGCATATGGCGTTGTGTTTGTATTTTCATTCAAATTTCTAAAACAAATTGAACATAACATAACTTCTGATTATTAAAAGGCGCGATTATACTAACTACCACTTCTTGAAATAACGGTTGAAAACACAATTATTGGGGATCGACCAATCACAGGACTGTGTCTGGTGATGCAACATGCGGAGACTGCATATAACATGGATCGATCTTCCGAAGTGCCTCCGAATCAGCTCCAAATAACCACGAGCGAAACACAAAATTAACGCGCGAATTTCAAAATAAATTATTACGAACGCATAGTGCACATATACCGTTTTCAGTTTAACTGCGACAAAACTAAGAATTCTCTATTCATTTTTGTCTTATTTACGCTAAAGCCCAACCCGATTTGAAATGTCTTACAGATGATTATCTAATTAAATGCAATGTATGTACTTTTTATTTTACGGAAGTGCACAGTAGCCGTATCATGTTGTTGGACACTATGTACGCGACACCTGTCGGAACTTTGTTTTTCGATTGGTTAAAAAGTTACAGCCATCAAAATATTATCAAAATAATAAAGAGTTAATTAAAAAATACATATAAGATGAATAAATAAATAAATCCTTCTAAAACATTTTACTTTACTTTGTTTCTTTTTAGAAAATATTTCCGATAGCAATTTTCTATTCGTTTTTCTTCCTGCGGATCGCTTAGATTTGAGCAACATTTTCCACGTCCTCTTGTCTTGATCTTGGAATGGGCCACACGTTCATCATCGAGGATTTTTATTGAACTAGCTGTACCGTAAAAAAAAATTATTATGGTAAAAAAATTAAAAAGAAATCGAGCAAAAAAATATATTCAGGTGTCCCACTTTGCACTAAATAAGCTTTGAAGATTTTCATAATTGAAAATTCTTTCGGTCAATTCCGGGATGCATTTTAAACTTTGCCTCCGTGCGACTTACTCGGTCCCTTCCGGAGAGGAAAAATTTTTCCGAGCTGTCATCGTCACATCGACACCGTAAACTTTAACCAAACAGTCGCACTAACGTGCTAATGCACACCAATTTTCTAATTTCGATTCCACCAGAATACATTCCACTCCGCCGTCACTTTCCGCACCTCCAAACACCCATCGGCCATCTCGATATTGTCTACGATGGTACTTTCGATGACAGAACTTGCTTTCGTCGATTTCCACAATCTTGGCCGTGCGATCTTTGTTTAGGCCACCAATTGTCGTAGGGTGATCAATCGATATCGCTCGCAAACGTCACGGCAAAAGCTACGCCAGTCGATTACCGTATAAATAGAATCAAGTCCTAGTTTTACCTCGTGGGCAACATCCTTCCGAGAGCTATAGTTACCACCGACGAACGACGCAATCTAAGAAGTTGCTGACAACAGAAGAATGATACATAATATTATATAAGTCTATTTCTCGACCATAGGTGAATCATTTGCGCGAGCTTTGCTAAAGTCAAACGACTCTTTGAAAAAAGGGAATTGTTCCTAACTGAGCGCAGCTTGCCGCATGTTCGAAACTTCCACGTATCCCCATCGGAATGTCAGGCCCGCGTAATGGGAATCTGAAATTAAGTATTTTGTTATAAAATTTAGCACACTTTATTTATACGTTGGCAATACCGTACAATCAATGCAGAGGAGCGTGTTCCCAATTAGCAACATTGGCTTCTCTTTTAAAAGAGCAACTTTCATTGATCGCAATTTTCCGCACAACATTTTCTGGAATATTGTATATTCAGCTGTCCTTCTTAAGTCTTCGCAGTCCAGATCTGATATTTAAAATGTTCTTTAGAGTGCAATGTTCTGCAATAAATAAGCATAGCTTCCGCTCGTTTATTCTTAATATCAACGTTCAACGGAAAGCCGGATTTGCCTACTTTCGGAGAACGGAATAGCTGCTGATGTGTGTTTCTGTGTCTTAATATATTGCTTCAGGTCCCATAATTTGGCTTTTACTGTCACTTTGCAGTAAACACATTCCGCTTTATTTTTTATCTAGAGATGGTTTCAACCGCCGCTGGAAAAGTGGATCATTTTCCTATTATTTCCTAACATGCTGCGTACACCGTGGTTTTGGCTTGATAACTGCTTAGAAAATGATCTGAAAGTACAATCACGCAATTAAATGTGTACTGGCTATATTAAATTAAATACTAACTTGGCTTGGATGTTGCTTGCCGGCGTTGCCGTTCTTTTTCTCAATATTAAGCGTTGGGGTTACGTTTATCTATTATTATCCCCAGCATGGCGCGTTTGTATCCGTTTTTTATTCTCTAATAATAAAATCAAATATATCTGTTTACACCAAATTTATTGTGCTGAAACTAAATGGAATTAAAACAACTGTCTGAAACCTTTAAAATAAAAACGTTAGAACTGCAGAAAACGTATATAAAATTTTTATTTTTTATCTAAGAAGAATTTAACTTAAAACTTGTTCTAGAAGGAAAGTCTATAAGTTAAAGAAAGAGAAGCCACAAAAAGACATTAAATAAAAAATCTACTACTACATATTAAACGTGACTCGAGAGAGTTTTACAAAAATGGGCCAATTGGGGGAAGGGTCTACTCCTCGGAGAAGTTAAAATGGGCATCCGAGACACCGATTTTCACACCGAGTTTCCAAATTTGCCTAAATTTATGGATTTTCGTTCGGATCTGTAGTCTGTACCTGCCGGCTCGAGTCGCCATGGCGACCGTTCAACAAACTGACAGTTCTCCGCTTGACAGTGACGAAATCGCTGTACGTTTTGCCGTCGCGCTTAGATTTTACCGAAAATCCTCGAAAATCGGACACGAGAATGAAAAAAACCGTCGCCGGCCACCGCAGGTAACTCTACGAACGTTATCGATCGTCACTACGAAGAACTTTCCACTATAAATTTAGCCGATTCGCGACGAAGAAGAAAATAGTCCATCGTTAAGTTCATAAGTTTTTTCGAATTTGGTTTAACTCATCTGTGATTCTCCATCACGGGATCTAACTAAGCATGTAGTCATCATATAATGTTTAAATTTTCATGTTGAATAATACTCTTCTGGTCATGGTTATTTTCACTTATAAGAACTGTAAAGTTTTGACAAAAGTTTTGACAAAAACAAAAGTACTCATAGTAACCGTTGTACAATGGTGTTAGGCATTTGTAGGCTCTGTGGTTAATAATTATAAATCAGTCTTAATTTATATGAGTTACCTCTCTCCATCCAACTATTTATAGAATGTTATCTTTATTTATCCACCTGTTGTCTCTTATCCAAACCTAACCACTTCACGAAAACTTTGTTACTTTTTCGTTTTAGCACTTTCTCAACTAAATACACATCTGAATATTTTGCTTTTTGGAATTGAAAATCGTAGAGTCCTTCGTGAATGTCTGTTTCCTCTAATCCTCTAATAGGTACGTGGTTGGGTTAGTTATTTGCACACGTTTAATTGTAAAATTTTCAGTCGACCAATTGGGTGTGTATTTTTTATTGAATACGTATTTTTGATATTCCTACCCGATCACCTACTTGATATTTATTTTTAGTTGCCCTCTTTTTATATTACTATACACTTTATTCAATAACAATTATTGTTCATGCATTTTAGAAACTTCAAGTGGTTTTTTCGATTTTTTTCTCACTAAAGGTACTATCATGATTTATATGGTATTTGTTCATTACTTGTTTGACCTCCTTGTTGAAAAAATTCTTTCCTTGATCGGTTTGTAAATTTATCGGAATTTGATCTTTAAAACCGTTTTTAGAGCCTTTACAACATCTATTCCCGTTTTGCTTTTGATGGGAAATGTCCATGTAAATTTCGAAAAACAGTTAATTACTACTAGACTGTATATGTACCCGTTATTATCATTAGCATACGGTATCATTTCAACTAAGTCGGCTTGAAATAAACCGTTTAGAGACATTAAAATTACTTTTCTTCCTCATATAATTAATTCTACCTGGCTTATGAATTTCTTCAATAACTTGTCTTTTTTTATCCATCATCGCAGAAGTTCTATTGTATGATTCCTCCCTTTGCCTATGATTGCCTCCCTCAGTTCTTCAATAACTGAAATAATTTCGTTTATAACACTAGTAGTGCCAGCTTTGTGTGATGCAAGTAACAATTGTAGTATTTCTACCCATTCGGTGGGATTATCCCAATAAGCAAATTCCTTAGTGAACAAACTCCGGGCAGGCCAGATGGTTTGTTTTAAGGAATGAGTACAAACACAGGTTTAATACTGATTTTATTAAGAAATTATTTGGGTTTATATACAAAAAGTGTCCTAAAAACTATTACAGCGGTGCTAAACATTAATGAATTTTATTGATGTAAGACTGAAATAAACACAACGAATTATGTTGGGCGGCACTGGTTTCAAATTGCACATTGAACGCTGGTTCTGCAGAGTTGCAATTCTTGAATCGATACTAGGTGCTACCTGGATTATTGGCAATGCAATTACGAATTTTGCTACGTTTTGTTTTGATGAATTGGAAGTGGCGAAATATTACATACATAAGCGACTTCACAATTGTAATGGAAAGTTACCAACATTTGTATTTTATTTAGGAATTTGGGAAGATATTTTTGTTAGCACCGGATAAAAAAGAAAAAAATTGTTTAATGTAATTAAACAAATTGCCCCGCCGGAATAACTATCTCTAAGGTCAAGTAACCACTTAAAACCGATTAATATGGTAATATTAAGCAACACAATTAGGTCTCTTGTATCGGCACTCTCAGTTCAGCACTGCACAGTTTGGACTTCGGTATACAATGGTTGGAGTGACCTGACATCTTCTTCACTGTTATGGTGTTGACGCTGTGGTTGTACCAGATGGTGTACTGAAGATGGCTCCACATCGGTGAGTAAGGATCGTCTTTGGCGTGGTACTGGTTTCATTAGGATGGCCTGGTCCTGGGTGGCCAATGGATTTGGTTTATTAAATCTTCTTTTTAATGAACGCACTACAACCCACAGGGTGACACATAGGGCTAGTATTGTAGTGGTGGTGACAGTACTGGCCATCACGCCATGATGACGCACATTATGCCACAATACGTTCGAGATTTCTTGATGGATGGCGTCTTCATCCATCTTTAGTTCTCTTAAGTCATCGGAGACGGATAATACTGGTTCCTCTTGAATTGGTGGTGATCGATGCTTCTGGGCTGCTAGGAGAGTAAAATTTCCTGGTAATACCACTGCTTTGTTGTAGCTGCCAAGTATCGTAAGACTGTCGTCCTTCTTTGGGGTGAGAATGTTCTGTTTTGTTTTGATGATGCAGTCTTGTGACAGTTGAATGATTCCGGTCTTTCTCAGTTCGACATCTTCTCTCACGCCATTGCAGGTAACTGCGATCCGTTGTGGAGTTACGGAGATAAAAAGCCATGTATTGATCATGTACAGTTGTTTCCAAACCACGGAGTGAAGTTTCACTTCCACAACATCGCAGCTTTGTTTCTCATGCCGATTGAATAATTCATCTATGATACAGTTGTTGTTAGTTTCAATATTCTTTACTGTTGTAGGAGAACAGAGATAATTCGTGTCATCCAATGCTATTGATTTTCGATACTCTTCATCCGTCATTTGAAAGTATAGTTGGTTATTGTAGTCGATGGCAATGATATCGTTTGGAATATCAAATACCCAGTAAGAGCCGTCTTCTATCTGTAGTGGTATGGCGTTGACCTTGATCACGTCAAATTGGTTTATCTCTGCCATTGGGAAGAAGGCCTGGACACTGATAACATCATCTTCATGTACCACTTTTGTTTTGATGATGGATGATATGATATAAAGATTTGAGGGAAGCTTCTTATTTGCGTCTTTGATCATGTGGTGAATGTGAGCTGGTGAGATCAGATCGTACACGTTGTCATTGCCCAAATTTACATTCAATAAATGAGTGTAGTAGTCACAGAGTTCTGTTAACACGTTAGTAGCCAGTTGATACGCATTAAGGACATTGATGTTGAGCTTGTTGACGTCGATCGCTCGGAACCATCCTTGACTATTGTTTATTGCTTGAAGTCCTTGATTCAGTTTTCGTCGGAATCTCTCTAGGCGATCGTTGATTCGTGTTTCGGTTTTATTGAAGGTAGACAACGCAGACAACATGAACTTAGTTTGATGATTTGAAGCCGTGATGAGTTCCCCTTGATTTCTCTCCAAAGCTTCAATGTTGGTGTACACTTCGTCGTTTACACCAAAAATTGAAGTCAGTAATTTTCCTAGAAGACCTCTTCGTTGTCGCTTCTTGATCACTGCGTCAATGCCATCTATTATCCAATGCGCTTCTCTCTCTTGTTCCTTGAGATGGTGTAGAAAGCTGATGCATTGGGTAGATGATGATAATTTCTTCGTTTCATTACAGAGTTTTTCGAATTGGTTGACTGCTGTAGATGTGGTGTTCATTTCTTCAAATATCTTCTGTCTGCTAAAGTCAATGTCCAGCTTGAAAATACCTCGCTGAATTTTTGCTTGGCCAATGTGTTCCACATACAGGCCTGGTGTTGGATATTTCACTGTGTAATTTGCTATAGTTAGTTTCGGCAATATTACTAGCAACGCCATGAAGAACCATATTACTGAGAAGCTTCTTCGTTTGAATTGTTTTGTAGGTCGTGCAGCCGGGACTTCCTTGTGTTGTTTCTCTACTGTGGCCAGATTAGACTTTATGTGCATTGACTTTTCATCTGGCTTCTCTGTTGAGGGAAGTAATGGAATGAGGTTGTGAATTGCTCTTTTGGTAATGGTCCCTCCGGGTTTTTCTAATGATACCACTCGCACAGTACCATCGCCTGCTGGATGGGTTTCCAATACCCTTGCCAAGGGCCATTTGGTTGGAGTAATGTTGTTTTCTTTTATCAGGACAATGTTGCCTGGTTCCAGATTTTGTTGGGGTGTTTTCCACTTGTAGCGCTGCTGGAGGTTACTTAGATATTCCGATGACCATTTTTGCCAGAAGTCTTTTTTCATTTTTTGCAGAAGCCTCCATCGGGATGATAGATTTGTGTTGATGTTTGTTGTTATGGGATCTGAAGACGATAGAAGAGGCCTCCCAATCAGGAAATGACCGGGTGTTAAGATGAGGGGGTCTTTGCCATCAGTACCCAATGTACATAAGGGTCTTGAATTGAGACATGCTTCTATCTGGTGTAGTAATGTTGTTACTTCTTCATAGGTTAAAGTGGCGTCTCCAACCACTCGTTTAAAGTGGTACTTCATCGATTTCACTCCTGCCTCCCATATTCCTCCGAAGTGGGGAGCTGCCGGCGGGATGAAATACCACTGGGTGCCTTGGGTCGCCACATTATCTTGGACTGCTGGAGATTTTGTTAACTGTGATACTTCTTTTTCCAGAATCTTGCTTGCTCCAACGAACGTTGTACCATTGTCGCTAAACATGTACGAACATTGTCCTCTCCTTGCGGTGAATCTTCTAAACGCTGCAAGGAATGCGTCCGTGGTCATATCCGTGACGGCTTCTAGATGTATAGCTTTTGTCGCGAGGCACACGAAAACTGCTATGTACCCTTTGTATGACTTGTGCCCTCTGCCTTTTGTCGTTCTTAGTTGGATTGGGCCAGCATAGTCTACACCTGTATGTGAGAAGGGCGGTGATGCTGTTACCCTTTCTGCCGGAAGATCTCCCATCAATTGTTGCTTAGTAACTGCTTTGAATCGAATACACGTAGTGCATTTTCGTAACCAACATTGTACATTTCTTTTTCCATATACAATCCAATAGTTCATTCTGGTATGGGCCAGGGTTGATTGAATTCCTCCGTGCAGAGTCTTGTGGTGAGAGTCTTGAATAACCAAATTTGTCAGATGATGGTCAGGTGGCAAAATGATTGGATGTTTTGTGTTGTAAGGCAGAGCTGAATTCTTCAGCCTTCCCCCGACGCGCAGTAGTCCTTTTTCATCAATAAATGGATTCAGACTTGCTAGTTTATTATTACCATTGAGATGATTGTGCTTTTTTAATTCCAGAAGTTCTGTTTTAAACTCTTCGCTTTGAACTGCTTGAATCAATTGTACCAACGTTAAGTTCATTTCACTGACAGTAAGAAACCCCATCTCTCGTTCGACTTTTCTTGCTGCAGCTAGGAATCTTTTGCAGTATGTCGTTACTCTCACCAGTCTTGTTAAGGATGAAAATTCTTCAATGTGGTAATTTCGACGCGTGGTAACTGTGGCCTGGTGACACGCTTTTTGTTCTTCTTTTGTTTCAGGTAACTTTTCTTGCTTCGGCCATATAGCAGCATGTACGAGCCAGGATGGACCTTTCCACCACATGGAGTGAGTGCCAATTTTTTCAGGATCAATACCCCGTGATATTATATCGGCTGGGTTATCCTTGGTATCCACGTGGTACCAGAATTTACTGGGAAGCATACTGTTTATTTCTGCAACTCGATTTGCGACGAATGTTTTCCACCGCGACACTTCGCCTTTGATCCATGATAATGCTATCATTGAATCTGTCCATGCGTATACCGGCACGTGTTCCCACTCCAATGCTTTGACTGAACGTTTAATCAATTTTGCCAGCAGCACAGCAGCACACAGCTCTAATCTTGGTAATGTGGCCTTGGTTCTGGCAGGTGCTACCTTTGATTTTGCGATCAGAATGGTTGATTGGAATTTACTTTGACTATCCGTCGTTCTGACGTAGATCACAGCGCCATAAGCCGTTTCAGAGGCATCGCAAAAGCCGTGCAGTTCTATGTTTGATGTAGTCGTGGTATGAACCCATCTTGGCATGGAAATGTTTTCTAAGTTTTTTAGTTTGGATTGGAACTCATTCCATTTCTTCTGAATGACATCGGGGGGTGGTTGATCCCATTCCAAATTGTGTAGCCATAACTCTTGAATTAACGTTTTGGCATTGATGACAACTGGCGCTAACCATCCTAATGGATCAAATAGTTTGGCTACTTCTGATAAGATCGTTCTCTTCGTTATTGGTCTATCGACTGATATATCTACCTTGAAACGAAAATGATCTGTATGCGGCGCCCAGTATACTCCAAGCGATTTCTTTAACCCATCCTCTGATATTTCCAGTGCTGTTTGATCTTTCAATTCTTCAGGGAGGTTTTCTATTACTGTTTCGGAATTGCTGGACCATTTTCTCAATGAGAACCCACCAGCTTGAAGCATGTTTATTAGTTCGTGCTGAAGACTGGTAGCTTCTTCTTCTGTGTCGGTTCCAGATAAGATGTCATCCACATAAAAGTCTTTAAGAGCAACTTTGGACGCCGTTGGAAAATTGTCTTCTTCGTCTTTGGCAAGTTTTTGCATCGTTTTTATTGCTAGGTATGGCGCGCATGCTGTACCGTATGTTACTGTTTTTAGTCGAAATTCTTCTATTGGCTTGGTTGGATCAAATCTCCATAGAATTCGTTGATAATCTTGATCTTGTGGGTTGGTGCGAATCTGCCGATACATCTTCTCTATATCAGCAGTGAATACTATGCGATGTTTCCTCCATCGTAGCAGGATGTCAGCCAGATCTTGTTGTAATCGTGGACCCGTATGCATTAGTTCGTTCAAGCTCTTTCCATTTGAGGTTTTACATGATGCATCAAACACCACGCGTAGTTTTGTTGTTGAGCTTGATGGTCGGATGACTGCTTGGTGAGGGATGTAATATTTGCCATTGCCCTGGCCGGATGTTACTTTCTCCATGTGACCCAGGTTAATGTATTCCGCCATAAAGTTGCTGTACTGTTGTGCAAGTTCGCCATCTTTGGAGAGACGCTTCTCTAATTGTAGTAATCTTGCGGCGGCCCGATTTTTTGAGTTGCCTAGGTCAGTATCAGCTTTGAACGGAATGTTTACTATGTATCTGCCGTCCCTGTCTCGTTTTACCGTGCGTTCGTATTCTTCTTCACATCCGATGTCTTCTTGACTTAATGGTTTATTTGCCGTAACTTCTTCCATTTCCCAGAACTTAGTTAATTGTTTATCTTCATCTACTCTGCTGACCAGACTTGTCACTTGAATGTCGGCTTGAGATGGTTGCTTCACGCTGCCTGACAAAATCCAGCCCAGCTCGGTCTTCTGTCCAAGAATACCGTCTTCTGACTTTTCTAGACCGTCCAGTATGATCTTCCCGTACTCCTCGGCACCGATGATTGCGTCAATTGGTCCAGGAATATCAAAGGTAGGATCAGCAAGGAGCTTGTTTTCAAAGGATTTTGACACGCTGATGTGAAGGTCGTTGTTAGGAAGGGGTTGAGTAACTTTTGAGAGGATGAGAAACGTACTTGTCAGGGAGAATTTGCTTGGAAAGCGAGGTTGTACTTGCACATCAATTTTTGATTTTGATATTTTTGGGTCATCGCCACCTAGTCCGGATACCTCTGCATGTATACGTTGTTTTGGGAGTCCTAGCATTTGAGCTGCATGTTCTGTTATGAAACAGGCTTGGGATCCTGGATCGATCAGCACACGAAGATATCTCCTTCACCAGATACCTTCTTGGTTTTAACTAGTGCTGTTGCTAGTAGTACTGTTCCTTCCTGGGTACCAACGTGAGTGGATAGTTTTGCTGTTGGCGACCATGTTTTCTTTATTGGGATGTGTTGTCCAGACTTTAAAGGTGTAAATTCATTCTGGACGTCACGATAGTGCAGTAGGCTATGGTGTGGGTTGTTGCAGATGGCACATTTGATGGTACTCCAGCATTTCCTGGTATTATCGTGATTCATGCAAGTTTGGCATAGATTGCTGCTTTTTACGAAATCCATTCTCTGATCCACTGATAGCGTTTTGAACTTCGGGCAACTGTGAATGAAGTGGTCTTCTTGGCAATATTTGCAGATTATTATTCTGTCTTGATATTTTTTATTTTGGTACGGCGTCACCTTCTTCTTAGACTCCCCCATTGCTTCAAGTGATTGGAACCGTTTCTTCAAGAATCGAACTAGATCCGCGTATTCCTGGATATCATTTGGGTTCTCGAGAGATTGCTCGTATAATTTATTTGTCTCTGGATCCCATTTTCTCACCAGAATGCGGATGATTAGTGGACCCCAGGTGTTGGTCGGTACCTTCAAGTTATTGATAGCTTGTAGGCATTCACACGTTGTGTCGTGCAATTGTTTAATTTTTTCCAACGATTCATCTTGGAAGGGTGGGATGTCCAGAATCCTGTCCAGGAGTTTTGACAGGATTAGTCGGTTGTTTTGGTACCGATTTTGTAAGATGTCCCATGCCGTCAAGTAGTTGGCATCTGATATCGCCAGATGCTGTATGATGCGACTTGCTTCTCCCTCCAGGTTGGTTTTTAGGTACTGCATTTTCTCTGCATTTGTCAATGACGTGTTAAGATGAACGATTTCGTTGAATAGATCATGGAAGGTGGGCCAGTTGTCGTAGGATCCATTAAAACTTGGAATTTTAATTTGTGGTAGCCTAATGGTGTTGCTCGGTGTGGGGTTGTTAGGTACGTCCTTGTGGATTGCTTCGTCCAATTTTTCCATGACCTCATCGTACAGGTCGACACATTTCTTGTACACCTCGTCTGAAAAGTATTCGTCGTCGTGTTGATCTTCATGTATTAGAATCTCTTCGTTCAATTCGCCTATTGCATCGAATTGCTTATATAACCGTTGTTTGAGGTTTTCATATCTTGATTTGCTTTTATTTTGTAGTAATTCAGCCTTCGTTTGACCGATTACTTCCTTTATTTGTTTGATTTTTATATCTTGCTTCTTCATTCGGTACGCCTGTTGGCTGTCTTGTTGGTTCGACTTCTCTTCTTCTGTCGGCGTTTCTTGCTTAGGGCATTCGTTCAAATATTTTTGCGTTTCTTGAACTTGCCTTTTAAGCTGTTCAAAGTAGTTTTGGACGAAGTATGGGTGTGTTGCATCTTTAATTTCCATGAGCTTCTCATGATTGGCTTTCACTTTCTCCCAATATTCGTCCAGTTTCTTCTGGTGGCTTTGGATGTACTGCTTTGTCTTCCTTGACTGAGAATCCTTCGCCATGTTTCTTGATAATTTTTTAATTTCTTGTCCCAGTTCATCCTGCATGCGGGCGTATTGATCTAGTTCTTCGGACATGTTGATCTCCTTTTCTTGAACTGCTTTTTGGACGCGAACGAACTGTTGCCGACGCGATCCGAATTACGTAATTACGACTGATGCGCACTCACGCCGTTGATTTGTGTCCTGCCGACTGTGCGTAGGGACTTTCCGCGCGCGTTTTCTAAACTGTGTTTGTTAGGTATGGTTTAGTAAGCTAGGTTAAATTGGGTAAATTTCGTAGCCTTGGACCATAGCATAAAAAAGGAGCACTACTGAGAGACCAGACTCAATCTCCCCAACGCCTAAGGTGTCTTACTGGCGTAGTGCAGGTAAATGTAGGTATGATGGAATAGGAACACTACTGGAGACCAGACTCAATCTCCAAATGCCTAAGGTGTCTTACTGGCGTAGTGCAGGTAAATGTAGGTATGATGGAATAGGAACACTACTGGAGACCAGACTCAATCTCCAAATGCCTAAGGTGTCTTACTGGCGTAGTGTGGGTAAGGGGGCTCGACGGACCATGAACAAACTCCGGGCAGGCCAGATGGTTTGTTTTAAGGAATGAGTACAAACACAGGTTTAATACTGATTTTATTAAGAAATTATTTGGGTTTATATACAAAAAGTGTCCTAAAAACTATTACAGCGGTGCTAAACATTAATGAATTTTATTGATGTAAGACTGAAATAAACACAACGAATTATGTTGGGCGGCACTGGTTTCAAATTGCACATTGAACGCTGGTTCTGCAGAGTTGCAATTCTTCAATCGATACTAGGTGCTACCTGGATTATTGGCAATGCAATTACGAATTTTGCTACGTTTTGTTTTGATGAATTGGAAGTGGCGAAATATTACATACATAAGCGACTTCACAATTGTAATGGAAAGTTACCAACATTTGTATTTTATTTAGGAATTTGGGAAGATATTTTTGTTAGCACCGGATAAAAAAGAAAAAAATTGTTTAATGTAATTAAACACTTAGTCTTATCTACTTGTGACATTAATACACCACAGCTACCACCTGTTTTTTGTTCTGTACTACAGGTGCCAATATTTTTAGATACTCTTTCAATGTTTTAGATATAAATATCCACATACATATTGTAACGCATTGTTAGTTGGTAAATCCGGTGGCACTTCTGATAAGCCTATGATTATTTCTGTACGAACTACTTCGGATTCAACTTCTGCAAAAATTTCAATCTTGTCTATTGTTGGCATCGGATATTGTATATCGTCTATACAGTTATACGTCACTTTGTGGTTGAAAAAGTCAAGCAGAAATAACTCAATGAAACCTCTTTGAAATTGTATCGGTGTCGGATTGTACGCATTTCCACTTTGCTGTCGAATTGTTCCAAAGAAGTTTTCTAAGCAGTCCTGGTTTATTCTATTCGTAAGAATAAATGTTATGTTAGCCGTTTCCTTCAGGTAATGCTGTAACTGGATAAGAGCTTTGTTTTGGATAAATGGTTTGTTGCCACGCTTTAATACATTTAATTGTGTTGGGGACCTCTGTGTTGTGCTAGGTTATTACCTTGATTTTCCCACAAATCTCCCCACAATCTTCTAGTGCCTTCATTTGTATGGATTTTTTCCTGTGAATCCTCTTTTATGTGGATCACCACACTTCAGCGAACGGGAATTGAAGATATCAAACAGGTCGTTGATGTTTTGAAAAAATTCTATGGTCCCGATTGTTGCTGGTAACTGCCCATTTGACATGTATGTCTCCATTGCTGCACATACCGTATTACTGAAGACTTGTGCAGCTGTCTTCACCATCATCAGCTGGAAATTAGATGGGGCCAAATAAACATCGGTCAGCTTAGGACATAATCGTATATTAGTGGATTTTTCTTTTTCTGGTCGTCATAAAGCAGTTGCAGGTGTGCCCATGAAACTGTACGTGTTAAATGTTTGTTCTTTTTGTGTATATATATATGGTGGCCTTTAAAAGGGCCATTCAAAAATATTATAGATGTTTCCATCTATAAAAGCGTAGGAACTGAATGCTATACTTATTCGACGGCAACTGCAGCTCCGGTTTGATTTTTTTTTTCACAAATTTCTGTAGCATCGAGAGTTCAAGTGTATTTGATCTTTGTAAGTAATGGAGGTGGTAATATAATAATATAAAATAAGTCTTACTGTGTTTAACTAACATCTAAAATGCTCGACACGTTTCATTCGCGACAAACTCGTGAACATCTAAACATCTTATACTTCTACTTTCACACATCTCGGATAAACTTATTATATTTCTAGACTGATGACTTCTTTAAAAAATTGTGGGTGAGCAAAATATTATGATACCTACCAATTCGTCTTTCGAGAACGTTTTCCACTTTGGTATTGTGCATACTAAAAGATTTTCAGTATCGATCTGTTTTAGTACGTTAAGAAGATGTTTAAATTCAGTACACATATTTTCAACAGGACCTTTACGGAGAATGTTGTTCGTTCCTATCATTATGACAACATTGGTAAATGAGGAATGTTGCCATAGCGAAGACTTTGCGGAGACACCTGCTTTTACTCTACGGATTTACTCTAAGGCCATTAATCCGTTGCCCACCGACGCTCAGGCCACAACATATGGTATATTACACAAGTCTTTAAATGCATTCTTCTTTCCGGAATCAAAATAGTATTGCAGATCAAAGAATAACGAATTTTTTAACTGTTTTGGTATACTTTTGCACTCCTCCATAAAATTTAAATATGAATAATCAGAACATTTTGTCATTATTTTCTGGAGGTGCCGTAGGGACCTTCGATAAAACGACTGGATGTTTGTTTGAAAAATAACCGTTCTTTTTATCCAGTCTCTTCATCCATTGCTCGCACGCATTCTGATTGTCCAGCGGACTTTCATCTTTGAGTTTCTTCGTGGATGCACTTTTTCTTTATTAAACTCCTTGGAGAGTGAGAATTATAGCGGAATTGCCCGACAAATACCTTTCTCCTTGTATGAATTTATTTGTTAATTGTCTCATTATTGTACACTGGAGTAATACTTTTTATAAGCAAACTTTTCAAGGGTCTTTTCATCCCTAAGCGCTTTACGCAGTAGAAACCATTTTGATAAAATGAGCGCAGCAAATGTGAAGTTTTACTTGCGTTTCCAATATTTTTCTCTCGTTCGTCACATAAGAATAGGTTGTATTTAGATATTGATAAACTGTCATATTATTGAATGCTAGACACACTGGCATTATTAGTGCTAAGCTCTAATCCAGCACTACTCTCACTACTACTACTAGCACTACTCTCACTACTACTACTAAAAATGGGCTATTTTTTATTGCATTTTACAGATACAAAATATTTATAATGCAGAAGAAATCCGGAAAGTGTGGCAGAATCATACTTGCCTTCAATGTTTGTATCAATTCCAAAACTCGGACATGACTCGGACATGACATGACTAGAACATGACACATCTCGCGTCTTCGCTGCTTCCCATCTTTTTCCTGTTTTTTAATTCCATCTTTGGTGTTCTGTCTTTTCGTAGACCCGGGATAGACCAGTAACTTGGAATTTGAAACGTTGTGGTTCTTTCTACTGGAATAATGGTGCTGTCGAGGTCCTTCTCGTCCCACCTCATGCCCTCCTGACTTGATCCTGACGATAGCGCTCCTGCCTCGTCTTCATCGTCACTTCTTGTATCTGCCCTGTTAGTGGTGTCATCAGTGTTTGTATCAATTCCAAAACTCGGACATGACACTGTTTAATTTTGTTGCCTGCTGTCGGTGCTATTTCATTGTGTCTTTTTCTACTGGCTCGTCCTCTCCGCTCCATCTCGCGTCTTCGCTGCTTCCCTTGTTTTTCCTCTTCTTTAATTCCATGTTTGGTGTTCTGTCTTTTCGTAGATCCGGGATAGTTGTGGTTGTTTCTACTGGAATAATGGTGTTGTCGAGGTCCGTCTCGTCCCACCTCGTGTGCTCCTGACTTGATCCTGACGATAGCACTCCTGCCTCGTCTTCATCGTCACTTCTTGTATCTGCCCTGTTAGTAGGTGTCATCGATCCTCCCGGCATTGGAGAATTGCGCAAGCTTTTTGTCCTCTTCATTGTTTCTGGTGTTACTGGAGAATTTGTTTTTTGACCGTCTTTCATTGTTTTTGTTGGTGATCTGCCCAGGAGGCTGCTGCGGTTGAAGATTTGCTGCCCCCCCCTCGCTCCGGCTAGCAGAGGCTGGTAATAGCTTGTTTTCGTCATCATTTGTGCGTTACAGTCGCCGTGAGGTCGACGCAGTGTCCCTACAGTATTTTTCCGAGGCATCGTTTCTATTCTTCTGTTGTTGAGAAAGATTGGAGGCCTGGCTTACCTTTTTATGTTGCTTTTGACTCCATACTTGAGTGCCCGCCTCACTTCAGTATGGAGGTTTTTTTATGTTGCCCTCGTTTTCCAGAAGTCGTACCCGCATCTGACATTTTCGACGATTTTCTTCAACTCCGCCCGACGCTCGTTTCTTAGCTCACAAATTGCCGTCAATGTATACGTAAACACGCGTTGTGCGTGGTGTTTCATAATTTCAAATTAAAATTTAAAAAAAGGTCCAAATCGAAAGTTATTTCTAATGGACCGATTGACACCAAAACGTATTAAATCTTCCATTTTATCCCTACTGGCAGGTCACGGTGGAGATTGAGTGTCAAACACCATTTGGCAGAGCACCACCGGGCCGCTACTTGTTTCACGGCCTTGCCAAATGGGGCCTGGAGCCGTTCGCCACCGCGTGACGTGCGGCCATCCAAACCTCGACACGGCAAACATCTTGTTTCACGTTCTTGTCCTAGGGCGCGCCTGGTCGTTGTCGGATAGCCATTCAGGGATGTGGATAGGTGAAGTCCTAGAGGGACCTTGGTGCTGCAATGTGCTGCATCAAGGAGCTCGGTTACCCCGTGGACGCCCCCACACGTTCTCACCCGGGTAGGGTGGACTCCTCTGAGCCCAGAGGAGAGAGAGGGGAAGGGTGGGTCTGGCACGGATAGTGAGTGCCAGACACAGCGCCATCTTGACAGGAACCTGAGAATGTCCACCCGCATCCTGAAGACCTCGGAACGAGCAATGGCGATCCAGAACAACCTCTCTCGACTCATGCCCAACATAGGCGGCCCATCGTACAAGAAAAGGAAAGTCCTGACTACCTCCGTGGTCCTTTACGCTGCTCCGGCGTGGGAACCAGCCCTGAAATACAGCCACAACGTCAACATACTCAGACGAGTAGAATGGAGATGTGCAATCTCGATCACCTCGGCATACCGAACGGTGGCTACGGATGCTGTGGGAGCTCTGGCAGGATGCCCCCCCCCCCTGGACCTGCTCGCCTGGGAGAGAACAAAGAACTGGGAAGATAGAGGCCATACAAAGAAGGAACTACGCAACCAGATGTATGCGATGTGGCAAAGCAGATGGGAAGGATACAGCGGATGGGCGGCAGTGTTTATAAGAGATGTACGAGCCTGGGCGGAGAAAGCGCCGCCCACGGACTTTTAAGCGACGCAGGCCATAACCGGTCACGGCTGTTTTGCGACGTACCTTAAAAACATCCGCAGGATGGACTCTGACCAGTGCTGGTTTGGATGTGGATGCCCGGACCCCCCTGAGCACACTATCTTCCACTGCGCCAGATTCGCGGAAATTAAGCGAAGAGCGGAGATCGATGTCAGCCTCCAGATAACAACTGAGACGGTGGCGGCCACCCTAATCGGAGGGAAACCCAATGCCCAAACCGTGATGCGATTCCTCACAGAAGTGATGACAACCAAAATGGACCTGGAGAAAAAAATGCAGGCTGAGACTGCGGCTGACGACCAGATGAGGTAGCAAATGAAGTAGTCCAAAACAACTATTCCCGCCAACAGCCCGAAGCAATGCGCGAGCGGTACCAGGCTGATGACGCTCCTGTGAGGGAAGGAAATGAGGGGGAGGTTTTAGTCGGTAGCAATGAGCAGCCCGACACTCCCGGTAGGAGAAGAGTTTCCATCCAGACCATCTTCAGGCGCCACCTAAGCCCTACCGGCGTGCGTAAAGCCTTTCCTCCTCCTCAGCGCCTTAAAAAAAAAAAAGACACAGCGCGGGAACCCCATGCCCGCCAGCGCAAGTACACACCGGTCAGGTGAGATTCCTGAGGAGGGATTTAGGTACCTGGGCTTAGCCAACGTCAACCAAAAAGGTCAATTGAATGGAGAAATATTGGCACTTATTGTTGGTGCACCGCTTACAGTAACAGTCGCGGTTGCAGGGGATGTTGTTTCCTACAACCACAGGTTTTATTTTTACATCCTTGCTTGCAGCAACACAACACTGGCGGTTCTTTTCTCCTTGGCCTATTAGTTTTTCGCGGGTGTTCCTCAACTGGCACCTCTGCTGGTGGAGGTTTTTCTAGCATACGGGAGACCATCCTTTGCTCGGCAAGGTCCTCCTCGTACAGGCACGCCCTTCTGGCTACAGCACATCTCTCGCATCTGAAGAAAGTGTGACCGGGGGTGTCTATCTCCCCGCAGTATCTGCAGTTGGGGCTGTCCCCAGTAACTATAGTAAATAAACTAAAGAACACAAAACTTGAATAAAAAAAAACAAATAAGTCCATATGAAACGCTTTTATTGTTTTTTAAATGTTATTCGGAGTAAAATGTTTCATATAATGCTATCTTGATAGAATAGTTTGAAATATTAGCAAAACAAAGAAAAATACAACATGAAAATTCATATCAAACAATGCAAGGACAAATTAAAAACATGAAAACCACAAAAATTGTAAAAATTAAATAAATTTAAGAATAAACAAATCCATAAATAAGAAGTCAAATAAAACTGTTTACTGAGTAAAAAGGCATATGGCGTTGTGTTTGTCCATATGAAACGCTTTTATTGTTTTTTAAATGTTATTCGGAGTAAAATGTTTCATATAATGCTATCTTGTTAGAAAAGTTTGAAATATTAGCAAAACAAAGAAAAATACAACATGAAAAATCATATCAAACTATGCAAGGACAAATTAAAAACATGAAAACCACAAAAATTGTAAAAATTAAATAAATTTAAGAATAAACAAATCCATAAATAAGAAGTCAAATAAAACTGTTTACTGAGTAAAAAGGCATATGGCGTTGTGTTTGTATTTTCATTCAAATTTCTAAAACAAATTGAACATAACATAACTTCTGATTATTAAAAGGCGCGATTATACTAACTACCACTTCTTGAAATAACGGTTGAAAACACAATTATTGGGGATCGACCAATCACAGGACTGTGTCTGGTGATGCAACATGCGGAGACTGCATATAACATGGATCGATCTTCCGAAGTGCCTCCGAATCAGCTCCGAATAACCACGAGCGAAACACAAAATTAACGCGCGAATTTCAAAATAAATTATTACGAACGCATAGTGCACATATACCGTTTTCAGTTTAACTGCGACAAAACTAAGAATTCTCTATTCATTTTTGTCTTATTTACGCTAAAGCCCAACCCGATTTGAAATGTCTTACAGATGATTATCTAATTAAATGCAATGTATGTACTTTTTATTTTACGGAAGTGCACAGTAGCCGTATCATGTTGTTGGACACTATGTACGCGACACCTGTCGGAACTTTGTTTTTCGATTGGTTAAAAAGTTACAGCCATCAAAATATTATCAAAATAATAAAGAGTTAATTAAAAAATACATATAAGATGAATAAATAAATAAATCCTTCTAAAACATTTTACTTTACTTTGTTTCTTTTTAGAAAATATTTCCGATAGCAATTTTCTATTCGTTTTTCTTCCTGCGGATCGCTTAGATTTGAGCAACATTTTCCACGTCCTCTTGTCTTGATCTTGGAATGGGCCACACGTTCATCATCGAGGATTTTTATTGAACTAGCTGTACCGTAAAAAAAAATTATTATGGTAAAAAAATTAAAAAGAAATCGAGCAAAAAAATATATTCAGGTGTCCCACTTTGCACTAAATAAGCTTTGAAGATTTTCATAATTGAAAATTCTTTCGGTCAATTCCGGGATGCATTTTAAACTTTGCCTCCGTGCGACTTACTCGGTCCCTTCCGGAGAGGAAAAATTTTTCCGAGCTGTCATCGTCACATCGACACCGTAAACTTTAACCAAACAGTCGCACTAACGTGCTAATGCACACCAATTTTCTAATTTCGATTCCACCAGAATACATTCCACTCCGCCGTCACTTTCCGCACCTCCAAACACCCATCGGCCATCTCGATATTGTCTACGATGGTACTTTCGATGACAGAACTTGCTTTCGTCGATTTCCACAATCTTGGCCGTGCGATCTTTGTTTAGGCCACCAATTGTCGTAGGGTGATCAATCGATATCGCTCGCAAACGTCACGGCAAAAGCTACGCCAGTCGATTACCGTATAAATAGAATCAAGTCCTAGTTTTACCTCGTGGGCAACATCCTTCCGAGAGCTATAGTTACCACCGACGAACGACGCAATCTAAGAAGTTGCTGACAACAGAAGAATGATACATAATATTATATAAGTCTATTTCTCGACCATAGGTGAATCATTTGCGCGAGCTTTGCTAAAGTCAAACGACTCTTTGAAAAAAAGGAATTGTTCCTAACTGAGCGCAGCTTGCCGCATGTTCGAAACTTCCACGTATCCCCATCGGAATGTCAGGCCCGCGTAATGGGAATCTGAAATTAAGTATTTTGTTATAAAATTTAGCACACTTTATTTATACGTTGGCAATACCGTACAATCAATGCAGAGGAGCGTGTTCCCAATTAGCAACATTGGCTTCTCTTTTAAAAGAGCAACTTTCATTGATCGCAATTTTCCGCACAACATTTTCTGGAATATTGTATATTCAGCTGTCCTTCTTAAGTCTTCGCAGTCCAGATCTGATATTTAAAATGTTCTTTAGAGTGCAATGTTCTGCAATAAATAAGCATAGCTTCCGCTCGTTTATTCTTAATATCAACGTTCAACGGAAAGCCGGATTTGCCTACTTTCGGAGAACGGAATAGCTGCTGATGTGTGTTTCTGTGTCTTAATATATTGCTTCAGGTCCCATAATTTGGCTTTTACTGTCACTTTGCAGTAAACACATTCCGCTTTATTTTTTATCTAGAGATGGTTTCAACCGCCGCTGGAAAAGTGGATCATTTTCCTATTATTTCCTAACATGCTGCGTACACCGTGGTTTTGGCTTGATAACTGCTTAGAAAATGATCTGAAAGTACAATCACGCAATTAAATGTGTACTGGCTATATTAAATTAAATACTAACTTGGCTTGGATGTTGCTTGCCGGCGTTGCCGTTCTTTTTCTCAATATTAAGCGTTGGGGTTACGTTTATCTATTATTATCCCCAGCATGGCGCGTTTGTATCCGTTTTTTATTCTCTAATAATAAAATCAAATATATCTGTTTACACCAAATTTATTGTGCTGAAACTAAATGGAATTAAAACAACTGTCTGAAACCTTTAAAATAAAAACGTTAGAACTGCAGAAAACGTATATAATAATTTTTATTTTTTATCTAAGAAGAATTTAACTTAAAACTTGTTCTAGAAGGAAAATCTATAAGTTAAAGAAAGAGAAGCCACAAAAAGACATTAAATAAAAAATCTACTACTACATATTAAACGTGACTCGAGAGAGTTTTACAAAAATGGGCCTATTGGGGGAAGGGTCTACTCCTCGGAGAAGTTAAAATGGGCATCCGAGACACCGATTTTCACACCGAGTTTCCAAATTTGCCTAAATTTATGGATTTTCGTTCGGATCTGTAGTCTGTACCTGCCGGCTCGAGTCGCCATGGCGACCGTTCAACAAACTGACAGTTCTCCGCTTGACAGTGACGAAATCGCTGTACGTTTTGCCGTCGCGCTTAGATTTTACCGAAAATCCTCGAAAATCGGACACGAGAATGAAAAAAACCGTCGCCGGCCACCGCAGGTAACTCTACGAACGTTATCGATCGTCACTACGAAGAACTTTCCACTATAAATTTAGCCGATTCGCGACGAAGAAGAAAATAGTCCATCGTTAAGTTCATAAGTTTTTTCGAATTTGGTTTAACTCATCTGTGATTCTCCATCACGGGATCTAACTAAGCATGTAGTCATCATATAATGTTTAAATTTTCATGTTGAATAATACTCTTCTGGTCATGGTTATTTTCACTTATAAGAACTGTAAATCTAAGGTCGTTTTTGGAAATGTAAATTTACCTGAGTTTTGACAAAAACAAAAGTACTCATAGTAACCGTTGTACAATGGTGTTAGGCATTTGTAGGCTCTGTGGTTAATAATTATAAATCAGTCTTAATTTATATGAGTTACCTCTCTCCATCCAACTATTTATAGAATGTTATCTTTATTTATCCACCTGTTGTCTCTTATCCAAACCTAACCACTTCACGAAAACTTTGTTACTTTTTCGTTTTAGCACTTTCTCAACTAAATACACATCTGAATATTTTGCTTTTTGGAATTGAAAATCGTAGAGTCCTTCGTGAATGTCTGTTTCCTCTAATCCTCTAATAGGTACGTGGTTGGGTTAGTTATTTGCACACGTTTAATTGTAAAATTTTCAGTCGACCAATTGGGTGTGTATTTTTTATTGAATACGTATTTTTGATATTCCTACCCGATCACCTACTTGATATTTATTTTTAGTTGCCCTCTTTTTATATTACTATACACTTTATTCAATAACAATTATTGTTCATGCATTTTAGAAACTTCAAGTGGTTTTTTCGATTTTTTTCTCACTAAAGGTACTATCATGATTTATATGGTATTTGTTCATTACTTGTTTGACCTCCTTGTTGAAAAAATTCTTTCCTTGATCGGTTTGTAAATTTATCGGAATTTGATCTTTAAAACCGTTTTTAGAGCCTTTACAACATCTATTCCCGTTTTGCTTTTGATGGGAAATGTCCATGTAAATTTCGAAAAACAGTTAATTACTACTAGACTGTATATGTACCCGTTATTATCATTAGCATACGGTATCATTTCAACTAAGTCGGCTTGAAATAAACCGTTTAGAGACATTAAAATTACTTTTCTTCCTCATATAATTAATTCTACCTGGCTTATGAATTTCTTCAATAACTTGTCTTTTTTTATCCATCATCGCAGAAGTTCTATTGTATGATTCCTCCCTTTGCCTATGATTGCCTCCCTCAGTTCTTCAATAACTGAAATAATTTCGTTTATAACACTAGTAGTGCCAGCTTTGTGTGATGCAAGTAACAATTGTAGTATTTCTACCCATTCGGTGGGATTATCCCAATAAGCAAATTCCTTAGTCTTATCTACTTGTGACATTAATACACCACAGCTACCACCTGTTTTTTGTTCTGTACTACAGGTGCCAATATTTTTAGATACTCTTTCAATGTTTTAGATATAAATATCCACATACATATTGTAACGCATTGTTAGTTGGTAAATCCGGTGGCACTTCTGATAAGCCTATGATTATTTCTGTACGAACTACTTCGGATTCAACTTCTGCAAAAATTTCAATCTTGTCTATTGTTGGCATCGGATATTGTATATCGTCTATACAGTTATACGTCACTTTGTGGTTGAAAAAGTCAAGCAGAAATAACTCAATGAAACCTCTTTGAAATTGTATCGGTGTCGGATTGTACGCATTTCCACTTTGCTGTCGAATTGTTCCAAAGAAGTTTTCTAAGCAGTCCTGGTTTATTCTATTCGTAAGAATAAATGTTATGTTAGCCGTTTCCTTCAGGTAATGCTGTAACTGGATAAGAGCTTTGTTTTGGATAAATGGTTTGTTGCCACGCTTTAATACATTTAATTGTGTTGGTGACCTCTGTGTTGTGCTAGGTTATTACCTTGATTTTCCCACAAATCTCCCCACAATCTTCTAGTGCCTTCATTTGTATGGATTTTTTCCTGTGAATCCTCTTTTATGTGGATCACCACACTTCAGCGAACGGGAATTGAAGATATCAAACAGGTAGTTGATTTTTTGAAAAAATTCTGTGGTGCCTATTGTTGCTGGTAACTGCCCATTTGACATGTATGTCTCCATTGCTGCACATACAGTATTACTGAAGACTTGTGCAGCTGTCTTCACCATCATCAGCTGGAAATTAGATGGGGCCAAATAAACATCGGTCAGCTTAGGACATAATCGTATATTAGTGGATTTTTCTTTTTCTGGTCGTCATAAAGCAGTTGCAGGTGTGCCCATGAAACTGTACGTGTTAAATGTTTGTTCTTTTTGTGTATATATATATGGTGGCCTTTAAAAGGGCCATTCAAAAATATTATAGATGTTTCCATCTATAAAAGCGTAGGAACTGAATGCTATACTTATTCGACGGCAACTGCAGCTCCGGTTTGATTTTTTTTTTCACAAATTTCTGTAGCATCGAGAGTTCAAGTGTATTTGATCTTTGTAAGTAATGGAGGTGGTAATATAATAATATAAAATAAGTCTTACTGTGTTTAACTAACATCTTGAATGCTCGACACGTTTCATTCGCGACAAACTCGTGAACATCTAAACATCTTATACTTCTACTTTCACACATCTCGGATAAACTTATTATATTTCTAGACTGATGACTTCTTTAAAAAATTGTGGGTGAGCAAAATATTATGATACCTACCAATTCGTCTTTCGAGAACGTTTTCCACTTTGGTATTGTGCATACTAAAAGATTTTCAGTATCGATCTGTTTTAGTACGTTAAGAAGATGTTTAAATTCAGTACACATATTTTCAACAGGACCTTTACGGAGAATGTTGTTCGTTCCTATCATTATGACAACATTGGTAAATGAGGAATGTTGCCATAGCGAAGACTTTGCGGAGACACCTGCTTTTACTCTACGGATTTACTCTAAGGCCATTAATCCGTTGCCCACCGACGCTCAGGCCACAACATATGGTATATTACACAAGTCTTTAAATGCATTCTTCTTTCCGGAATCAAAATAGTATTGCAGATCAAAGAATAACGAATTTTTTAACTGTTTTGGTATACTTTTGCACTCCTCCATAAAATTTAAATATGAATAATCAGAACATTTTGTCATTATTTTCTGGAGGTGCCGTAGGGACCTTCGATAAAACGACTGGATGTTTGTTTGAAAAATAACCGTTCTTTTTATCCAGTCTCTTCATCCATTGCTCGCACGCATTCTGATTGTCCAGCGGACTTTCATCTTTGAGTTTCTTCGTGGATGCACTTTTTCTTTATTAAACTCCTTGGAGAGTGAGAATTATAGCGGAATTGCCCGACAAATACCTTTCTCCTTGTATGAATTTATTTGTTAATTGTTTCATTATTGTACACTGGAGTAATACTTTTTATAAGCAAACTTTTCAAGGGTCTTTTCATCCCTAAGCGCTTTACGCAGTAGAAACCATTTTGATAAAATGAGCGCAGCAAATGTGAAGTTTTACTTGCGTTTCCAATATTTTTCTCTCGTTCGTCACATAAGAATAGGTTGTATTTAGATATTGATAAACTGTCATATTATTGAATGCTAGACACACTGGCATTATTAGTGCTAAGCTCTAATCCAGCACTACTCTCACTACTACTACTAGCACTACTCTCACTACTACTACTAAAAATGGGCTATTTTTTATTGCATTTTACAGATACAAAATATTTATAATGCAGAAGAAATCCGGAAAGTGTGGCAGAATCATACTTGCCTTCAATGTTTGTATCAATTCCAAAACTCGGACATGACTCGGACATGACATGACTAGAACATGACACATCTCGCGTCTTCGCTGCTTCCCATCTTTTTCCTGTTTTTTAATTCCATCTTTGGTGTTCTGTCTTTTCGTAGACCCGGGATAGACCAGTAACTTGGAATTTGAAACGTTGTGGTTCTTTCTACTGGAATAATGGTGCTGTCGAGGTCCTTCTCGTCCCACCTCATGCCCTCCTGACTTGATCCTGACGATAGCGCTCCTGCCTCGTCTTCATCGTCACTTCTTGTATCTGCCCTGTTAGTGGTGTCATCAGTGTTTGTATCAATTCCAAAACTCGGACATGACACTGTTTAATTTTGTTGCCTGCTGTCGGTGCTATTTCATTGTGTCTTTTTCTACTGGCTCGTCCTCTCCGCTCCATCTCGCGTCTTCGCTGCTTCCCTTCTTTTTCCTCTTCTTTAATTCCATGTTTGGTGTTCTGTCTTTTCGTAGATCCGGGATAGTTGTGGTTGTTTCTACTGGAATAATGGTGTTGTCGAGGTCCGTCTCGTCCCACCTCGTGTGCTCCTGACTTGATCCTGACGATAGCACTCCTGCCTCGTCTTCATCGTCACTTCTTGTATCTGCCCTGTTAGTAGGTGTCATCGATCCTCCCGGCATTGGAGAATTGCGCAAGCTTTTTGTCCTCTTCATTGTTTCTGGTGTTACTGGAGAATTTGTTTTTTGACCGTCTTTCATTGTTTTTGTTGGTGATCTGCCCAGGAGGCTGCTGCGGTTGAAGATTTGCTGCCCCCCCCTCGCTCCGGCTAGCAGAGGCTGGTAATAGCTTGTTTTCGTCATCATTTGTGCGTTACAGTCGCCGTGAGGTCGACGCAGTGTCCCTACAGTATTTTTCCGAGGCATCGTTTCTATTCTTCTGTTGTTGAGAAAGATTGGAGGCCTGGCTTACCTTTTTATGTTGCTTTTGACTCCATACTTGAGTGCCCGCCTCACTTCAGTATGGAGGTTTTTTTATGTTGCCCTCGTTTTCCAGAAGTCGTACCCGCATCTGACATTTTCGACGATTTTCTTCAACTCCGCCCGACGCTCGTTTCTTAGCTCACAAATTGCCGTCAATGTATACGTAAACACGCGTTGTGCGTGGTGTTTCATAATTTCAAATTAAAATTTAAAAAAAGGTCCAAATCGAAAGTTATTTCTAATGGACCGATTGACACCAAAACGTATTAAATCTTCCATTTTATCCCTACTGGCAGGTCACGGTGGAGATTGAGTGTCAAACACCATTTGGCAGAGCACCACCGGGCCGCTACTTGTTTCACGGCCTTGCCAAATGGGGCCTGGAGCCGTTCGCCACCGCGTGACGTGCGGCCATCCAAACCTCGACACGGCAAACATCTTGTTTCACGTTCTTGTCCTAGGGCGCGCCTGGTCGTTGTCGGACAGCCATTCAGGGATGTGGATAGGTGAAGTCCTAGAGGGACCTTGGTGCTGCAATGTGCTGCATCAAGGAGCTCGGTTACCCCGTGGACGCCCCCACACGTTCTCACCCGGGTAGGGTGGACTCCTCTGAGCCCAGAGGAGAGAGAGGGGAAGGGTGGGTCTGGCACGGATAGTGAGTGCCAGACACAGCGCCATCTTGACAGGAACCTGAGAATGTCCACCCGCATCCTGAAGACCTCGGAACGAGCAATGGCGATCCAGAACAACCTCTCTCGACTCATGCCCAACATAGGCGGCCCATCGTACAAGAAAAGGAAAGTCCTGACTACCTCCGTGGTCCTTTACGCTGCTCCGGCGTGGGAACCAGCCCTGAAATACAGCCACAACGTCAACATACTCAGACGAGTAGAATGGAGATGTGCAATCTCGATCACCTCGGCATACCGGACGGTGGCTACGGATGCTGTGGGAGCTCTGGCAGGATGCCCCCCCCCCCTGGACCTGCTCGCCTGGGAGAGAACAAAGAACTGGGAAGATAGAGGCCATACAAAGAAGGAACTACGCAACCAGATGTATGCGATGTGGCAAAGCAGATGGGAAGGATACAGCGGATGGGCGGCAGTGTTTATAAGAGATGTACGAGCCTGGGCGGAGAAAGCGCCGCCCACGGACTTTTAAGCGACGCAGGCCATAACCGGTCACGGCTGTTTTGCGACGTACCTTAAAAACATCCGCAGGATGGACTCTGACCAGTGCTGGTTTGGATGTGGATGCCCGGACCCCCCTGAGCACACTATCTTCCACTGCGCCAGATTCGCGGAAATTAAGCGAAGAGCGGAGATCGATGTCAGCCTCCAGATAACAACTGAGACGGTGGCGGCCACCCTAATCGGAGGGAAACCCAATGCCCAAACCGTGATGCGATTCCTCACAGAAGTGATGACAACCAAAATGGACCTAGAGAAAAAAATGCAGGCTGAGACTGCGGCTGACGACCAGATGAGGTAGCAAATGAAGTAGTCCAAAACAACTATTCCCGCCAACAGCCCGAAGCAATGCGCGAGCGGTACCAGGCTGATGACGCTCCTGTGAGGGAAGGAAATGAGGGGGAGGTTTTAGTCGGTAGCAATGAGCAGCCCGACACTCCCGGTAGGAGAAGAGTTTCCATCCAGACCATCTTCAGGCGCCACCTAAGCCCTACCGGCGTGCGTAAAGCCTTTCCTCCTCCTCAGCGCCAAAAAAAAAAAAAAAAAGACACAGCGCGGGAACCCCATGCCCGCCAGCGCAAGTACACACCGGTCAGGTGAGATTCCTGAGGAGGGATTTAGGTACCTGGGCTTAGCCAACGTCAACCAAAAAGGTCAATTGAATGGAGAAATATTGGCACTTATTGTTGGTGCACCGCTTACAGTAACAGTCGCGGTTGCAGGGGATGTTGTTTCCTACAACCACAGGTTTTATTTTTACATCCTTGCTTGCAGCAACACAACACTGGCGGTTCTTTTCTCCTTGGCCTATTAGTTTTTCGCGGGTGTTCCTCAACTGGCACCTCTGCTGGTGGAGGTTTTTCTAGCATACGGGAGACCATCCTTTGCTCGGCAAGGTCCTCCTCGTACAGGCACGCCCTTCTGGCTACAGCACATCTCTCGCATCTGAAGAAAGTGTGACCGGGGGTGTCTATCTCCCCGCAGTATCTGCAGTTGGGGCTGTCCCCAGTAACTATAGTAAATAAACTAAAGAACACAAAACTTGAATAAAAAAAACAAATAAGTCCATATGAAACGCTTTTATTGTTTTTTAAATGTTATTCGGAGTAAAATGTTTCATATAATGCTATCTTGATAGAATAGTTTGAAATATTAGCAAAACAAAGAAAAATACAACATGAAAATTCATATCAAACAATGCAAGGACAAATTAAAAACATGAAAACAACAAAAATTGTAAAAATTAAATAAATTTAAGAATAAACAAATCCATAAATAAGAAGTCAAATAAAACTGTTTACTGAGTAAAAAGGCATATGGCGTTGTGTTTGTCCATATGAAACGCTTTTATTGTTTTTTAAATGTTATTCGGAGTAAAATGTTTCATATAATGCTATCTTGTTAGAAAAGTTTGAAATATTAGCAAAACAAAGAAAAATACAACATGAAAAATCATATCAAACTATGCAAGGACAAATTAAAAACATGAAAACCACAAAAATTGTAAAAATTAAATAAATTTAAGAATAAACAAATCCATAAATAAGAAGTCAAATAAAACTGTTTACTGAGTAAAAAGGCATATGGCGTTGTGTTTGTATTTTCATTCAAATTTCTAAAACAAATTGAACATAACATAACTTCTGATTATTAAAAGGCGCGATTATACTAACTACCACTTCTTGAAATAACGGTTGAAAACACAATTATTGGGGATCGACCAATCACAGGACTGTGTCTGGTGATGCAACATGCGGAGACTGCATATAACATGGATCGATCTTCCGAAGTGCCTCCGAATCAGCTCCGAATAACCACGAGCGAAACACAAAATTAACGCGCGAATTTCAAAATAAATTATTACGAACGCATAGTGCACATATACCGTTTTCAGTTTAACTGCGACAAAACTAAGAATTCTCTATTCATTTTTGTCTTATTTACGCTAAAGCCCAACCCGATTTGAAATGTCTTACAGATGATTATCTAATTAAATGCAATGTATGTACTTTTTATTTTACGGAAGTGCACAGTAGCCGTATCATGTTGTTGGACACTATGAACGCGACACCTGTCGGAACTTTGTTTTTCGATTGGTTAAAAAGTTACAGCCATCAAAATATTATCAAAATAATAAAGAGTTAATTAAAAAATACATATAAGATGAATAAATAAATAAATCCTTCTAAAACATTTTACTTTACTTTGTTTCTTTTTAGAAAATATTTCCGATAGCAATTTTCTATTCGTTTTTCTTCCTGCGGATCGCTTAGATTTGAGCAACATTTTCCACGTCCTCTTGTCTTGATCTTGGAATGGGCCACACGTTCATCATCGAGGATTTTTATTGAACTAGCTGTACCGTAAAAAAAAATTATTATGGTAAAAAAATTAAAAAGAAATCGAGCAAAAAAATATATTCAGGTGTCCCACTTTGCACTAAATAAGCTTTGAAGATTTTCATAATTGAAAATTCTTTCGGTCAATTCCGGGATGCATTTTAAACTTTGCCTCCGTGCGACTTACTCGGTCCCTTCCGGAGAGGAAAAATTTTTCCGAGCTGTCATCGTCACATCGACACCGTAAACTTTAACCAAACAGTCGCACTAACGTGCTAATGCACACCAATTTTCTAATTTCGATTCCACCAGAATACATTCCACTCCGCCGTCACTTTCCGCACCTCCAAACACCCATCGGCCATCTCGATATTGTCTACGATGGTACTTTCGATGACAGAACTTGCTTTCGTCGATTTCCACAATCTTGGCCGTGCGATCTTTGTTTAGGCCACCAATTGTCGTAGGGTGATCAATCGATATCGCTCGCAAACGTCACGGCAAAAGCTACGCCAGTCGATTACCGTATAAATAGAATCAAGTCCTAGTTTTACCTCGTGGGCAACATCCTTCCGAGAGCTATAGTTACCACCGACGAACGACGCAATCTAAGAAGTTGCTGACAACAGAAGAATGATACATAATATTATATAAGTCTATTTCTCGACCATAGGTGAATCATTTGCGCGAGCTTTGCTAAAGTCAAACGACTCTTTGAAAAAAAGGAATTGTTCCTAACTGAGCGCAGCTTGCCGCATGTTCGAAACTTCCACGTATCCCCATCGGAATGTCAGGCCCGCGTAATGGGAATCTGAAATTAAGTATTTTGTTATAAAATTTAGCACACTTTATTTATACGTTGGCAATACCGTACAATCAATGCAGAGGAGCGTGTTCCCAATTAGCAACATTGGCTTCTCTTTTAAAAGAGCAACTTTCATTGATCGCAATTTTCCGCACAACATTTTCTGGAATATTGTATATTCAGCTGTCCTTCTTAAGTCTTCGCAGTCCAGATCTGATATTTAAAATGTTCTTTAGAGTGCAATGTTCTGCAATAAATAAGCATAGCTTCCGCTCGTTTATTCTTAATATCAACGTTCAACGGAAAGCCGGATTTGCCTACTTTCGGAGAACGGAATAGCTGCTGATGTGTGTTTCTGTGTCTTAATATATTGCTTCAGGTCCCATAATTTGGCTTTTACTGTCACTTTGCAGTAAACACATTCCGCTTTATTTTTTATCTAGAGATGGTTTCAACCGCCGCTGGAAAAGTGGATCATTTTCCTATTATTTCCTAACATGCTGCGTACACCGTGGTTTTGGCTTGATAACTGCTTAGAAAATGATCTGAAAGTACAATCACGCAATTAAATGTGTACTGGCTATATTAAATTAAATACTAACTTGGCTTGGATGTTGCTTGCCGGCGTTGCCGTTCTTTTTCTCAATATTAAGCGTTGGGGTTACGTTTATCTATTATTATCCCCAGCATGGCGCGTTTGTATCCGTTTTTTATTCTCTAATAATAAAATCAAATATATCTGTTTACACCAAATTTATTGTGCTGAAACTAAATGGAATTAAAACAACTGTCTGAAACCTTTAAAATAAAAACGTTAGAACTGCAGAAAACGTATATAATAATTTTTATTTTTTATCTAAGAAGAATTTAACTTAAAACTTGTTCTAGAAGGAAAATCTATAAGTTAAAGAAAGAGAAGCCACAAAAAGACATTAAATAAAAAATCTACTACTACATACTAAACGTGACTCGAGAGAGTTTTACAAAAATGGGCCTATTGGGGGAAGGGTCTACTCCTCGGAGAAGTTAAAATGGGCATCCGAGACACCGATTTTCACACCGAGTTTCCAAATTTGCCTAAATTTATGGATTTTCGTTCGGATCTGTAGTCTGTACCTGCCGGCTCGAGTCGCCATGGCGACCGTTCAACAAACTGACAGTTCTCCGCTTGACAGTGACGAAATCGCTGTACGTTTTGCCGTCGCGCTTAGATTTTACCGAAAATCCTCGAAAATCGGACACGAGAATGAAAAAAACCGTCGCCGGCCACCGCAGGTAACTCTACGAACGTTATCGATCGTCACTACGAAGAACTTTCCACTATAAATTTAGCCGATTCGCGACGAAGAAGAAAATAGTCCATCGTTAAGTTCATAAGTTTTTTCGAATTTGGTTTAACTCATCTGTGATTCTCCATCACGGGATCTAACTAAGCATGTAGTCATCATATAATGTTTAAATTTTCATGTTGAATAATACTCTTCTGGTCATGGTTATTTTCACTTATAAGAACTGTAAATCTAAGGTCGTTTTTGGAAATGTAAATTTACCTGAGTTTTGACAAAAACAAAAGTACTCATAGTAACCGTTGTACAATGGTGTTAGGCATTTGTAGGCTCTGTGGTTAATAATTATAAATTAGTCTTAATTTATATGAGTTACCTCTCTCCATCCAACTATTTATAGAATGTTATCTTTATTTATCCACCTGTTGTCTCTTATCCAAACCTAACCACTTCACGAAAACTTTGTTACTTTTTCGTTTTAGCACTTTCTCAACTAAATACACATCAGAATATTTTGCTTTTTGGAATTGAAAATCGTAGAGTCCTTCGTGAATGTCTGTTTCCTCTAATCCTCTAATAGGTACGTGGTTGGGTTAGTTATTTGCACACGTTTAATTGTAAAATTTTCAGTCGACCAATTGGGTGTGTATTTTTTATTGAATACGTATTTTTGATATTCCTACCCGATCACCTACTTGATATTTATTTTTAGTTGCCCTCTTTTTATATTACTATACACTTTATTCAATAACAATTATTGTTCATGCATTTTAGAAACTTCAAGTGGTTTTTTCGATTGTTTTCTCACTAAAGGTACTATCATGATTTATATGGTATTTGTTCATTACTTGTTTGACCTCCTTGTTGAAAAAATTCTTTCCTTGATCGGTTTGTAAATTTATCGGAATTTGATCTTTAAAACCGTTTTTAGAGCCTTTACAACATCTATTCCCGTTTTGCTTTTGATGGGAAATGTCCATGTAAATTTCGAAAAACAGTTAATTACTACTAGACTGTATATGTACCCGTTATTATCATTAGCATACGGTATCATTTCAACTAAGTCGGCTTGAAATAAACCGTTTAGAGACATTAAAATTACTTTTCTTCCTCATATAATTAATTCTACCTGCCTTATGAATTTCTTCAATAACTTGTCTTTTTTTATCCATCATCGCAGAAGTTCTATTGTATGATTCCTCCCTTTGCCTATGATTGCCTCCCTCAGTTCTTCAATAACTGAAATAATTTCGTTTATAACACTAGTAGTGCCAGCTTTGTGTGATGCAAGTAACAATTGTAATATTTCTACCCATTCGGTGGGATTATCCCAATAAGCAAATTCCTTAGTCTTATCTACTTGTGACATTAATACACCACAGCTACCACCTGTTTTTTGTTCTGTACTACAGGTGCCAATATTTTTAGATACTCTTTCAATGTTTTAGATATAAATATCCAAATACATATTGTAACGCATTGTTAGTTGGTAAATCCGGTGGCACTTCTGATAAGCCTATGATTATTTCTGTACGAACTACTTCGGATTCAACTTCTGCAAAAATTTCAATCTTGTCTATTGTTGGCATCGGATATTGTATATCGTCTATACAGTTATACGTCACTTTGTGGTTGAAAAAGTCAAGCAGAAATAACTCAATGAAACCTCTTTGAAATTGTATCGGTGTCGGATTGTACGCATTTCCACTTTGCTGTCGAATTGTTCCAAAGAAGTTTTCTAAGCAGTCCTGGTTTATTCTATTCGTAAGAATAGAATAAACCAGGACGTAATGCTGTAACTGGATAAGAGCTTTGTTTTGGATAAATGGTTTGTTGCCACGCTTTAATACATTTAATTGTGTTGGTGACCTCTGTGTTGTGCTAGGTTATTACCTTGATTTTCCCACAAATCTCCCCACAATCTTCTAGTGCCTTCATTTGTATGGATTTTTTCCTGTGAATCCTCTTTTATGTGGATCACCACACTTCAGCGAACGGGAATTGAAGATATCAAACAGGTAGTTGATTTTTTGAAAAAATTCTGTGGTGCCTATTGTTGCTGGTAACTGCCCATTTGACATGTATGTCTCCATTGCTGCACATACAGTATTACTGAAGACTTGTGCAGCTGTCTTCACCATCATCAGCTGGAAATTAGATGGGGCCAAATAAACATCGGTCAGCTTAGGACATAATCGTATATTAGTGGATTTTTCTTTTTCTGGTCGTCATAAAGCAGTTGCAGGTGTGCCCATGAAACTGTACGTGTTAAATGTTTGTTCTTTTTGTGTATATATATATGGTGGCCTTTAAAAGGGCCATTCATTAATATAAACCACACACCGTCCCACAGCGGGACGGTATGGGATTTGGCGCAGCAGCGAAATAAAAACCTACGTTCGTTCGACTCTTGGCAAATAGTTTATTCAGAATAATATATGTACAATAATGTTCGTTGCAATTAGCGGTAAGCTGGGTTATCTTCTGGGCTACGGAATGTAGGCGCTGGTTTCGGCAGGTAGGTCGGTTGGTCTGATAGTGCATCTAGTAGTTGTTCGTCTAGAAGGCTGGAGCTGGTTATCTGGTAGTAGTTGTGTTCATCTAGAAGGCTGGAGCTGGTCTGAGGTCCGGTCTCGATCGAGCGCTCTTTTATTCCCATCGCCGTCCTTTGTTTGGCCCGTCCGTCAGGCCCCGCCCACTCGTGAACGGCGCGGCGGCAAGTTGCCCTGTCGGTCCGACAGAGGGCGCTGATAATATGTTTAACAGGTGTTTTGCGGACAATGTTGTTTATCCCTATCATTATGACAACATTGGCAAACGAGGATTGACGCCATAGGGAAGACTTTGCGGAGACACCTGCTTTTACTCTGCGGCGCTCTGCGGATAAGGCCATTAATCCGTTGCCCACCAACGCTCAGGTCACAACATATTTTTCCATGTCCATTATTGAATGGTTTTACATCTACGAATAAAATGTATATTAATTTAATAACATTTATAATTTAATTTTTTTTTCATAAACCTACGGAGGGTCACCTTTTGTAAGCGGTAGAGATGACTATCGCCAAGAAAGTCCAAAGTCCAAGCTTCCAAAGCATTCTTCAGTCAAGTGCACTTTTTGTGGCGTTATCCAATTTTCTTCTCAGTTCGACTGCCCTCGGACTACCAGCTGTAAGTTTTTTGGGCGTTTGAGTATATGTCGAAGTTTCCTTATCGGATGATGTAGATTGTTCTGCCCAAGCTGAGGAAACAGATGGTGTATCATTCTTAGGTGTGGTACGAGTTTCAACATCTACAGATGGTGAACCTACTTCCCATAGCTTTTCTGTTGGTCGCCAAACCTGGCCTTCCTGCAATTAAACAATACATATAACTCAATACTTATCTTTTTACGCAGTAAATTATATCTATTATACATATTCATTCACAGAATCCAACATGCCATCAGACATTTGACTTTAAAAATTCTTATAGTGTACATATAATAAAAAAGTTAAATCCAAATCGGATACGCTCAAGTAGCGTATTAGATACACCAATAATCCAAGGTTTTGCATCGTAGATTAACAGATTTTTCTTGTACATTTGTGGGGTAAAATGTAAACTGCGGATGCGTTTTGTACGTACTACTCCAAAACCTTCATCGTCCACGACTCCTCGAAGTCCGCATAACTACCCACTGCAACGCCCTACAAAGTTAAATACAACCATGAATAATACATTGATATACCTTCAATATTCCACATATTAGGCAATTTCTATATATATTTTAGGCATAATATAACAAGCAGTCTTTAGGGATAAAGTTACGGATTTTAAGTTTGGTTATGCATAACCTACCACCTTTCTGCGTCACTGGGAAACCAATGAAAACTTAATTAATTAATCATTCTAATTAATTAATCATTTTGCCATCTGCATTTGCTCAACCGATTAAAAATACTAATGAAAACACTAACTACTGTTATAGAAACACCTACACTGTTATAGAAACGTAATTATAATAAAACATGCCAAGATATTGCGAGCTGTCATCATTTGCTTCCCTGGCTATATAACACAAGGCAAGAACCACCATCTCACAATCCCTGGCGGCCAGCACCTCAGGGACTACGGCCATTCCAACAACGTCAGCCCCCCCATTCCTAAACCAACGGCTCTCAGCTTCTGTTGGGTATGCTGGTCCACTAATGACAATATATAGACCTTCATGAACAGCCCCATCATAATTGATCGCCTTTAGTATCTCCTTAGACTTTGAAATGAGATGCTCATCATATATCTCGTTCACGTCAAACCAACCCTTAGAAAATTGCTTATCGATATCTTTGCAAGATGACGGGAGTGAGCACCTGCAGCTCCTAACAGGTTGATGTGGTCGCTGATGTGGTCGGTCCACTAATGGCAATATATACACCTTCATGAACAGCCCCATCATAATTGATCGCCTTCAGTATCTCCTTAGACTTTGAAATGAGATGCTCATCATATTCATATATGTCGTTCACGTCAAACCAACCCTTAGAAAATTGCTTATCGATATCTTTGCAAGGTGACGGGGGTGAGCACCTGCAGCTCCTAACAGGTTGAGGTGGTCGGTGATTAGCATAATATCGCCAACCGTATAATCTTTGTTCAAAGCCTTATCAGGGCTAATTATTATCAATGTGTTAATACGGCTGAATCGAGACACACGAACCATCTCTACGGCCTTGAATGGCCGTTATAAAATTCATACCTCCCAGGCCAGAAGTAAAGCTCGATTGGTTGCTTAAAGCTAATGATATAGGCGTACAAAAGGTGTTGTAGTGCTATTGCGTTTTCTTGACATGTTTCATCAGCTAATTTAATAATAACAATAATAAAATGCTTTATTGTATATAAATAAATACAAAAGGTACCTATAACACCAAGGTGATTTAAAATGGCACCATTCGGAAATAAATACAGAATAAAACTAAAATCAATATACGTCCTCTTCAACCGCTAAGCCTCCCTCAAGAATCTCCCTCTTCAAAATAGCTTTGGTTTTACTTTTGCTATTAAGACCGAATTCAATGAGAATCGTATTTAAGAGTCTTGACGCGAGGTACGAAAAAGTCTTTCTGAAGGATGGTGTCCTGTGCACTGGAACCGTCGCCATGGAGTCGACATAGCGAAGTCTTCTCGTATGAGCTTGTCCTCTCAACTCGATCTTGGCCGCCAGGTAGAAAGGTACAAAGGAAGGTACCTGCAAAATTAAATACAACCATGAATAATACATTGATATACCTTCAATATTCCACATATTAGGCAATTTCTATATACATTTTAGGCATAATATAACAAGCAGTCTTTAGGGATAATGTTACGGATTTTAAGTTTGGTTATGCATAACCTACCACCTTTCTGCGTCACTGGGAAGCCAATGAAAACTTAATTAATTAATCATTCTCTTGAGAGGAGGAACAACTTGGAATAAACCAGTTCATTTTGCCATCTGCGTTTGCTCAACCGATTAAAAATACTAATGAAAACACTAACTACTATTATAGAAACACCTACACTGTTATAGAAACGTAATTATAATAAAACATGCCAAGATATTGCGAGCTGTCATCATTTGCTTCCCTGGCTATATAACACAAGGCAAGAACCTTCATCTCGCAATCCCTGGCGGCCAGCACCTCAGGGACTACGGCCATTCCAACAACGTCAGCCCCCCCATTCCTAAACCAACGGCTCTCAGCTTCTGTTGGGTATGCTGGTCCACTAATGGCAATATATAAACCTTCATCAATAGCCCCATCATAATTGATCGCCTTCAGTATCTCCTTAGATTTTGAAATGAGATGCTCATCATATATGTCGTTCACGTCAAACCAACCCTTAGAAAATTGCTTATCGATATCTTTGCAAGATGACGGGGGTGAGCACCTGCAGCTCCTAACAGGTTGATGTGGTCGCTGATGTGGTCGGTCCACTAATGGCAATATATACACCTTCATGAACAACTCCATCATAATTGATCGCCTTCAGTGTCTCCTTAGACTTTGAAATGAGATGCTCATCATATCATATATGTCGTTCACGTCAAACCAACCCTTAGAAAATTGCTTATCGATATCTTTGCAAGGTGACGGGGGTGAGCACCTGCAGCTCCTAACAGGTTGAGGTGGTCGGTGATTAGCATAATATCGCCAACCGTATAATCTTTGTTCAAAGCCTTATCAGGGCTAATTATTATCAATGTGTTAATACGGCTGAATCGAGACACACGAACCATCTCTACGGCCTTGAATGGCCGTTATAAAATTCATACCTCCCAGGCCAGAAGTAAAGCTCGATTGGTTGCTTAAAGCTAATGATATAGGCGTACAAAAGGTGTTGTAGTGCTATTGCGTTTTCTTGACATGTTTCATCAGCTAATTTAATAATAATAATAATAAAATGCTTTATTGTATATAAATAAATACAAAAGGTACCTATAACACCAAGGTGATTTAAAATGGCACCATTCGGAAATAAATACAGAATAAAACTAAAATCAATATACGTCCTCTTCAACCGCTAAGCCTCCCTCAAGAATCTCCCTCTTCAAAATAGCTTTGGTTTTACTTTTGCTATTAAGACCGAATTCAATGAGAATCGTATTTAAGAGTCTTGACGCGAGGTACGAAAAAGTCTTTCTGAAGGATGGTGTCCTGTGCACTGGAACCGTCGCCATGGAGTCGACATAGCGAAGTCTTCTCGTATGAGCTTGTCCTCTCAACTCGATCTTGGCCGCCAGGTAGAAAGGTACAAAGGAAGGTACCTACAAAATTAAATACAACCATGAATAATACATTGATATACCTTCAATATTCCACATATTAGGCAATTTCTATATACATTTTAGGCATAATATAACAAGCAGTCTTTAGGGATAATGTTACGGATTTTAAGTTTGGTTATGCATAACCTACCACCTTTCTGCGTCACTGGGAAGCCAATGAAAACTTAATTAATTAATCATTCTCTTGAGAGGAGGAACAACTTGGAATAAACCAGTTCATTTTGCCATCTGCGTTTGCTCAACCGATTAAAAATACTAATGAAAACACTAACTACTATTATAGAAACACCTACACTGTTATAGAAACGTAATTATAATAAAACATGCCAAGATATTGCAAGCTGTCATCATTTGCTTCCCTGGCTATATAACACAAGGCAAGAACCTTCATCTCACAATCCCTGGCGGCCAGCACCTCAGGGACTACGGCCATTCCAACAACGTCAGCCCCCCCCCCCATTCCTAAACCAACGGCTCTCAGCTTCTGTTGGGTATGCTGGTCCACTAATGGCAATATATAAACCTTCATCAATAGCACCATCATAATTGATCGCCTTCTATATCTCCTTAGCCTTTGAAATGAGATGCTCATCATATATGTCGTTCACGTCAAAGCAACCCTTAGAAAATTGCTTATCGATATCTTTGCAAGATGACGGGGGTGAGCACCTGCAGCTCCTAACAGGTTGATGTGGTCGCTGATGTGGTCGGTCCACTAATGGCAATATATACACCTTCATGAACAGCCCCATCATAATTGATCGCCTTCAGTGTCTCCTTAGCCTTTGAAATGAGATGCTCATCATATCATATATGTCGTTCACGTCAAACCAACCCTTAGAAAATTGCTTATCGATATCTTTGCAAGGTGACGGGGGTGAGCACCTGCAGCTCCTAACAGGTTGAGGTGGTCGGTGATTAGCATAATATCGCCAACCGTATAATCTTTGTTCAAAGCCTTACCAGGGCTAATTATTATCAATGTGTTAATACGGCTGAATCGAGACACACAAACCATCTCTACGGCCTTGAATGGCCGTTATAAAATTCATACCTCCCAGGCCAGAAGTAAAGCTCGATTGGTTGCTTAAAGCTAATTATATAGGCGTACAAAAGGTGTTGTAGTTCTATTGCGTTTTCTTGACATGTTTCATCACCTAATTTAATAATAATAATAATAATAATAATAATAATAATAATAATAATATAATAGGGTGGGAATATATATACATTACAACTTGTGTTCCCAACTATTAGGTTTAGCAATGGATGTGTCTCGGTGGTATGCCCACGTTCCATCTCCTGTTGTGAGTAATGATCATATTACCATATTATGGAACATGCCTATTGTCACTGATAGAATGCTTGATGCTAATAAGCCAGATATCGTGGTAAAGGATTTCCAGAGGAAGGTATGCACGTTCATAGAAATCTCGGTACCTGCTGATGCGAATGTTGTAAGGAAGGAGCTTGAAAAACAACTTAAATATAAGGATCTCTCAATAGAAGTTGGACGTATGTGGGGAATGAAAGTAAACATTATTCCGGTGATTGTAGGTTCATTGGGAGCAGTTACTCTAAATTATAGTAAACATGTCAAGGAGTTACCGTGCAAAATTTCGCCCTGGGAAATTCAGGAAATTGCGGTTTTGGGAAGCGCGAATATTTTGAGGAGAGTTTTATCATAAAGCATCCTAAATTTACTGCTATCGTACTACTTTTCATCTTTACCTTCCTTTGTATATGTCTATTAATAAATATCTGCATGTGTTTTTACTGACCTGTACACAACGCTGTACGGGGTTTCCACAGTTTTCCTTTGCTTTGCAAACTTGTGTTGCAAAGCATAAATGGCGTTGTTTTTCAAAATTGGGTTGAGCTGTGGTGATACCCGCAAAGGGAGTACCCTAGGCTTCAGCGAAGCTCGGTACTACCAATTTGCCCTGATGATCCTCATTACTTGTCAAAATCTATTAGTGTAATTTTAGTATTTATATGTTGTATCTAAATTATATTATCTAGGTTTAATGTATTTAATGAGATGTATCAGAGAATTCCAATAAATAATAATAATAATAATTAATTCCAGAGAACAAAAACTAAAATCAATATACATCCTCTTCGACCGCTAAGCCTCCCTCAAGAATCTCCCTCTTCAAAATAGCTTTGGTTTTACTTTTGCTATTAAGACCGAATTCAATGAGAGTCGTATTTAAGAGTCTTGACGCGAGGTACGAAAAAGTCTTTCTGAAGGATGGTGTCCTGTGCACTGGAACCGTCGCCATGGAGTCGACATAGCGAAGTCTTCTCGTATGAGCTTGTCCTCTCAACTCGATCTTGGCCGCCAGGTAGGAAGGTTGACCATCATACACCGCTGAACGAAGCATCTCTGCCTAGTGGGTGAATCGCCTTTCAGTCAACCGAAGCTGTCGGTGCTCCCGAAAAACATGACCCATGTGCTGTCGACGGGGACATCCAGTTGCATAGGAAATGCAACTATATTGTATTCCTTGAAGACGTCTCTTGTTTGCCTGGGAGAGGAAAGGGCCGTAAACGATGTCACCATAACCTACAGCAGAGAGCACCAACAAATCTGAAACCATAAGCTTAGTATCAGTCGGTAAAACCGATTTAAATTGATGCAATAGCTTCAATTTGGCATACGCAGCCTGACAAAGCCTATCTACGAATCCATCAAAGGTAAGACCACGGTCGAAGACGATTCCAAGGTTTCTCGGAATGAGTTGCCTCGGAATGAATTGGGGCATACAGCTGGATATCATCGGCATACATGTGGCAACTACAGTGCCTGACGGTAGTCGGCATATCGGCAGTTAAGATGTTGAAGAGCAGCGGACCTAGCACTGATCCCTGAGGAACGCCTGACAGTGATCCTGATGGTTGGGAAATATTTTCCGCGTCGATCGTAGTGTAGTTTGTGCGCCCAACTTGATACTCTCGCAACCAGTTCAAAACCAGACCATCAACTCCATAAAATTTAAGTTTGGCGAAAATACAATCGAAGCTGACGCTGTCGAAGGTCTTTGACATGTCGAGAAGAACCAGTGCGGTAACACTGTTCATCTGTTGGAAAGACACGATTTCATCCAGAACAGTCAGCAGGGCCGATCCAGTACTGTGCGACTTCCGGAAACCAGACTGCATGGCAGGCATGACCCCCTTACTCTCCAAGTACTCGTACAGCTGAATTTGTAGTAGTGATTCAGCAATTTTTGAGGGAACTGATAGGATACTGATCGGGCGAAAGTCGTCAAAGGAAGAGGGAGAGGATCGCTTAGGGATTGGTTTAACGAAGGCTGATTTCCACAAGATTGGGAATTTACCGATTTCAAAGGAATAATTAACAAGGTGCGTCAATGGTTCAGAACAAAAGGAAGAAGAAAGTTGAAGCATTCTAGCAGATATCCCATCAACACCACAACTTGCAGATTTCTGGGCAAATATCATCTTGCGGACGCACTCCACATCGACTGGTCTGTAGCTAAATTGTTCTTCCATATGGAAACTTCCCGAAGCAAATCCGCCGACGTATCGATGGTCCGCAGGCACTCTAGGAACGGAAGTGGCAAAGAACTTACTGAAAGCATCTGCGTCACGTAACTGTGAAGGGATTCCGTCGCTAACACAAGTCCTAGTCACGCCCCAACTTCTCAAACGACCCCAAAGTCGCCGCTGATCGGTGACTCCTCTAAGCTGGGAAGCAAAGTATGCCTTTTTTTCCTGAATGACCGCATTGTTGTAGTAATTCCGTAATTCAGAAAAAAATTGTCGATGTGTTGCTGAACGAGTTTCCTTGTATCTGCGCCACGCCTTATTCTTCACATTCCTAATCATTCGTAAGGTGTCCGTAAACCAAGGGTTATGTGGCCTATAACGGTCGCTGCCATAAACAAACGGTGCATGTACGTCAAAAAGTCTGTTTGTTTTCATTAAAAAATTCCAACTTATTATCCAGCTCCAACAAGGCATACATCTCGTTCCATGGGATCAACGCAGCGTCCCGAAGGAAGTCAGAGTGCGAGAAATGTGTGTAGCTTCGCACCACTCTTCCAGTGGTCTGAGCAGGTGGAACAGCAAGCGGAACCCAACACGCGACTGTGTGGTGGTCAGCAGGCCACTATCAATAACTTCTGTCTTTATGTCTTGTAAGCGCTTATCAACAATAATTAAGTCGATCAGCGATTCAGATTCCATAATGACCAGTGTAGGTTCCGCAATAACTTGAACTAGAGAAGAATCGTTGGGCATTTGCTGGAGGGATTTTCTTATTTGCGAATCTATCAACATGTTAATGTTAAAATCTCCCAGTATGATGACTGTCTGCATATTCAAGTGAACAGTGTTTAAAACGCTCTCGAAGTGCGATAACGATGCAATTCCACCGCTAGGCGGGCGGTACACCACTCCTATAGCGACAGTGGTCTTTCTGACAATGGCTCTGATCCACAGGTACTACAGGAATAATAACGTGTGTGTAACAGAAGCAGCCTTCTTTCGACTCTTCTGGCTCGGATTCTTTCCGTCTGCGTAGGTTTTAATGTTTATTATGCTTTCTTTGATTTCTCTTTCCGATCTCGCCCTTCTCTCTTCCTGCGTTTCAGTCTGTTTTGTTGTGTGTGGCCGTTTCATTTCCGTTTGTTGCCTGAGCCACTCCTGAGTTTCTGCTCTCTTTAATATTCCGGCATCTCTCTCTCTCGTTTCTATATAGCTTTTTTTATTTCTCGTTTGGGTTCTGCTCTTCGTGGGCCGTCAGTGTTTGTATCAATTCCAAAACTCGGACATGTGTCTTTCATTGTGTCTTCTTCTACTGGCTCGTCCTCTCCGCTCCATCTTGCGTCTTCGCTGCTTCGTAGACCCGGGATAGACCAGTAACTTGGAATTTGAAACGTTGTTGTTTTTTCTACTGGAATAATGGTGCTGTCGAGGTCCATCTCGTCCCACCTCATGCCCTCCTGACTTGATCCTGACGATAGCGCTCCTACCTCGTCTTCATCGTCACTTTTTGTATCTGCCCTGTTAGTAGGTGTCATCGATTCTCCCGGCATTGGAGAATTGCGCAAGCTTTTTGTCGTCTTCAATGTGTCTGGTGTTGCTGGAGAGTTTGTTTTTTGACTGTCTTTCATTGTTTTTGTTGGTGATCTACCCAGGAGGCTGCTGCAGTTGAAGATTTGCCGCCCCCCCTCGCTCCTGCTAGCAGAGCCTGGTAATAGCGTGCTCTCGTCATCATTTGAGCCTTACAGTCGCCGTGGGGTCGACTCAGTGTCCCTACAGTATTTTTCCGAGGCATCGTTTCTATTCATCTGTTGTTGAGGAGATTGGAGGCCTGCCTTACCTTTTATGTTGCTTTTGACTACATACTTGAGTGCCCGCCTCACTTCAGTATGGAGGTTTTTAAATTTTGCCCTCGTTTTCCAGAAGTCGTACCCGCATCTATCTACCTTCTCGACGATTTTCTTCAACTTCGCCCACGCTCGTCCCTTAGCTAACAAATTGCCCTCAATGTATACGAAACACGCGTTGTGCGTGGCGTTTCATAATTTCAAATTAAAATTTAAAAATATTTCAAAATCCAAATCGAATGTAATTTCTAATGGGCCGATTGACACCAAAACGTATTAAATCTTCCATTTTATCCCTACTGGCAGGTCACCGTGGAGATTGAGAGTCAAACCCCATTTGGCAGAGCACCACCGGGGCGCTACTTGTTTCACGGCCTTGCCAAATGGGGCCTGGAGCCGTTCGCCACCGCGTGACGTGCGGCCATCCAAACCTCGACACGTCAAACAACTTGTTTTACGTTCTTGTCCTAAGGCGTGCCAGGTCGTCGTCGGACAGTCATTCAGGGATGTGGATAAGGGAGGGAAGTCTTAGAGGGACCTTGGTGCTGCAGGGTGCTGCATCAAGGAGCTAGGGAACCCCGTGGACGCCACCACACGTACTCACCCGGGTAGGCTGAGATCCCTGTGTCCAGAGGAGAGAGAGAGAGAGGGTCTGGTACGGATAGTGAGTGCCAGGCACAGCTCGGGAACCCCGTGCGCACCAGCGCACGTACACGCCGGTCAGGGGAGATTCCTGAGGAGGGATTTAGGTACCTGGGCTTAGCCAACGTCACCCGAAAAGGTCAATTGAATGGAGAAGTATTGGCACTATTGTTGGTGCCGCAGGTTTTATTTTTACATCGCTGGTGTTCCTCAACTGGTTCCTCACCTCTGCTGGCGGCTCGTCCTCCTCCTCCGGCGCTCCCTCGGTGTTGGCAGAAGGGCTGTAAGGAGCAAACGCATTTCGGCGACCTCCTCTTTCAGTACCGCCATCTCTTCTTTTAATGTTTGAGTTTCCTCATTTTGGGCGTCCACCACTAACCTCTAACCGTCGTTTCGGCGCTGGGGGTGCTGATGACGGCCCAGCTTCTTCATAGCCAAGCAGCTTCCGTTTTGATGTCTTATGCTTTTCCATGCTGTACGAGTAGACAATATCAATAACTATAGACTGCCGAGATGTGGTGCAACCCTTGCGTTTGGTTAGCCTCATTCTCCAGGTCTGAAGGGGTCTGCCATCCGGGCTGTTCTCAGCAACTGTGTCTGAGGGACCGGAGGCTAGTGTTCTACCCTCCTCTTATCTTCCTCGTCCTTGGTTTTCAGGATCCCAGAAATTGTGCGGGTCTTTCTAGCATACGGGAGACCATCCTTTGCTCGGCAAGGTCCTCCTCGTACAGGCACGCCCTTCTGGCCACGGCCCATCTCTCGCATCTGAAGAAAGTGTGACCGGGGGTGTCTATCTCCCCGCAGTATCAGCAGTTGGGGCTGTCCCTCTTCTTATATTTGTAGAAGTAGGCCCCAAAACACAGTGCCCCGTCAGCACTTGCGTTAATTCGTACGACAGCTCTCCGTCCATGTGGCGACGTCTGGAATAAGCTGGCGTGTCCGTTGCCCCTGCGTCGCTTCATCCCACTCGACCTGCCAGACCTGTGGTGGGACTCTGTGCATTGTCGTTTACTACTATAGCAACCGATAGTCGCTGGCAACACTAGCTCTAGTTGGCACTCTATGATGGTGTCGCCAAGCCTTCGGGAGTGTTCGGTAATATCTGGTGACTTTTGAAATATTGGACCAAATGTTTGGTGATTTTAAGATTTAAAGGTTACCAGCGTGATGTAATTTTTGTTTGTTGACAGTTCGTCTTGATTGCGGTTAAGTTGGAAGTTGTTCGTAGTATAACGTTTCTACAAATGCTGCCGATTAATGTGTACAACGCGTTTGCTGTTGCCCACGATGAATATCTCGAAGAATTACGGTTACATAATATCGAGCGGCGAAGGTTGAGAGACGCTAGTAACCCGTTTGAGATAAACGAGGTTCAATTTCGGAACCTATTCAGACTGAGTAGGGAGATGGCACTCTACGTACTAAATAACATTGCTCCTCGCCTGGCCGAGACCGAGAATCCGGTAGCAGTAACACCGATTTTAAGATATTTTTCGGTGTTGTACTTCTTTGCGACTGGCTCCTATCAACGGACTGTTGGTGAATCGTTTAGAATAGCCATGTCGCAACAGATGGTTTCGAAGTCAATACCGGAGATTTCTTTGGCCATACAACAAGGTTTGGCGTTTTGGGTCAAATTTCCGACTGAGGAAGACGATAGAAGGCGGATAAAGGCCCGATTTATGGAGATGACCCGATTCCCTGGAGTAATAGCTGCTATTGATTGCACTCACGTTGCAATTCTTGCTCCAGCGGAAGAGGAGCATAATTATGTTAATAGGAGAGGTTACCACTCCAAAAATGTACAACTTGTAAGTACGTACACATAATTACTGATATACGAGTACATATAAATTTTTTACAGATTTGCGACTATGATTTGAATATATTAAACGTTAACGCAACATACGTAGGTGCCACACATGATGCGTACATCTGGAGGCAGTCAGCAATTCAGAGAATAGTGCAGCAAATGTATTTGGGTGGTATGTATTTATTTAAAGTAGGTATTACTGTTTTCTTTAATACAATGAATTTCAGGAAACAGAACAACTTGGCTGGTTGGAGACTCAGGTTATCCACAGCAACCGTGGCTGATGACACCTGTGCTCAGACCACCTGAAAATACACCTGCGTTCCGTTATACAGAGAGGCAACGAATAGCGCGTAACTGTGTGGAGAGGTGTAATGGTGTTTTGAAAGGACGTTTTCGATGTCTGAACGGAGACCGTGTTTTACGATACGCTCCTGATAAAGTCGGACTTATCGTAAATGCTTGCTGCATATTGCATAATATATGCATTAAGAATCAGCCCAACGATGATATTGTGCCTCATATAGACGTAGACCATGATGATAATGATAACTATATAGATCGGAATGACATGGACGTGCAGCAGGAGGGACTTCAAGCACGAGCCAATGTTATGGAGATGTATTTTACGTAGCTTTTAGTCTTGCTTAGTTTTATTTTTAACTTTTATATTTGTTTTTTATTTATATACTTTCTTATTTAAGTTACTGTAAAACAAACCTAATATACGTTCAAAGTTTACAGAATGCTCTGTGTGTATTTATACAACTGTACGTGTCGTAAACTTTGAACGTATACTAGGTTTGTTTTATCGAGGACTGTCGCATAATAAAATAAATATTTATATATAAATAACTTATAGTCTTTTATTTCCAACATCAATAACTACAAAACACTGGTGCAAAATAAAACAAAACTATTATTCTAAAAAAAACTCTTATTAATTTTTTAATTTAAACAAGTAATTAATACTTTCATTTACTCGTTAATTTGTTTAGGGTGTCAGCCATAGATAAAACTCCTTGACTAATTGTCGTCAAAGTATTGTTTATCATGGATAAAATCTCTAGTGTCTTTTCGTTCATGGACAGAAGTTTATCTAATGACTGTGGCTTGCGATGCAGCGCTGTTCGCTGTATTTTCCTGCGCTTCCTGTCTGGTGGATTAGGACCATCTGCAGGTGACGTATCTCTGGGTGCAATATGGTCCTCCCGCTCGTTTGCCACAGATGGATGAGAAGGCTGTACATCATTGTTGTCAAGATTTGGCACCTGAAAAAGTTATTTTAAATTCTTTAAGAATATATCATTAATTAGGTTAATTGTTTACATCTTCCACTCCTAATTCCAGCACATTATCGCCAGTCACTGCCTTTCGTCCCATTATTTGTAGCAACCTCTCCTCTATTGTAGACAGGGGAGGGTGGACTGCTTCACCTCCGCCTGTTTGCCTAAGTCCTTGCTGCAATTTGCCTGCTTTCCCCTTTACTTTACTTTTCCAATCGGTTACTGCCTACGGTTGTATGAGATAAATAGAATGTAACTAATAATACACTAGAATGTGTTATTATTTCATACCCTTCTCCATTCATCTGTGGTTTTTTGTCCAAACCCCAACGCATTCAACTTATTCGAAACATCGTCCCACAAAATTTTTCCCTTTTCCCGTCCTGCCACGCCAACGAAACGTCCAGTAATTAATTCTGGACGTGTCTCCGCGATATCAAGAAAAAAATTCCAATGATTTTGGTTAACTTTCATTTTACCGCACAAATTTTGTCTGTTTACTAACTCCACCACGTGTATTCTATCTTTTTCCCACATATAAAGCAGTACCAAAGCGACACCTCTCTAGCTGTCGTCTGTAGGCGACAGTTGGGTAGTAGAAGGGGAAATCAAAACGATAGTCGAAATACGCACAGAGTGCCGACAAGGTAGAAAGCGATATATCGCCTCAAAGCGACAGTGCACAGAGTCCCACTACTGAATTGTCTGCCTTCTGATATCTCGTCCGGGTGCCCTACCTACCGACCTTCTTAGGTCGTATTTCTTCTGGCGTTCTCTGGCTGATGATGGATGGGCACCATGAACGCCACTACGAGGGCTGCCGCGGTCGACAACGTCCGGTATGCAACAGAGACTCCTTGGTATGTAAAACATACCAAAATACTAATTTGACTAATTTTACGTTCCTGAGTGTTCTATCCTTAATTAAATTGGACCTCCATTCAGGGATCGATGAAAAACAGGTCTTCTACATGTTTTAGTTGAACTGACTCGATATCCTTTTGGATAAATTTAGTTACCTTCATAAAAGTTCTGTAACAAGCTATACCATCCAATAAATATTATTATTATTATAATCTGAACCGTATTTTTTAAAAACTCTGTCGGTGTCACCCTTTCGTTTGGTAAATAACCCATCAAAAAGTGACAGGTTTCGAGGTTGGTGTAGAACAGCGTTTCCCAACTGCTTCCGCTGTCCTTTTCTCGCTCTCGGCTGACTCATAACGCCGCTCCGACCCAACCGGGTCGCGACCCGGTGTTTGGAATGCGGTATTCTAGAACAATCTATACACTTCCGAATTATGTTGTTTACTACGTTTTCTACCCATACTCGAAACTGCAACCAGTAGAGTAGACAAATACTAGTCAAGGCAGAACCCGTAAGAAAGTTCTCTTACGCTTGGGGTTGCCTAAGTGACTGTAAGTACATTGCGGATCACTATAACCGCTAATCAAGAAACGTGCATGTTCCACGTCGTTACTGCACGGTTAAGGTTAAGTTTACGGCAGTATAATCTGCGCTTAACACGGGTGACACTGTACTTGCTTATCGTAAACGTTCGGAGTAGGTTTTCCTTGTATGTTCTCCTTTAGATCCACTGAGGGCACAGCTCCTGGATGAAGGTGAAAGTTCATGGTTTTTGTTCCATACGTTCGATACGACAATACGTTATTTGACAAAACATGTTTACTACGTCCTTTGCATATGCTCCTCAAGATTAACCGTTATTTCTGTAAAACTCTGTATAAAAGGTAGCAACTTTGGTGTCACCAAATTTTTATGTTGGAGGTTCCAGCCCAGGAAGAATGCAACTAATTCGTCCATTGGCTGGTTTCATCGCGCAATTTAAAATTTTACTTACAAACTAAGCATGTTGATCTAGCACTCACATTCACATTGGAAGAATGTATATTACTATTTCAAACTTTTTATACATGAAAGAGGAGATCTTAAAGTGCTAAAATATAATTATATTTCTTTAATGGAAAATCTCGCTAGTATGGCTGCCTGAAGTTTCCCTTACTTGAATCTGGCTGACACGATAACTCAAGCTTCTGAAACAAAAAAAGAAAATACATTATTGAAAAGTAAACTTGTCGCTATCGCCCGATTACCTCAATTATCCACATGCATTCTACAAAAACAAAATGGCGGCTGTTCGAAATTTTCAGCCTCGTTTCTAAAAAAAGAAATGGTTTAAATATTAATGAGTACTCATAATTCTGGTAGGGACGATAACTACACGTGTGCAGAACATGCCATAAAATTTTCAGGTTGATAGGTGCAACAGCTTCTTTTTTAAAATGTCAGCCAGGTCGAAAAACGGAGTTTTGAGAAAAACACGTTTTACTTTGTCCCGACAAGATGATGTTTCTTAAGTTTTTTTTTAAATAGCTTCTTACCCTCATTCAGCAATGTCTGCTCTATATATTAACCCTTCACCTTCCTCGTAACTTTGATTTGTTTCTATTCTGGCATTCCTAATGGCCACCCTTTGTTCCTTATAAACTTGCAAGAGCTGATGAACGATTTATCCACCGGATTTTATACCGTTTCACATTTTTTAGAAATACACCTTGTGTTTGTGTAAACTACAGGCCGACAACCTGGCAGGGTTCGCCGGTCATTAAACCCCCTAAAAGCCACCCCTAACGTGTACGTTTGCGGTTTTTCGCAATTTGCCGCAAAGCGGTCACGATTTCGAAATTTCAGCTCCTGTGTACTTGTCGCATTGCGTTTGCCAGTTCGTAGCCTGCGAGTCCATGTTCGTCGGCGAGTTCTTCTATTTCGTCAGGGTCATCCTCATCCGCATCCACATCGTCAATAGGCAACCGCAATATTGTGCAGCACTGCGCAGGAATTTATAATGGAGCCAGCACGTGGCGGCCAATATTTGAGGACCCTATCTTTCAGGATACGATGAAACCGCATTTTCCAGTTCCAAAAACATCGTTCTACCACACAGCGAGCTATGCGATAGGTTTCACTGTACCTAGACTCTGGAGTACCATCTGGAGGATTTCTGACTGGCGTCATCAAAAATGGATCCAAATTGTAATCAGAATCCCCTGTACATTTTATGTGTAAGTGACATGTACAGTAATTCTTATTTTCATATATTACCAAGCAACCAACAATGACGCCTGCCCTCGTCAAACCTCCTCTGCAGTTCTGCACGTATATAGGAAGCTCGCTGTATGAATGCGTCATGGATTGCTCCTGCATATCCGTCATCGATTGCCAAAATTTTATAATTGAGGTCACAGATCTAAAAATTATTGCATATTTCTAAAAAGAGGTTCCTCTACTTTCCAGACTTTCAGACAATCATCACATTTTTCGAATGAAAACTCTTCCGGTTCAAGTAATTGTGTTCAATTTCATCTCCCGGATTGGTGATTGCAATGTGCGTCCCATCTATAACTCCAATTACGCCTGCGCCTATCATATCAAATTTATCCATATATCTACAAAACAATTATAAGTACATGTACCTCATTAAACAGTAACGTAGTAGTCGGTTACTAGTAGCAATGCTCGCCAACAAACCGAAGCAACATTGACTCTACAAGACCAGTTTTGTTGCAACGTTCACCATCACTACATGCTGTGCCCGACTACCTGAACCCCTAAATACTACAAACGTTTGTTTGATCGGCAAATATACGTCCTGACTCGGAAACCGGATCCACCTCTCGGCAAAATGTTGATTTATAGCGTCACTCACCTCCACTATACAATAATGCACTTGCGACTGGCTCATGCTAGAGACAACCCCTTGCCCAATGGTGCGCTGATAAGAACCCGTTGCAAAAAGAGCGGCGCATATGTGTTAATACCCGAAGGTTAGCCGGAATCCTCGTTCTTCTCCTAGCGACACTTAAATGGGGCTCAAGCCACTGGCACACGCTTCGCATCACTTCACGTGGAAAGCGGAACAACTCTATAAACCTATAAAATTAGTATGTATGGTAGCCTGTATGGATTAACAAAGAACTACATACCGAGCTTCTGGCAATTCAAATGGATTAGAGTGGTCACGAAGATTACGCTGTAAAACGGTCAGGTAGTTTTCATTGCCTTCATCGCTGCTGCTGCTTTCTTCTAATAGCGTCGCTAGTTGCAAGCCAATAAATGCAGCTGCCATCTAAAATAATAACATTCATTTCACCCAATTTCATAGTATAATAGCTTCAAATGATAAAATAATGTTACTTACGTTTATAGCGTCAAAGAATTGTAAATGACAAACTAAATTTAAATATGTCAATGTAGAAATGTAGAAATATAATTCGACAATCCAAACACGAGTGAAACCAAGTGAAACGAAACACGTGCGCGAATGAACGTTTAACCTCAAAATTGGTTTTGGGGGTTTTATGTTGTTGGTTATTAAAATTACAGCTTTGGCAACCCTTCGTCTAGCGTTCGACGGAAAATCATCCGGTTCGGTTGGCCCAGTGTTGCCACCCGGCTTGGCAGGAATGTTTTTTTCTGCCGTGTGTCGGACAAAGGGATCTATAATCCTGTCTGAAAAAAATATTTATTTGGTATTTTTCTTCTCGACATTTGAAAAAACTTCAAATGAGATTTTGCTTTAAAACAATTTTGATGTTACTGGGGGATTAAGATTACGTAATTTTGCGAAAATGGATATTTTTTAAAAGTACTATGCGTTAGTGCGCTATAAATGCAAAATTTCCAATATTTCCGAGTTGCTTTCTTCACTTCTTTTTATGTAATCTATGGCATATTCATCATCTGCAATTAAAAATTTGTAATTAAATGTAAAACTAGGATATGAAACATTCCCACTCCCAGTAGTCTCATTGCAAAAACGATTCGTCGATTTACTTCGTAGGCTCTATTGATTCTTGGAGAAGAATTTATGAATGTATCTCCATATTCACACTGGACGATTTAAAATCCGAGACCACGGCAGCTAGTCTTTCTAAATGTCACGTTCTTCTTACATTTTTTTGCAAATAATAAGCTCGCTGATTACACCAAAAACCACAAAAAAATTAATTAGGCGACAACCGTGAATGTTGTCAATGACGAAGCCTTCGTCTATGCCATCCGATTTTTTTCCGCTGACGTACTAGCAAACCTAGTTTCAGCTTGATTCGTGTGTTGGTTACCATGAAACTTCCATTATCGCGTACGTGATGGACGTTGCCAGTCGTAAGAGCAGTTTCCGTGTTTTCTCTCCATTTTTTTTAATAAAACTAATTATTAACTAACACTACACACAAGTTTGACACATTTCACAGTGATACAAAATGCGTAGAGGTTCTGCGCATCATTAATGGAAGCAGGTCATGCGCAGAAGTATGCTGCTGATTGCGAGAAGAACTTACCGGCTGGCTTGTTGCACATTCTAATACCACTTACCATAAGAACTCGTATAACAGTTAGGACCCGTTCATGGTCAACTTGAATAACTTCGAAAATATTTTACATATTGAGAAAACCTTTTAGGGTGTTATTATACATACCTAAAGCCATCGATTTATGAAAAGAAAAACGGTTTTAATGCAAAATATATAGTTTTATTTTACATTTTTTTTTATATTTGATTGGTTGTTTCTTTGTTATTTATGGTTCTAGTATAAAATATTATTACAATAAAAATAAATTTTGTTACACAATGTCCGCTGGCATCAACACTGAAATGAGGAATATACAGGGTGTTTCAGAAATAACAGCTAATCTTGAAGGAGCATTTTCTCAAGGACATAATAAGCTTGTTTACTCAAATAACGTATGGTCTAACTTAACGCATTCTTGAGAACATAAGTAAAGAAAGACGGAGTCCGTCCCTGTTCAACGCAAGAAAATCGACAGCACTCCAACACAGTTGTGTTGCACCTAATGATAAATCAACGCCGCCGGGAACATATCGGTCTCTCTTCACTCCGGCTTTTCTCGCTCACGGTAACAATAACCTCAATTTGCAATATCCATCTGCCAGGTTCAATCGTGGTCAGCTGTCTGGGTTTATCAACAATAAGAATCTTTAGGATTGTGGAATCTTAATGTGGGTGTATTTGTGTAGATTTGTTTTGTGTACAAGAGACGGATGGATGGCAATTGTATGGCTAGAATGCTTTTTTTCTGCAATATAATTTTGTTGGTTCTCGAAAGTCTGAATTATACTAGGTATACGTTTTTTCACCAAAATTGATTCTCTGTCCTTGGCGGATATGCTCCTTCAAGGTTAGCCGTTATTTCTGTATAGCCCTGTATATAGACAGCTAAAAATAATGGTAAACTATTAAGACATATTAATATATTAAATCTCACAAAACACCAAATATCCAGAATAAAATCTAATACTACTTACATGATATATAAAGACACTGGATGGAATATACATATGTATATAATCTACTAATTATTTCTAAACTGAAAAAGCTATATTGGTATCACACAAAACAACAAATAAAAATAATATTCTTACCGAACTACTATATTCGTATATATTTTTTGTGCTGTCACACTCGAAACCAGCTGATTTCGTCAGAGGTTGGAGAACCGCTAATGAACTTTGCCGCTCTAGTGCGGCAAAGTATAAAATACAAATTTCAAATAAACTAAGATCACCAATTTGATTGTTTGTTGATAAGGATATCAACCCGTTGTTATATCTAATACTAAAAACGATAAATTTAGAAAATTGTAAATAAAGTATAGCCACGAGTGTAGTTTTTTTATTTTAGTATGTTGGTACGCATGTGACATCTACAGAGTAATGAACAAATATAAATCTGTCAGAATTTGAATTTTAATTTTTATTCTTGACGTTTCGTCGAAGTGGTGTCAACCTAACATTTCATATACAGAAATATCACCATTTTTTATTTTTTTTTAAATACATATTTACTAAAAAGCAGCACAAAAAACGTCACTCCTGCCGAAAACTACATAGCGCGACTCGCTCACATGCGACGCCCCTCCTTCGGCGTCGTGCCGCATTACCGCTCGTCGCGCTATTCCGTACTTTCGGCACTCGTAACATAAACTACTATTATAATAGTGGTATCACATATATCACAGGAAAAGAACACAATAAAATAAAACAATATTGTTTGAGCAGTTTTGATGTTATAACCGAATGCAAGAAGGGCGAAAAGGATATGGCGGAAAAACCCACCGATTACGTGCAAAGGCTGCTGTTTCGTCGGATGGTGTCCAAACCTGCTTTTTCTCAAACCACTAGATCTAGACTTTTGTTCTGTAAGCTATATGATGTCTTTCCATTATTTTCGCAATAACAGCGGGGGTACCTCTTTCTCATTTTCAATCGTGTCAGAAGACAACAAAATTTATGCAAGGATGTTCTTTTTTTAAAAGATTTCTAACATTTCTTCCATCTGGTCAAGATATTCAAAGTGTAATCTATCTTCCACGTCCAGTTTGCTTATTGTTGTGTTACTTTTTTTGTCATTTCACTCAAGTACTCTCCATTTGTTTTCGCAGTTAGCTGCGAGCAGTACTGCAGCAAATTCTAAGCAATTAATGTATATTGTGGATTTTCAAGGCTTCCAGTATAAGGACAGTGATTTTTTATCAAGGAATTGGCTATTTGCAATGTTAGTACTGGTAGTAGGGGTATTCCGATACACCTTGCTGTACCGGTATCGCGTATCGTGTTGTATCGCATCGAATGTACGGGTTCTGTACCATACCGGAGGATAAAGTACCGGCACCGATGTACCGGTACATATTTTCGATACACTTTTTTATTTTTACTTTATCATACGCAGTATGTTAAGTATTGTAATCGTGCCAAAAAAAATTTTTGAGATTTTAGCGGAAATATGTCTTTTTGGGTCCCCTGAACATTTTTGACCAAGGTACAAAAAAATGTCTGTGTCTGTGTGTGTGTATGTGTACCCGTTTTTGTGGCCACGATTCCAGAGAAACTACTAAAGGTATCGCGACGAAACTTCATATTTAGAAGTTTCATAACCAAACTTAGAGCTGAAAAGCATTCTGTTGAAAAGGGTCCAAAGGAACTGGAGGTTTAGTCTTAGCATTTTTGAAAGATTTTGCAAATAAGCCGCCATTTCTGGAATTTCGTCGAAATAGTTAAATAATAAATTAAAGATGAGGAAATTCTGAATAACTTATGACTATGACATTTTTTTGTACAATCAATAGTATAGTTGCATGAGCAAATTCTATTTCATCGACATCGGTCGTACTGCATTTAAACTAGTAGCCAGGATGTCAGAAATTATGATTCTAATGACAGTAGGTAATGTCAGGCTAATGTTTTGACATGATTTTGACAACACCTACTGTCAATATAAGGTGCGTTCGGATATTGTACACCGTCACTTTTTACACCCAATAACACGTAATGTCATTTGAACGGTGTATCCGATGTCAACGGTGTACAATATCCGAACGCAGCTTAATCGACATAATATCTGTCTAGTTCTACTAGTTTTATTTTAATGCAGATATAGGCGATCTCGATCAAATAGAATCTCATGCAGCTAAATTATAAATTTTATATATAGTATGATAAAGTCATGTGCCTGGCCACATCAGATTTTTTTAACACATAAATACGTTACTGAATAAACATTTAATGATTTGTGTTAAATAAACTAAACGAAGAATATATACAATAAAAAGTAGACTATTTTAAATACGTCTAAATTATAATCCGTTGTTATGTAGTCAAGGATCCTTCCGTAAAAATTCCAGGCGAATGAAATGTCTGTAAAATTGTTGTACAGACAATTACATAGAAGATGCGCTTTGGGTGCCTGAGCGCTACCAGTCCTAACCCTCCCGTAATCTATGTTTTTAATTATTTAAATTAATTAAAAAAATATCTGACTATAAAATATAAAAAATATCATCATCAAATCATAAGATTTAATTAGTTTTATAGAAATAAATTTGGGTGCCTCGCCAAGTACTTTCAAACTTTTTTCTAATGCTGTTCCATCGTTAGTGTACCAATCGACTTACAAGTTAATGCTTCGTCAAATTAGTTGAAATTAACACAGCCAGAAAGTAATATAAATGTTCCATTAAAGAAAAAATCTATATTTTATTTGCTACATCTAACTGCAACAACGACATCAGATGTCTTTTAAGTCGGTGGATACAGGAGTCAGGAACAACGGAAAACAAAGTATATTGTGTACCAAGCCGACAAAGTGGTTGTTTTCCGGGCCGAGAGAAGAGTAGCACATGCGAGCGTAGCGAGCCTGGGCACTTCTTGAGACTCGGAAAACCACTTTCTGGGCGTGGTGCACACAATTTTTTATCCTACACAACAATATCGTAATAAAATCACCCTTTTCTAAAGACTAATCACTGACATATTGGCTTTTGACAAATAAACGTCAACGGATTTTGATTTCAAAAGGCGATTTCGCGTGGAACGGTTCGGTTGCGGTTCGACTACCGATTTGAACCAACCATTTTCACATGGCGATTGATGACGTAACGGTTGCAGTTGGTTCAATTCGGTCCGTCAAAATGTTGAACCTGCCTGGCAAGACGGTTTGAAATATCGGTTCGTTTGGGTTGTATGAATCGAACCGGTTCATTTTCCGTCGAGCGGTTACTGACGTTTTAAAAATGATGACGATTTAGAACCGCTCTGTCAACCACATCCAACCGCCAACCGGAACCAAATCGAACCGTTTAGCCACGCGAAATCGCCTAACGTTTTAATCGCAAACGTCATAATCGCAAACATCAAACCTCATCGAAAGCTGTGTTTTGATTTGAATTGGACAGACCATTCGGTTTCCACCTATAGGGACCATTATTTTCACGGCTAGCGCTGAAAAGTGTTCCTTACAGGTCTGGCTCTTTGATTATATATATTACATGGATTGAGTGAAAGAGAGAGACAGATGTACCCGAGGGGATTGACTGAGATAGCGATAATTAGGATAGAATGACTAGGTGGCGCGTAGAATATGCTCTTCTCTGATAATGGCGCTAGATGGCGTTACGGAGAACTTTTAAATTAATATGGGTGATGATTTGAAACATGTTAAAGGTAAAATAGATTTTTTAACATGTATTAATTTTGTGTACTTGTGTCTAATTATGTTATTTTTAGTGGAAACTAATTTTGCATTATGATGTATCCGTGTGGTTACATATCTGCCAAGCTTTAAAGGTTATGTGTATATGTGGGGTTATGTTGGATATGGCAATTGGCAAGTGGTCCAGCATCAGAGTGAAGATAGTCACTGTCCTAAGTATCTCTGTCTTTCTTCAATTTTATTAAACCATCCTTGTCAATCCCTCGGGAACATACTTTTGTTAAAAGACAGATAGAGTTAGCTCAATCCATATGTAATATATATAATCAAAGGTCTGGCTGGGCCTGGCGCGAGCAAATAGCATCTTTCGTGTCTCCATAGACACGCGAAAATAACATTTTCGCATCGTGTAGGATAAAAAAAGTTTAATGTCCACAGGTATCGGATAGGACTTGGTAAGGCACTCAAATTTATTGCAAGCAATGCATGATCTTATAATTTGATGTTAATTTTAATATTTTATATATGTTTTAAATATATTTTATTACATTTAAAAACTAATTTAAAATAGATACGAGTTGGTTAGGACAGGTTGCTCAAAGGCACCTAAAACGCATCTTATTGTCTGTAGTAACAATTTAGACACATTTCACGCTGTAAGTTTATCGGCTGGAATTTTTACGGTCGGCTCGTAGACTATTCGGGATTAGCAAAAAAAAGTTTGCACTTTCCACCCAACTTAGTTTTAATGAACACTTTCCGTATGGAAAGTGTATACTACTCGAATAACGTGGCATGTTTGTGTGTATTTTGCTTATAAAAACCACTATGGCAAATGAATGTAGAAACAAAGATTTGCACTCCAAGTGAGGTTAAATTATACTGCCGTGCTAGTTCTAAAGGGCGTATCTGCACATTTGGTCAAAATTGGGTTAGGTACATTTTTAGATACTTCTTCATCAGTTTTATGTGTGCGTAAAACAAAAAAAGCGAATAAGATTAATTAACCGCATCTAAATTGCTGTTCAAATATGGGCGTATCTTTAAATTGTTAATCTCTGTTAGATAAAAAATGCGTATGTGATTTTGTTAAGTAAAAAGGTCGTATCTGCTAAAACATTAGCAGTAGTAGGCGTATCTGCAATTTTAAGAGTCAGATACGGCCTTTTCAACTAACAAATTGTATGCGCATGCGCAGTTCTCCGTTAGACTTTGAGGTTATTTCTGCGCCGTTTTGAGTTTCAAACGTCACACCGTGTGTGTTACTTTGCAATAATGGACACAGAAAAGCTGCGCATTTCTGCAACATTGAATAATTTACTGAAACGGAAAATTAAAACCTTCAAACATGTGTGAAGTCACGTAGGAGAACTGTCGATCCGGACTTCGAATTTACAAATGAATTCAACTCGACAGATTCTGAAGAGTCAGAAGAATCCATCCCGATATGCGGTAAGTATTGTTCGTTTATGTAGTATGTGTTTTATTAAGTCCACATATTTTTCCCAGAAGTAAGATCAGAGTCAGGACAAACTAACGTTAATAAACGGATAAATATCATAAGCAATGTGCTTATACATCCATCTGTTTCGACCTCAGGCGTTGTCACTACAGGTCAATTAAATGGAACAAATGTGACAATAAACCTGGTACAAAATATACTTGACAACATTTTAATTAATGTAGAAAAATTAGCGCTGCTACCAACACTTACAAAGAGTGGAAACCCTAGAAAACGTAAAAAGTACATACACTCTTTGGCCGAAAGAAAGCAAAAGATGCAACAAAGAAGTTATATTTTTAATAACGTATGTCAAACATTTACAAAAAGAAAAACAACTGGAGCAGAGACATCGCGACGAGTAAACACCAAGACATACACATTTAAAGATCACAATGGAGTGAGAACTAAAGTCCGTAAAGTATTTTTTCTTACCACCCTGGGCTTTAAGAAAACGAATGACAAAATAATTAGAAATATGTTGTCGAAAACTGACAAAAACGCTATTGCCCTAAAGACCGACGGGCGTGGGATGAATAATAAAAGAAAAATTGATCATGAAAAAATTGTCGAACACATTGAATCCTTCAAACCCAGCATTGCACATTATCGCCGTGAACATGCGCCGTTCAGGAAGTATCTACTCAGTGATATAACAATCACATTAATGTATAATCATTTCAAAGAAAAATACCGAAATGTACAATTCTCCTACTGCCTCTACAGAGAGGTTGTAAACAGCCTCAATATATCCTTTTCAAAATTAGGGCATGAAGAATGTTGGACATGCGAAATTTTCCTAAAACATACAAAAAATAGTGGTCAGCAAGGACTTCTTAAATGTTGAATGTGACGCATGCACGTCTTGGAGTGAACATCATGAAATGTATCTATCTGCAAGAGCACTGTATCAAAAGGACTGTGAAGAATCCGACGTAGTTGTTACAGTGGATTTGCAGAAGGTAATTTTCTTAAATAAAATATAATAACATTCTAATGCAAGATCTTTTAGGTGATAATGCTTCCCCGCTGTGACACTTTCAAACAGATCATTTTTGCACCTAGGTTAATTGCCTATAATGAAAGTTTTATACCGGGAGGCACAAAACCTGCAGTGCCACCATTTGCAGCAGTGTGGCATGAAGCCACTGCAGGAAGAAGCCAGAAAGACATAATAAGTGCCTTTTACAAATATTTTCTTCAAATTCGGAATATCGAACACGTAATTTAATGGGTAGACAATTGCGCGGCCCAAAACAAAAATTGGTGTCTTTATAGCTTTTTTCTATACCTTGTTAATTGTGATGAGGTTGCACTGAAACATTTGGAGGTAAAATACTTCGAATCTGGTCACACATTTATGGCTGCAGATTCTTTCCACCATGCCGTAGAGACTTCACTAAAACGTAAAGGCAAAGTTTATGACTTTAACGATTACATAGAGGCTGTACAAAACGCATTTAAAAGAAACACTGTCGTCACGCAACTTGACGTAAGTTCATTTCTTGAATGGGAAGACCACACCTCCCAGTACAAGCTGAACAAAATAACTCCACGACCGTATCTAAATTCAATGGTTCATGTCAATTTTAGAAGAGGTGATATAATCATGTCATATTCTCAGTTATTTGGAGGTCCGTTCACGTCAGTAAACTTTTTAAACCACAAAGTGTTTAAAACTGGAATCCCTTTGCCAAAATGTAAAGGCATCCCAAAAGGAATTTCTAAAGTAAGAAAAGAAATCATTTTGTCCAAAATTGGACCAATTCTTCCTAATAATAGATTGAAGTTTTGGCAAAATCTGCCAACAAATGACATTGAGTCAGAAATTGAGGACATCTAAAAGTCGATGTAATACAATCACGTGCAAAAGCGATTGTTTAGTTATATTGATTCTGTTGTTTGTTAATAAACATTAATGATTTATTAATTCCCAAATTAATTCCCAATTCTTGTTTTGTATTAATAGAAGATAATTTATAATTTATTTCTTTTGGGTAGAATTTATCTTGTTTATAATATAATGTAATAATATTCTTCTTGTCAATAAATACTTCTAAAACGTTGTAATGTGTTTCTCATGTAATAATGTACCAACCTAATTATAAGTCTGTTCTAATACGCGCAAAGTACCGTACACGTACGGTTTTTTATATGGGTAAACTCATATACTATATGCTATTGAGATAATGTACCGAAACAAATGTGTTAGTTTAAAAAGGCGTATCTGCCGACCGCGGTGAACTATGTTAGTAAGAAAAGGCGTATCTATCAAAAGTCAAATTTGCACGCAAGTAACAGAGCTTAAGCGAGACGCGGTAAGTAACATTATTTTGCATTGAACATTTATGCAGCTAGAATTAGTATTTTCATAATAGATTGGACGGCATAACAAAAAACACAAAAAGTCAATTATCTCGGATACTACTTTTGTGCAGATACGCCCTTTAGAACTAACACGGTAGTATAGTCAAGTCCGAAATTCCCCCGATCATTTACCGACACTGTAAACAACAAGACCCATAAGCAATTGCAGATTCCTTCGTTGGGATAACTGTCAGTTGTAAAATAAACTCAATATTGGTTGCCGCTAGAGTACGCTAGTAGTCGGCAACACCAACACCAAATGCCGCATCAATATAACCAATGTACATGTGATATCTCGATACAATATCGGCAAAAAACGTATCGTATCGTACCGTATTGCATGCTATTGTACCGGTACAAAATATCGGGTATCGGAAGGCAAAGTACCGGTACTTCAAAATGTCGTATCGTATCAAACACTCCTAACTGGTAGTGGTCTACACACACGTATTGAGCTCTCACATAAATTGGGATGGTATAAAACATCTGTGAGGGATCACAGATAATATATGTGGCTTAAATTGGAAGCAAACTTCAGATTTTACCACTACAGTACCACACGAGGATATTTCGAAATATTTAAAAGACGCAGTTGGGAATAAAATTGCTATAATCAAAGGTCGGAATAAAAAAAAATATGCTTTTTAAGAAATTTCTTTCTGTTATTATAGATATTGATAAAATTGGTCCTAATTTAACAAAGTTACGTACTTTAAGTGTTAACTATCACTGCAAATGTCATTTATTAAACAGTGTTGATTTAAATTGTGCTCTGCGCAATGTACATGTATTGTATAATTCGATTATACAATAAAACAAAATTATCAACTATATATAAAACTAAAAGAAAATGTAATATTTGTTATTTATAAATAATTACTCATTTAACCCAACCTTTAGACAAAATAAATAAGTATTCTTCAGGGAGGTGTGCCAAGCTTTATAAGGCCAAACAAAAGCTGCAGCATTGATAATAGCTGCTTGCAAAGCAATCAACGGTTCGGACTCACTAATGATATGCTCGAGCACATTAGAACGCTTTGGCTCACAGCTACTGTCAAGACTACAGCATGTGTTTGTCCTAATCGTAGAGAAATTAAATGAATGTAACAAAACCTGAGACTTCTTATCGTAAATGTCTAGGTGTGACCCAATATCGAGTTTATTTGTATTCTCTACAGTCTTTATTTCCACATCATCAAAATAATAACTAAATGAAATAAATAAAAACGGTTTATTGTATTATATTTACAAAATATTCCTAATAATATACTCCTGTGTATTTATTATACAGCATGCAAGATGTACATTGTACAATCTCATCCAGATGTTGTATTAGATTTTGATTTACACAACTATGTAATGATAACATTTTAAAATTTCTAATACGATTTATTACGCGTTCCACATGGATCCTAAGACTTGCAATTCTCTTTGTCTGTAAGACATCTTCCGCAGACAGTTCACCTCCTGTGACGCTGGGTGGCCTTACCAAGGAACATTCAAATTTTCTCAATTCAGTTTCGATTCCTTTGAATCCTCTATCCGCCATAACAATCATGTTTTGGTCAAGTTATCTAAATAAGTACAATTTGATACAATGACCATATCACTTGCCCGACCACCAAATCCGGGTGAAATAAAATTAATTAATCCATACATGATATCAAGTATTTTATCGTGTTATTTTTTTATATTCTGACCAGGTAGGAGCTTGATGCATGGCAGAGGATGGCTTTTCGATTATAATTTCGAAGCAATCTATAATAGATACAACCTTGCCATACCTTAATCCGCTGCTTAATTTATATAAGGTTTGTTTAAATATATGAGCTGTTTGCGAAATACTGAGTCCAAAATCATCGGAAAGAGCTTTAAACTCTATATCTAGGGAAACTTTCTGTAATACAATATACAGTGTGTCCACGTAAGTCCGCACCATATTGAAAAAATTTTTATTGTGTATTTCTCAGAAAATTCTATTCTTTATAAAAGTTGGCGGCTTATATGAAACCAAAACTGAAACCGTCAAATATGTAAATTTCGGTGCTATATACCGAGCGATACAGAATATATGAATTTGTGATAAGAGTAAAGTACCTTTATTTTCATTATTATCTATAAACTTTATTTGGAAATGTTGTTTAGAAGTAAAAATTATATTCAAATGTGACGTCACAACCACCTACCTCGAAAAAAAATATTTTCAGTTTTTTTTTTTAATTATTACTCTTGCGACAGATATTAGTCAATGCCAGTGATACTGAAAGGTTCTTTTTAATATATTTTTTTTAGAAATTTGAATACATTTTTTATATTTTTTGGTTATTTTGGTATGATAACTAATGTTTATTTAGAACATTAGTACTCATTTTCTTGGTGCGAAGTTGATATTTCACCCTGTAGATATTAATATATCATACAATAACTAATTCAGGAGTGTGTCTTACCTTTTATTCAGTTAATATTAATGACTGTGGATAGTTTTATAATAGTAGTTATCCATCTACAGCGCGCGATTCTCAAGTGGTCGTACGCGCGGTACTACCACTTATGAAATTTTATGTTCACTGATAATATTTTAATAAAAATAACTAAAGCATCAAAGATCTATTGTTTCTTCAATTAATTTTGGCTGACTTACCCGTTATTAAGTTAATAACTATTATGGTTAATAATGCTAATTTAATATCTATGAACTTATTTTATTTCTACTACTTACAATTACAAAAATACATACATTACAAATTAAAAAAACTTAACATCGAAAGATTTGTTAAATATCGATTCATCATGTTTCTGTGTGGTGTCCGTCCCGTTTTATGCATAAACACATTCTTTTAGAAACATCTTTGGCCGCATTACTAAAAAACTCGGTGGAATGTTCGGGATAGAATGTTCTATAGTTTCCTCTAAATGAGTTATATCGCTAAATGGTCGGTGTTCGTATCCTTTATTTTTTACGTAACCCCACAAAAATAAATATAACGGGGTAAAGTCGGGGGATCTAGGTGGCCAGGATCTTGATTCCGAATTTCTGCCTATCCAGCGATGGCCAAATTTATGATTTAAAAAGTTCTTGACAGAGCACATTATCACATTAGTCTTAAAATGGTACTGATCTCGGCATTCTATTGTAAATTTCGGGTTTTTATGTGTCCACCACTGGCAATTTTGTGAAGAAACAGTCCCATTTAACGTAAATGTTGCCTCGTCTGTTCAAAGAATATTTTTAAAAAAAGATCTGTTCTCTCTTCATGGAGGAAGATGGAGTCGCTATACACTTACGCAGCGAGAGAATGGCCCCGGGGAGCGGGGCTAACGTGACACTAAACTACCCTGACAATTGGCCACCTGCCAGGTCCGGATTAACTCTGAAATTGGCCAGAAATTTCAAGAAATTTTTCCTGTAATATATTGTAATGTGTCGAGTCGGTACATTATAAAAACACGCTGTATGGACACTTTTAAGAATTTATTTAGTCATTTTTTTTTTTAAAACATTTAATAAACATATTTCAAAACATGTTCGTGCGTTCGGCCAGTACAGGCCTGTACATTGTTGACATATATAGTTACTTACCGATGAAATGTTACCCCGGTCGAAATCTGGTTTATAGCTGATTTTCTGCTGTTGCAGCTGCGAACAGCGCAATTAGACGTTATTTTTTATGTATATCTTCATACAAATTCACTACAATATCTTTAAACAAACTGATAAAAGCTAAATAAATAATATAGTAACACGTCAACGTTGCGAATGTCACTTTGACATTAAAGATCCTCCGGAGTGGGGAAAGTGGTCCCATATCCGAGCGCTTATGACAACTCCTCCTTCCTCCATGGTTCTCTTCCATTTTCCCCCCAAACCAGATGGCAAAGTCATACCTGATGCCGAAGTCTCTGTCTTTTAGTGTACCTTACGTATTTTGGTTTATAAGGGTGATACTTGTTTATTTATGGCCGGTTTCTGGAACGACCGGTAACTCTCTGGGTACAGTTACCTGACCGGTATATGCGCATTTCGGTTTCTGGTACGCATTTACCACGCTGTTGTTAGGTAACTCGTTGTGACGAGGGGTTACCGGTTGGTTATCCAACTTCACCCTGTTGAAGTGACTTTTGTTGTGGCACATTCGCAACTACCTTCGCTAATATATCTGCACGCTGTCGCTGCGTAAGGTTAGGTTATTTATGGGTTATTTTGTTGAATTGCATTTTGTTTCGATTGTTTTGAAGAGAGAATTGAGTTGTTTATTTGAAATAATTGAATATGAGTATAAAGTACTATAAAGGTTTGTGTAATAACCATTATCATAAATGTTGTATATATTAAGGTGTCTTTGTTTACAGTACAATACAAACGTGAAATGCATTCGTCTTCCTCATCGTCGTCATCATCTGGTGTGAGCTTATGGAATATGTACATGCTGTACCGCAAGTAAGAAGTTTTAAAGATAGAAGCAATCCCTTTAAATTATATTCCGAAGATGAATTTCATACAAGATTCCGGTTGACAAAAGCTACCGTTGTTTCAGTCTTTGAAAAAATTAAAGATCATATTAGTCCAACAACACATAGAAACAAGAGTATTTCTGGACTGAACCAATTATTAATCACCTTAAGGTATTTGGCTACAGGTACGTTCCAAATTGTAATTGGGGATACGTTTGGTACACACAAATCAACGATATACAAAATTTTAAAAAAAGTCATACGGTCTATTGCGGCGCTGAACATAGATTATATTAAAATGCCAAGTACGCCAGAGGAAATTGCCGAATCAAAAGCCACATTTGAAGGAATGTATGGGTTTCCTTTCGTAATTGGTGTGGATGTCTTGATGGGAGCCACATTAAAATCCAGTCAGTCGGCGGTGGCCTAGCTGAACGGTACAGGAATAGAAAAGGTTTTTTTTCCTATAACATACAGGTAGTGTGTGATGCACAATTAAAAATTTGTGCTATTGATGCAAGATGGCCAGGAAGTACCCACGATAGCACAATGTTCAATGGATGATTCCTACATGCAAGGTTTGAACGGGGTGATGTTCCCCATTGCTTGCTTCTCGGTGACAACGCATACCCGTGCAAGCGATTCCTTATGACACCTCTCATAAATCCACAAACTCCAGGTGAAATTCGGTACAATTATTCTCACATACGAGAGTGTTTTGGCGTTTTAAAGAGACGCTTCCCAGCTCTTCGTCTAGAAATGATGACAGCAAGGGAAACCACATTGACAGCCATAGTTGGTGCAGCAATTTTACATAACATTGCTATTGATGAGAACAATGTTCTACAAGTTGAAAATGCTGTAGAAAATGCTGATCAAATGATGAAGAAAATGCTGAATAAAATGGTCCTATCGATATTGAAGGACATGCCATCAGAAATGTGATAATACGCGATTATTTTAAATGTAAAAGTAAATGTAAGTTTATTTAAATATTACATGGACGTGCTTACACTGTGTATATTTGAATAACAAAATGCAAATGCACATCATGCATGAGACCTCCTTCTGTCCTTATCCGAGAATGGCTTTCGTCTGTCTCAGGATTCGGGTATCGAAGGCATTAATTTTTGATTAATTTATTTGTTGTCTTCCATTATTTTCTTCAATATACTTACATATTTCCTTTGATTGTTTAATTTTTTAAATATAAATAAACTAAATAATAGAAAAATTAAAACAGGTAAGTATAACACAATATTTTTATTTAGGTATGTGTATATAACACTGAATATTAATATAATATAGTCATAGTAACTTTAAATAATATAATAGACCAGGCAATAGAGACATTTTCGTGACAACAATAGTATCAGCAAGCCGCCGGTCCAGGTCACGTGGAACAGTCCGTAGATGTATTGTGATGTGTCTTCGACTAGCAAATATCATTACTTAATTTGTTATAAACAAAAAACCTAAAAAAATCGCGATTTTTTTCGTTGTTTTCTTGTAAAAGCTGAACCGATGGAGCAATCTTGATAGTCAACAGACGAATTGTAGAGAATGAAAAGACGAAAAAAATGAACCCTACACGGACCCGATCGGATTAATATTAACGGAGGAAATTCGGAAGAACCGGAGAAATCTGCGTTTTTTTTTCAAAAATTCATAACTCCGCTTTTCGCGAGAAAGTAGCGATTGATGGGTAGTTTAAGTGTGCACAACCCAGGCGGTGTCCGATGATTAGTTTTTGCACAATTGCGAGTTGAATTTTTTTATGCAATATGGTTCGGCGAGCCTAGATGCTTCGGAGGTGGTCCGATTTTAATTTTTTTACGTATTTCGAAAGTAGACGTTTTGTAGCACAATACTTCTGATTTTCGGTCAAGTTTGCATGCATTTTTCGCCTATTTCGCAACATTTTAACGCAAAATCAGAAGCAAAACGTTTTGTAGCACAATACTTCTACTTTCGAAATACGTTAAAAAAGTTAAAATCGAACCACCTCCGACGCATCCAGGCTCGCCGAACCTTATTGCATAAAAAAAATTCAAATCGCAATTGTGCAAAAACTAATCATCGGACAACGCCTGGGTTGTGCACACTTAATGTAACCATCAATCGCTACTTTCTCGCGAAAAGCCTGCGTTACAACTTTGAAAATTGCAGATTTATGAATTTTTTAAAAAAATGCAGATTTCTTCGGTTCTTCCGAATTTCCTCCGTTAATATTAATCCGATCGGGTCCGTCTAGGGTTCATTTTTTTCGTCTTTTCATTCTCTACAATTCGTCTGTAGTTTCGACAGTATCAAGATTGCTCCAGCGGTTCAGCTTTTACAAGCAAACAACGAAAAAAAGCACGACTTTTTTAGGTTTTTTGTTTATAACAAATTAAGTAATGATATTTGCTAGTCGAAAACACATCTACGGACTGTTCCGCGTGAACTGGGACTGGCGGCTTGCTGATACTATTTTTGTCACGAAAAAGTCTCTATTGCCTGGTGTATAATAAAAACTTAACACAATAATATAGTAATAAGTAATACCTTTCAGTATAATATAATATTAAACTTTTAATAAACATGGAAAGAAGACCCTGCAGCAAATAAAGAGGTATATGTATATTGGCATCATTTGTGTGAGGTGGTCATTGGATTTTCTTTGATATCTGCACATATACCTATAGCTATCTAGAAATGATGTCAATATACATATAGGTACCGCCTTGGTTCAGCAGAGGTTTGAAATATAACAACAACATAACAAATATAATACCACTTCAATCTATTACCACTAAATATTATTTTATAAAATGTTTTAGTCCTTTTCTGTTTCAGTACTTCACTGACTAGCTCTGCGATTAATTTAGATGTTTCGGTCTGTTGTTTGATGAAATTAATCTGTCCCTCTTTAAGTTGTACCTGTTGTTCCTTTAAATTATTGTCCAGCGCCTGAGTTGAGGTATTTAATTGTTGCTTTAATAACAAATGTTGATATTCTTTAATTTCTGTGTCCAAGCGTGCTTGTTTTATTTTTTCGCCAAACAATTCCTCCTCATGTTTTGTTTTTGTTTTTTTCCTTTCTACAATGGAATGCCCTACATCATTCAAATACCTTTGTCGCCCGCCACTATACTTCAGTGATATACTTGCTGGTGTTCTTGCAGTACTTTGATTATGTGTGCTAGTATTTGAATGACGTACTTGGTACTTGCCGGTTGAGAGGTAGTGATAGAGGATGTGCTAGCAGTGGCAGCAGTGGGAGTGGTAGAAGTTGCAGTGGTTTCTGTTATCACTGCAACAGCTGTTGTAGTGGTAGCAGTGGCAGAGGCTCCTGAACTGTAAGCACTGATAAAGATGATTTCATCTTCATCCTTTTCTGAAACTATAAATATACATAATTTTAATTAAATAATGCACATTCAACAACACCTTCAAAAAATTATAACAATGATAAAAAACAATATTTAAAATTCAGAAGTAAATAAAATAAAACGCTCATTCAGTCTCTGGTTTTTTTTTGTCCTTTATTTAAGATATTGCTGTCGTTTCGCTGCGTATCTTCAGCTTCATCAGGGCCTAAAATATACAATGCTTTGACTTAGTTGCTATAATGAATCGGGTACAATATCACAATATATTCTGTTATATAAAAAGAGAGGGGTTTACATACTTGTGTACATACAGAACATATTGTGATATTGTAGCCGATTCTTTATAGAAACTAAGTCAAACCATTGTATATTTTAGGCCCTGATGAAGCTGAAGATACGCAGCGAAACGTCGGCAATGTCTTAAATAAAGGACCAAAAAAACCATAGACTGAACGAGTATTTTTTTTATTATGAATCTATGAATCATTTTTTTGTCTATCGAATCCGAAGCCGGTACAAAAGTGCCACCTCCAGCTTTAATTTGTTCCACCTAAAACATAAATAATATTAATGAAGTATTAAAATACTAATAATTTATGTATTAAATATACACATGGGGTAAAATGTGCCCACAGCAAAATTCTTGATCTTCAATATTGTTTGGCATGTGCAATTGAAAATATAAACAGTCTGACTACGATTACAATTTAGTATAATTTTTAAATTGGAGTTCTAAAGTTTTTTGTGGTCTTGATAAAAAATAAATGGAACGTGTCAATGGATGAATTGATTAAAAGTGAGTATATATCTTAAGCTCATGAATATATACTTTATGCTCATGAAAGTATACTTTGTATTCCATAGATTGCAGTAGATACTCCAACTGATAAGTATAAAATCTGGAGCATATGCCTACTGTCAACAGGTGTACTCAATTGTTTGACCATAAAGCATATACTCATTTTTATTCATCAACCAATATATTCCATCATTTAAAAAGTTCCCAAGAAAAAATTCAAATACTTACCATGTTATGAAGCTACAAATTTGAAGTCCTTTGGAATATACAGGTTGGTTTAGCATTGAGATATTGACACGTTACTTTAGCTGTTTTAGCCAATTTTAGCCAACTTTAGCCAATTACATGTATTACGCACTCACTACGTTTAACTCTAGCGTACCCTGGGGCAATTAGCGCTGGCCCGTTCGGCATCGTAATGGGAACGCGGCAACGTCAAGCATAACATCAAGTCAGAAGTGACATAACCTTAAAAAATAATACAAACCTTTATGGATTCGCCATAGTCCTGTTTATTCAAATATATCGAATATGTTTCAGTCGTTAAGGGTCTTTTAACAATAATGTGCAAAATTGACCGGGTTAATCCATTTTTACAAGAATTTTACGTTGTTAACAAGCACCTAACCTATTACAAAACGACAAATGTCACTGATGTCAGTTGATCGGTGTTACAAGCACTGGACTGCGTTCAGGAACAACACTCGGAGTAGATGGAGCGCGCTCTAGTTGCTCCACTTCCGTTCAGAAACGCCAAAACTTCAAACAGAGCAGTTACTCCCTGTCGTTCAGAAACGACAGGAGTAAACGCTCGGAGCGCGCTCGATTATACCATGTTCGGACTTGGTACAAATGGACGAAAAGTGATTTAATAGGTTATGATTTATGGCGTTAGACAGGATTTAGGGCAGGTGTCATCTAGGTCAAGGGTGGCCAACAAGTCGATCGCGATCGACCGGAAGTCAATTTTGGTCGATCGCTCGCGATGTCTTGACTTAATTGTGATGGTGGGTTTAGTCACCTTTATATAGTAGCAAATAAGCCTGACTATAACCCTATTAAGGTAACGGTTGTTAAATTGCCCAACGTACTACTTGAACAGTGAAGAACCTTTGATTTTCTCCCTAATTATATAACCCTATTGTTAGCGAATGTGGAAGATGTAAGATAGTTTCGAATCAAGTTTCGATCACACAGAACTGTCCGTTTACCGATAGCAGTTTTTTGCTTATCGCATTATAACATTTGTTATGGATAGAGTAGTCATTTAGCTACCTACAATTTTTTATTTTTGACAAATTCAGTAATTGGAACCTACCAAAAAATAAATATAAAAAAAAACCATTTTTTGAGATGCAGCTATAAAGATAATATCAGAAACATTTCAGGTTTAAGGAAACTGCCTTAAATGATATATCATATCATTAAAATTATGTTGTGTAGGTCGCCTATTCTTCTAAAATTACGAAAATATTTTACTATTCAATTGCGTACAATATATCGTAAGTAAAAAGGTAGACACATTTTATATTCAACAACTTCTCCCTGAAATATAGAAACTGGCTTCACAAATGCCCAGTATAGACTAGAAATAGTAGAAATAAAAAGCAAGACTTTGTCTATATGAGTCAGGAGTAGCAAGAAGCCAAAGAGTAGCAAGAATTTGTTTGTCAGCATCTATAGTATTTCTGCCTGTTGCACACTTTCTTCGAATTGCTGGTCGAACTGCTCTCAGCAATGCATTATACGATTCCCTTGTTAATCTGAAATGCTACTGAAACTGCGTATCTGTATAATTTCGCACAGTCGTTTCTACATATAAAACTAGTCTTGTGACCTTTTTCTTTTGAAAATTTTTGTTTTCGTTTAGTGGTTTTATGACAATCGCCAAGTCTTCATGTCGCTAAAATCACTTTCGGAACTAGAATTTTCAATATTTGCCAATAAAGAATTCACGTAATTTAATGTTAAGGCCCCAGCCGTAGGTTCTTTATTCATATGTTTACTTCTTGACGGATAGATGACTGATTAATGTTTTGAAGATGACAGCTAAGTCAGGATTGTCAGGATTTTTACGCTCCCAAAGCGTTCAGGAAATAGAAATGTCAGAGCGCGCTCTGACAGCAAAAATTGGACAAACGCTCCGGACTAAACGCTCCAATACGCTCTGTGTTCCTGAACGATCCCCTACTCGAAAACTAGGTGCAATAGGGGAAAGGGGAAGGGAGACTTTCGGCGAGTTGCAGTAACTGCAAATTGTAATAGAAACGCTCTCCCATTGGTCCTAGAGTGCGCCAGGGTTCGTCAGAGCATACCCACGGAACTAATGCGGAGTGCTTTGGCAGTATATCTATATATGTTTTGCATTTGGACGAACGTAAGATGGCGCCACCACAATTTTCAAACGTCAGAATTGTTGGAATAAGTAGGATGACGAATGAAACAACGTTGACGGTTGAACATAGACTAACTATTTTATTCAAGACATACTAGATGGACGCTAAAAACAGCTTTACATAATAGTTCATAGGTGGCGCCACTAACATAAAATAAACACTTAAATGAATACGAGTTGTACATTCTAACATCCCCACTACAACGAATATTCATTACAAACTAATCCTAATTTATTAATAAACATATTGTGTTTGTTATTAGATAACCCTTTCGTTAATACATCTGCAACCATTTCGTCAGTCGGTGTATAAATAATTTCTATCACTTTATCACTAACTGCATCTCGTATGAAATGATGTCGCACATCAATGTGTTTCGATCTTTTATAATGTACTGGGTTTTTGGCCAATTTTGCTGCACTTTGATTATCATTATAAAGTATTATTGTGTTCACTTCTCCAGTAATTTCTTTTATTAAATTTCTATAATACATTGCCTCCCTCGAAGCATCTGATAGTGCCATGTATTCTGCCTCAGTGCTAGACAGAGCCACTGTTCTTTGTTTTCTGGTTTCCCACGAAATGGCACATTCAGCTAGTATAAAAGTGAACCCGGTGTATGACTTTCTGTCGTATTCATCGCTTGCCCAGTCGGCATCTACATATCCCATCAAGCGATCATTAGAATTCTTGTATTTTAAACAAAAGTTATTAGTACCTTTTAGATATCGCAAAATACGCTTAACACACTTCCAATGATTTTCATTATGACAATTATTATATTGACTCAAAAAACTAACAGAAAATGCTATGTCTGGTCTAGTCAAAACAGCAAGATACATAAGACCACCCATTAACTGCTGATACGGCACATCCCCAATGTATTTCTCATCTTTAAATGATAATGTTGGTTCTATCGGTGTATTATTAATTTTACAGTCTTCCATGTCAAATCGTTTCAACAAATCATCAATGTATTGTTCCTGATCAATAGCAATACTACCATCCTGATTTCTATTTATTCTCATTCCTAAAACATGTCTCGCTTCCCCCAAGTCTTTTAATTCAAATTTATGTCCCAACTCTCTCTTTAAAAAGGAACATTCAACAGTGTCTTTGCTAAATATAAAGAAATCGTCTACATACACAGCAACAATCGTGATTAATCCATCTTTACAGTTTGTATATAAACAAGGTTCGATTTGAGATCTTTTGTAACCTAAATTTGTTAATTCTTTATCTACTTTTAAATTCCAAGTTCTTGATGATTGTTTAAGACCATAAATTGCCTTGTTTAACTTACATATCATGTTACTATTATTTTTATCTACAAGTCCTATAGGCTGGCGCATAAAAACAGTCTCCTTTAGTTCGCCATTTAAGAAAGCAGTTTTAACATCTAAATGTTCAATTCTTAAATCTAATTTTACAGCTAACGCTATTAACAATCGTAATGTAGAATGTCTAACTACAGGAGAAAAAGATTCATCATAATCAACGCCCGCACGCTGGGTAAAGCCCTTTGCCACTAACCGCGCACGATACCGCACTTTTCCGTCACAATTTACCTTTCGTTTGAACACCCACTTACAATAAATAACGTTGACGTTTCCAGGATTGTCAACTAGATCCCACGCATCGTTTTTCTTGAATGAGTCCATCTTTTCTTCCATAGCTGCTTGCCATTGTTGACTATCACTCCTTGATAAAGCTTCTTCAACGGATACTGGATCTGCCAATACATGTTCCACACAAGAATATGTCACATAGTCGGTGAATAGTTTTGGTTTTCGAATTCTTTCTGACCTTCTATTGACCTGGTTTGTGTCCTCGTGAGCTACGTGGGTCTCATCTTTTATCGTACGAGTTACTTCGGATGAATTCCCCACTGAAACTGCAGCCTCCTGACTGTCGGCAACCTCTTTTGCATTTGCAGTCTCCTCCGTCTCAGCACTAATAAGAATTTCCAAGTCTGGTGATCTATCTTCTATGATTATTACGTCACGACTTAACGATATAACATTTGTTTGTCTGTTATACAGTCGATAACCTTTTGTTGTCTCACCATACCCAACTAGTATTAGTTCCTTGGATTTCTTGCTCCATTTCTGTCTTCTTTCTTTGGGTATGTGTGTCATAGCTGTACTACCAAACACTCTTATGTTGCTCAGATCTGGTTTTTTATTGGTCCATATTTCAAAAGGTGTCTTCTCTAAACCAGTAGCAACTGATCTGTTCCGCAAATAGACGGCAGTATTCACAGCTTCAGCCCATAATTTAGTTTCTAGGTTTGCATCAAATAGCATGCATTTTGCTCGTTCTATTAAAATTCTATTCATTCTCTCGGACATTCCATTCTGCTCTGGTGTATATGGAGTACTTAACTGATGTACGATACCATTCGCTTCTAAAAAACGTTTAAATCTATCATTACAGTACTCACCACCATTGTCCGTTCTGAAAATCTTAATTTTTCTGTCTTTCTGGTTCTCGACTAATGATTTAAAGATCTTGAATTTCTCGAACACTTCGTCTTTACTTTTCATGAAGTATACAAACGCCATTTTGCTGTATCCGTCTTCAAATAATACAAAGTATTTTGAGGCACCAATAGATTTTACCTCCATAGGTCCACACACATCGGAATGTATAACCTCCAAAACATTGTTTGCACGAGAACTGGAATTCTTAAAAGGAAATCGAGTCTGCTTTCCTTCACAACAAATCTTGCATTGACTATATACTTCGGGTTCAAAGTCAATTCCCTCACCAAGACTATTTTTTAACTTATTCATATCATTGATGTTTAAATGTCCCAAACGTCTGTGCCATGTGTTCATCGTGTCCTTTTTACCTGTAAACAAACACTCTATTTTCTTATGTAGGTTCAGTTTATAAACGTTGCACAATAGTTTCGCTGTGGCTATCAGTATTTTCTGTGAATTAAAGATTTTACAACCGTTTTCATCGAATTCAACAGAATTTCAATTTCGTACCATCTCACTCACTGACAATAAGTTTGTTTTTAGTCCTGGTACATAAATAACGTTCTTCACTACTAAATCATACCTATTAGATTTAACTGTAGTTGTAATGTCAATATCTCCGACACATTCAACTGAAAGTTTTTCGCTATTTGCCACTACTATTTCTGTCACAGGCACGTTATACGACAGATTATTCAATAATTGTTTATCAGCTGTCATGTGATAACTGGCTCCCGAATCAACATACCAGTCACCTTTCACAAAAGAACCGCTAAGATAAACCCCACTTAACGTGTTCGAATTGAGTTTATTGGGGCACTTGTTTTTATAATGCCCGTATTGTTTACATCCGTAACATTTTATGTGGTTGGTAGAGCTTCCCGAACCCGCTGCACCTGACGTTGGCGCTGTCCGTTTCTCAGTGTTGCCACCACTGTTACCATTATTCCCCTTGAACTTGAACTTGTTCACGCCTTTCTTCCCAATAAACGCATTTCCTGCACTCACGTCTGGCTCCATGTCCAACAGTTTGGTTTTTATTTTGTCTGTTGTAATGTCAATACCGGAATGCTCTATAGCCATTATCATGGGCGAATATTTTTCAGGCAATCCCGCCAATAAAAGCGATCCAATCCATTCCTCTGTTATTTGAAATCCTGTCCCTCTTAATCTTTGCGAAGTTTCGACCACTTGATTTACGTAGTTGGCCATTGAATCACAATTCTCTAACCGAGTTGAAATCAATGTTCGCAATAAGGAGATTTTTCTCGTATAACCGGAATCATCGAATAATGCCTTGAGTTTGTCCCAACAATCCTTTGTAGATGTAGCGTTCTTTATATGTACATACAACGAAGAATCAATCGTTAACACCAACTTTGCTTTGGCTTTATTATCAACTTTTGTATCTGTGGGAACTTCCTTTATGCACTCCTCAAGTCCGTCAAGCACTAAAAAGCTTTGCACTGCAAAGGACCACTCGTCGTAGTTTTCACGACCACGCAATTTAGGCACGCTTGAAATATAGTTTACTTGAGCCATTTCTTATGTTCAACTTTTGACACGCGTAATCCACAAAAAGAAACACAACCAACTTCTAACTGCACCAAGCGCTGGGGTTGGGCTGGGCCCATAACCTGTTGGAATAAGTAGGATGACGAATGAAACAACGTTGACGGTTGAACATAGACTAACTTGGACTAACTATTTTATTCAAGACATACTAGATGGACGCTAAAAACAGCTTTACATAATAGTTCATAGGTGGCGCCACTAACATAAAATAAACACTTAAATGAATACGAGTTGTACATTCTAACAAGAATCACCTTCGTGACCCGCGAAAATTTGTTATTGCGAATACAAACATGATACCATGATACAATCGATACAATTAGCAACAGCAAATTTGTCAAACTGCGTGTCAGTGTCAAATTCGTCTGTATAATTATTGTTATAAAGTGTTAAGTGTGTGAGCAAAAACTTTATTTAGAGACATTTATCTGAATAGTGCAATTTATATTTAATAGGTAAGCTTAAGTTTACATATGAATTGTATGAATTAGTGGTAGTTCATTATGAGTAAAACGGTCGGTCTGAATGTTTTGTAATGGTTTATCATTTTGATGAAATATAGATATGGCACGTTCATATAACAGGAGCATGTGTTGTGTGATAGATTGCACTTCTACAAAAGATGCAATCAAACTCCACAACTTTCCCCATCCCGAACGACAGGCATCCCGGTTCAACACTTGCTTGAATAGTACTGGAAGAGCTGGCAACGAGTCTGACAAGGGTTTTATACATAGAAATTATGGCATCTGCCATAAGCATTTCTCCAAAGACCAACAAGTGGGCCCACGCCTTGTTTCTAAGGCAGTTCCAACTCTATTTTTGCCTGGTAAGTGATTTGTTTAAAATTGACTTTTGTAATTTTTTTTTGCCTTAAGACATTATTATGGACATCACTCTTCCACCTACGCAGAGTGATGTAACAACAGTTTTACCATCACCATGCATGGAATCCTGGGGAATCTCGTACATGATGCATGACTATCAAAGCAATAGTACAAGATTTTCTCCGGCTTGCCAAGGTGAAACATTTATTTTCTTTAGCAATTCCGATTGCATAAATAAATAGTTTAACAATTTCTTTTAATTGCCTTTTTTTTGCTTCAATTAGATGCCGCGGAGGTACTAGACTCAACATTATCGGAAATACCTGCAACGTTGAATTTTTTGGAAGGTAATTTGTAAACCATTATTAGTATCAGTTTTACCAGTCATATATTTATATTAGGGTGGTCCTTATCGTTTAACTTTTTCTTTTGTTCATGGGGGTATGAATCCAATGACGTATACATACCTTTATTATATGTTATAGATGTTACTCCTGTTCCATGTACCCTTACCCATCAGCCCTTCCAGCCCATAATTCCTGAACAGCCTAGACCCCGAACTACCAGTAAGTCATTCAACAAACAGAAAGTACATATGTCGAAAATTACATGTGGTTGGAATTCTATTTTTAGGCGTAACAGTTCGTCAGGGGTTAATCTTTTAAAAAGACGCGTAAAATATACCAAAAGAAGAAATGCTACGTTGCAACAACGGATTTGTGTGGCAACTAAACAGGCAAAAACGATATCAAAATTAAGTCCACATATTCGGAACTTCTTTAGAAGCCAATTACGCAACGCACCGCGAAAGAAGCAGGGAAGGCGATATGACATCGACGACAAGCTTCTTGCTTTGGCTTTGTATAAGCAAAGTCCACGAGGGTATAAGTACTTTTCGGTACTTTTTTCGCTGCCCTGCCCAAAATCTTTAAGAGAGCTTTTAAGAAACATACCTGTACAACCTGGCATTCTGGTCAACATTTTCAAATATTTTGCTCAGGTTGTGGAGTCCCTAACCCCTGCAGAGCGACTGTGTGTACTGGTGTTCGACGAAATGTCCATTCAGCCACACCTAGACTACTGCCACCATGAAGATACGGTGGTAGGTTTAGTGGACAATGGCGAGAATCGTCTTCGTAGGGTTGCGGACCATGTCCAAGTTTTTAACCTGCGCGGAATATACAAAAACTGGAAGCAACCAGTTGCCTACAGTTTTTGTAGCTCCACATCTTCGGCAGCAGATATTATCCGCACCTACAAGGAAATTGTAAGGCACGCCCACACTATTGGCTTAGTGGTGGTAGCTTCTGTATGTGACCAATGAGCTACTAATTCGAGCGCAATCAAGGAGCTTATAAAGCAGACTAGGGCCAATGCAATGGGGGACGGGTTGGATCCTGTAGATGGCACAATTGTTATTGACAACAATATAATTGTGCCTCTGTTCGATCCTCCACATCTCCTTAAATAATCTTAATAAGAACTTGAATTTCTGGCATGCCGGCAAACAAAAGGTAGCTCAATGGTCACATATAGTGGATGCCTACCGTGTAGACAGCATGGGAAGCTTGAGGGTCATGCCGAAACTGACTGATTTCCATGTGATACCTAAGAAGGTTAGAAAGATGTAAGTTTCGACATGCACTCAAGGTTTTAGTGCTAGTGTGTCCGCTGGTATTTCCCTTATGGCGACATGCAATTTAAAATGCCCAGTAAGCGGCGTAGAGATGCCACAGAATGCTCAAGACAACGCAGACTTTTTAGCTGTCATGGATGGCCTCTTTGACAGCATGAATGTGGGGATGTCGGTGGGGAAAGCAGGGAAGAAGTTGCGAGGCCCCATAATGCAAACTCTCAACATTCGGATACATGGCGACGGGGCATTGACATTTTAAAATCAATGCGTTTTATAAAAAAGCAAGCAGTCCGATAAGAAGAGACCACCAGTAATTGAAAATTTTATTTTAACCCTCAGGGGATTTGTTCGCATTAAGCAGATTTTATCAACCATGGACTACACTAAAATTCCAGCAAGGTGCTTCAATCAAGACCCTCTTGAAAATTTGTTTGGACGGATAAGGCAGCATGGGAATAGAAACAACAACCCGACATCCCTGGCATTTGAAGCCTACTTTAAGGCATTGCTAATAAACTACATTTCTGGAACGCATTCGCCAGGGGCGAATTGCGAAGATGATTTTGGCATTGCGTTGCTAAATAATTTAAAAACTATTATACAATCAGGCGACCTTGCTGCAAGGGTTGAACATCCATTTCCAGTGGTCAAAATTCCTAAAATTTTTCCTGCACTCCGCCCGCTAGAAGCACATGCAGTTAGTTACGTGAGTGGGTGGGTATCCAAACATATGATACCTTTATTTCAGGATTGTCCTACCTGCTCACGCAAAACATAAAATACGACCCTTCTAAAGGTCCCGTGCCACTGCATGAATTTATTAAAATGAAGGAATACAAAGAACACGGCATTTCCCTACAATATTGCAACGAAAATTTTATTAAAACAGTAATAAAAATCTACAACATCAGCCTTCACCTCCTTCCCCAATTTGTGGAATTCCCAAATTTACTACAATCACTGAACCACGTTAGTGGACAACGAATTCCTTTTCATTTTGAGCAATGCGCCCATTACGATAAATTACAGGAAACAATCTGTAATTCATTTTTAAACTTACTAATTTTTAATTATTGTCGCCGTTTAAATAATATTTTATTAAAGAAGGAGGAAAAATTACCTCACCAACCTGATGAGCTACAGAAGCATTGCTTCAATTTGGCGCTAAAGAGGCGATAATTCAGTAATGATTTAAATAATACATTTCTGAAAATAAGGTATGTCTACTTCTATAGTATCCAGGATTATTATTATAACATTTTTGTTTTTATTATTTAGACGCCACAAAGCCTAAAATCCAAGATATAAAACATTTTGGCGGGATCTTCAAATACACAGGACTAACCATCCACCCAAAATACTGCCTGTACCTTTACTCACAGACCATTTAATTATTAATTGAAATACGCAAATATAACTTCACGAAGATCTTCTCTAAAAGTGAGTAGGTATGTCAGTATTGCTAACTAATGTATGTTCAATATTGTAAGTTCTGTTTGTTTTGATAGATCTGTGAGAATGAGTGGACACTGCAGCCTTAAAAATAACCTGCACAACATAATACTTCTTAATGAAGAATCATTTCGACGAAAATTTGTTGAATAGGAGATGCGCATTTATTTGAATGCCAAGCTGGGAAGAGGAAACCACACAACGAAATATAATTTGGACGAATAAGCATAGCTGCAATAGCTTTTACAAGCGATATTTCCAAGGTAATTTTATTACATAACTCCGTCTTAGTCCATACTTACCTATTATTTGCACATATTACTTTATTTTAAATTGATTTTGCGTAGCTCCTAAAAAATGTTCAGAAATAATAATAATATTTATAGTAAATGACTTAATTGGACAAAGTTGAGCCATTATTGAGACATAGTCCAGCGCGATTATAATGGCATAACATGATTTTATTATTTACATTTTTGTCAATTCATGAAGATGTTTAAATAAATTTAATAATATAAACAAATTGTTTAATTGCGCGTTAATACTTATTATTTATACAGGATTACGTAGAATATGCAGATGTAGAATAATTCGGATACAAAAACGCCAACAACATTTAGCAGTTTATTCTTTCGTAATCGGCAGCAAGAAATCGAAATTCAGGACTGGATAACTCCACACCAAACAGAACAGTGTCCAGAACTGGAATCGCAATTTGGAATAAATGGTCAAAGCTTCCTATTGGAACTAGATATCTAACCAGGAACGTCGTACTATTTCCAGTTTCCTGTTTGTGGAATTTCAGGAAGGAATCGAATGGTGGGATACATGACCAATTTCAATAGTTTTCGTGGCAGGTTGTACGACTACCCGTTTACGTCCGACTTTTCTATATTACAGTCAATTTATATAGGGTCTCTACTTAAACCACAGGTTATAAAAGAATCTTAAATTTTGAAAGAGGACATTATGATGAAAATCAAGTTAAAAACCTAAAATAAACCTGTAAATCCAGCCATATGTGAAATACATAACTATTAGTAAAATAGTTTATAATAGTAATTTACTATGCATATTAGTGATTGTTTTTTCGATAACTTACAATGAAACAAAGCCTAAATCCATAAATATTTGTATGGTTCTGAGCAATGTAGCTCTACATAAAATAAATGATAATAAATTAAAAATAGGTGATGGACAGGTAGTAGTACAGATAATAGTAAAATATGGGCTATAACAAGTTTACACAGGTCATACAGTCATCAAAAATATTCAAATATGTAACACAGTCGGATCACTAACATAGTATAGCATATAAGATAGTATTACATTCAGAACATTAACAGTACAATACAATCACAGATCATAGTAACAGTTAATCACAGATCGCCGTAACGCAATACAATATAAATGTAAATAGGACGTCACGCAGCTGCATCCAGGCTACAAAAAATGGGCGTCACCCCACTCGGCGTTCAGGAAATCCCCCCTACTATACATATACAGGGTGAGTTATTAGTATCCCGGCGGTCGACAGTCATCAAATCGTTTGAGAAAGAAAAAAATGTTTTATACAAGAGTTGTTTGACTCATTAGTTTCTATAACGTAAAATTATTTTCATTTATACAGGGTGTTGCCTTTAGGCGTGACGGAAAGTCAGTACATTTTTTTAAATGGAACGCCCTGGATATCATACCATATTATGAATACTAAGGAAGTTGTCTGTCCTACTGTGTAGTTGTACCTGTGTAAAATAAATAGTTTGAGATATTCAATTGTTTGTCAAAAAATTGTCAATGGCTGGTCCTTCTTAAAAACTACGTAAATACTACATTTTTACAGATATTGTCCTAAAAATGTTGTCACATAATAACTAAAGCCACAGCTAGATGCTGATGTCATGAAAAATTAGTTGCGCTATACAGGGTGATCGTAGCATGCACTAGTTTTTAACCATTTTTAAATGGCTTTTTCTCGAGATTTTTAAATGGAACACCCTGTATATTATTTGCTAATTGAAATGTCCCTTAAGTTCTTTGTAATTTATATTTACTATATCGTATATCTATTTACACAAGTTTTTGTGATATTTGCGATTTAAAGAGTAGTATGCTATTTAGTATCTTAATATTGCTCTGTATACAGTGTGCTCGGTAGCATGATGTAAAACATTTAAAGGGTTATAGAACAAGCCATTTAGAACCTATTTAACTAGATTTATTCATATAAAAATCATTACGGTTATCAAGGTATTGCACAATTTTATAAGTATGTTTTGCAATTTTGACAAACGTGCAGCTAGCGAACCTGAAGACCTAGTAACTTCAGTTGGGCTCCAAAGTAAACCAGAAACAGTGTAATTTTAGGGGGACTATCGTGAAAAATGTTCACTTGTGTGAGAATTGTGCGGAGACGTTTCATTGTAATAGTATGTGCGGTCATACACAAAAACAAACAGAACCGCTAAAACCTGTCTTGATGAGCTACGTTTGAGAACGGATTTGTATTCAGTGCATAAGACAAACACCAATATCTACTTACTATTGTTAATGGGTTAAAAATAGGTTATTTTTCTGGAGAGACAATTCAAAATTGGGATAATATAAATGATAGTATGAGTAATATTGATAATGTGAATGGAAAGTGGGTTATTTGGAAGTGATAATACATTTTTTGCTATGAGTCTAATGATGCCTATCAGTTTGTTTATGGTATTGCATATTTGGTTTTTGTGTGTGAGCACATAAATCACATCAAAGAAAATCTGATTTTCAACACTCAGAAGTCAACAAATTTTCTTGATAGTTAACTTAAAGGTACAGGTTTAAGGTTTACTTTAGCAGAATTTAAAATTTTTAAATCGCGTTTTCGGTTGCCATACGATGACGGCAAAATATACTTACAAAATTTCATATAAAATTGTTAATATGTTGATGGTAATACTGTGTATAAAGATCAAGCTGGTTAAATCGTTTCTAAATTATCTCTTATATCGCCACTTGAAGACTTTACATCAAACTACCAAATACCTTATTCACAGCAATTTTAAAATTTACAATTGCATTACATTTTCGTTAAATTGCAAATATCACACAAAATAGTAACATTTCGTGTATAACATACTACATGTAAATTGGAGCGAAATAAAGGGTTATTACAGCCAGGGGCGGCTCGTTATATAGTGCCAAGGAGCCATGACACTACCTGTAGTTTCAACCTCAGCAAGAATTTTGAATTAATTCTAAAAAACCTTTTTTTTTTATTTTAAATGTTAAACAATGCTTGCGTAAGTTTAATGAGTAGTGAAACATCGCAACGCATTTCTCTCCCCAACACAACGCGGTTAACCGTGATATCATACCGCTAACCGGGCCAACTTATTTCTGGCCCGGCAGATCGATAGAGTTATGGCTACCGCGGCAGTGTTGTCAGATCTCATACGTCGTAATCCCCACCAATATTTGTTTTTTTCCCACTTTTCGTCCCGATTTCCCACAAAACCGGTCGTGCATAGGGCAGAACGCCTTTTGAAACTTGCAACTTTTTTGTTATTGTATTTATAGTGAGTATTTATAGAAGTTGTCGACGGGGGGGGGGGGGTGCAAACGGGTTAAAATTCAATGCAACCACGGTGAAAGGGCTAAAAATTTACAACTTTGCCACAAATATGAAAATTCCCTCTTTTATACAATAAATCCCGTTTTCCCTATATGGGTAAAAATTCCCTCCCAAAAGGGAATTTCCCTCCCATCTGACAACACTGTACCGCGGGGCGGTGCGCGGTGGGTGGGGGTATAGCGACGTCGCCTTCTGTATGCGTATTTGGAGCCAAACTCTAGCTGTAGTGATGGGAAAAACCGTTCCTCTGTCGGAACGTACCGAACGTTATCGTACCGAAAAAACCACGTTCCGAAATCACGTGATTTCGGAACGTGATTTTTCGGTACGATAACGATTGGCGGAACGAACGGCGCGGCGCCAATAGTGCAAGGCGTACCGAATGTTATCGTACCGGACAAAATCACGTGATTTCGGAACGGTTCAGGTGGTGACGTTCGTTCCGTTGCAGAAAGCTGGCAATTAGCCAATTGATTTGCAATTTCTAAGCATGGCTACTCAAAACAACAAATTATACGCATTTCACCCTATGGATACATAAGTTACATAATTTTTTTGGGAAGTTTTTATAGAAGAATATCCTGTCTGTACTACGTGAATAGACAAAATACTTACGGTAGCAAATACAATTAATTTGTCACATAGGGTCATTCAGAGCGTAAAACATAATCGGTCGCGAGGTTAATTTGTGTTTTAATGACCCTATGTGATAATATTTTAAGTAATTTAATTGATTTTAATTAATTACATATATGCGGCTTATTTTAATTTATAAACTTCTGCTCATTTATCATTTACTGTTACGACCATAGTCGAAGGGTAAGCGCTAATTCTGCAAAGACGATCAAGACGTAGAAGATCGTTTGAAATAGACTTATTATTATTAAGCCTACGTTTAGGTCGGCGGAAATATTCGCGCGGTTCCTTAGTCTGCACAACAGCGCTCGATGCCTACAATGTATTTCGGCTTTTTGATCTAGTATTTGTCTCCAAGACTGATACCGACGCCATCAGTACCTTGTGAAAGGTTGTTTTCAAAGTCATGACAAATATTGACTGATCGTAGCAATAGACTAACATCCACAAAAGTCAAACACTTATTATTTGTTCAATACAACAGTAATCTTTAACCTTTAAATAAGATAGGATCTCGTTGTTTGTATTTTATTTTTTCTAAAGTTTTGTTATTTATATATATATATATATATATATATATATATATATATATATATATATGTATATTTTATGTATTTTATGTATATTATTGGAATATAGTTTCGATTAAAAATGTTCAAACATTGTTTTGTTTATTTTATGATAATAAAGTTTTATTATTAATTCTCGTGTTTTGTTTATGACCACGGTTATAGAAAAATGAGATCTTTATATCTAATAAAAAATAATAGAGGAAATTAGGGAGAATATTGTACCTACACCAGTGCTGCTATTGTACTATAATTCACTCCTATAGGCTGTACTACGCTTTATGGATTTTGTTTGTATATTCTCTAAACTAAAAAATTATTATATTATTTTTTTTCGTGAGTAAACAATTTTTATATTCCTATTTATTTCACGTTCACGCTCCCTCTGTACGAAGTAATATTATCTACGTATTGTAACGTGATCATTTATTCTTACAAACTAATTATAGTAAGTGCGTACTTAATCATCTTATAACTAAGATTAGAAATTAATAACCTGCCCGCGCTCCGCATTGAGTATACATTCTACCTCGCTTCGAACCGTGACCGTTTACACCATCTACTACATATATAAACTGCAAGTATTCTCTGCAGCCGTACCGGAACGTTAGCCGGTACGGAATTTTATGCGCCCCGCATAAAGTTCCGTACCGGCAAACGTTCCGGTACGATCGTCCCGATCGCCTCGCAAACCGTACCGAGTCACGTCGTTCCGGGAGACTTCGGAACGTTCCGGAACGTGATATAAATGTAACGTTACAAAATCACGTTACTGAAATCACGACTCATCACTATCTAGCTGGCCCAATCGAGTGCGGCGTGCATGTGTTATACTCGTATTTCGCGTCTCATATCGTCTAAATCTAACACAAAAAGTTCCGCTCCGCGCCATACACAATGAATCAAATTAGTTCATTACAGAATAAGCCTTTTCTAACTTTACCTGATTTACCTTGGCCTTTACCTGATTTAAAGTCTATTATTATTATTATTATTATTTGATCATTGTGAAAAAACAGACTGTGGCAACATCTTCAAGCTCTAATGCGTTGACTCGTAAAGATCGAAGATTTCAATAAGCGTGTGATTGAGTTATTTGCAAGTAAAAAAGAACGTCCAATGGACTTTATATATCGCAAAATATAACTTTAAGTTTATTTTCAGTTAATTTTTTATACTTACTATCTAACTACATATGTATTACTTTAATAAAAACTGTGAAATATATATTTTAAGCATGAGCATATAAGGTCCAAATAAGTGTCAAGAGAAAGTTAAAAATCTACATGTATATTGCTGTTAGGTACTAATAGTATATGTATATAGTTATTATGTGCATATTAAATTCAAATTTTCTACTCAGTAGGTAACAAAGATTTTTTCAGGTCCCTTTAAACTATTATTTAATCAAGTATTACATTTTGTTTATTATTAGCTTTTAGCAAACTTTACTGAGTGTATGATAATATAATATATATTATTTAAAATTTATTGAAATCTTTTGACCTTTTCAATATTCTGAAAGTATTCCCATATTTTATTTTATTGCTTTTACATAAAGTTCTTACTTTTTATATTATTAAAATATCTATTAAAAATAGAAACAATAAGTAAATTTTACTTTGTTTTATTTTACTTTGTTAAATATGCATTACAAATTTATATAATAAACTGAACAAATTATTTGTTGAAAAATGTTTTACAGATGAAAAATGAATAAAATTAAGTATTTATAATTATATTATGTACTGTGTGTGCTTATCATGTTTTTTTTAATAACGTTAATTTTCTTTTATGTGATTATGCGTATATGTGACCGTGTTTGATAAACGGAACCAAATGTAGTATCCGCACTTGGTCCTAGGACTCCTAGGTATCAAGCAGGAAACTCATGTAAATATAATTTATAATTCTAAACTAGTTGTGAATATTTTGCATATTGAGTTTTATATAATACTACAACCTCAATGAACATTAAGTGAATTAGTTTGTAAATATTTAAAACGTGTGTAGTATATTTGTCTATTGGCGTGTAAGAAATAAATCTATAAAATCAAAATTGGTTATTTTTGTAGATTTCCTATAATATATTTTACATATATGTATAATCGGTAATAAATTAAATTCGTATGGGAACGAACATTGGGTTGCATAAGTACAGGTTAACATACGGCATAAGTTGCATAACTACGGGCGTATAGTCAATTTCGTTGGACGTCCGTAAGAAGGCGCGCGCGTGTCTTACCAAAAACTTGGCGTGCTTGTTTCCTTTCTACGAAGTGTTTTCTATGCACCCCACCAATTTATACATTGAAAAAAAAGTACACTCTATTTATTTTTTTATGGGTATAATTTATGTGAGTGTCTCATAAATTGCACTGCAGCTGTCCCCAAGAACTGAGTCGAGAAACTCAATGGCACAGATACTCCCGATCCTATAGCTAATATTGGACTGTCCGGCGCTTCTAGCAACAACTGAAGTAGAGAAGTCTTAGGGAGGTCGCCCATATAGCTGGTGTGGCGAAAGTGTGATGGTGACGTGGCAGTGATATGGCGGATGGGCCAACGTAAACAAATGCATGAACGCCCACAAAGCTTATGCGGCAGTGTTATGTAACTCTCGTGGTACTGGATCGGATTCTACTCGGCTCTCAATGGGCAATCTCGAGTGGCGCGCACGCCAAGCACCTCTCGCCCCTTCTGTCAATAACCGCAAGCTCCCTCGCTTTGTTTACTACTTTTGGTTTGTTTTGTATAATTATTGTGTTATGTGAAAATTGTTTTGTGATGGGTAACATATAAATGCAATAAATAATGTATGCGATAAACGACATAAATATTTTCATACCTATAACCTATACCTACCTGATTTTTGTACCTGTAGTTTTTCAGATTTCTCTTCAAGCCGCCGAATATATTAAATATATTAAATAAAAGAAGTAAATATTGGAACTTTTCTATGTAGCAAATTGTGTAGTGCAGTCATTCTTGACAACTACTATGACAATTAAATATGAATACACTACGTTGAATAGAGAACATAGCTGCACCTGCGTCCAGTGTTTTTTTTAATTTCTACCACATTTACAACAAAAACGCAAAAGACATCCCAAACGGCATTTTGGTGTCAATATTTTGATCTTGGCTCTTGCGTTGAAATGTCCAAGCCTGCCGTAAGTAATTATTATCTTAACCTGTATTATTTGAAGGTTAGATATCAAGAATCTACAATGAAATCTATCGGCCACAATCCGATGATCATCCACACCCGAACCCTTAGCCTCCATGAGCCGAATGGAACTACAGCCGGAGACAACTGACGTCTCTTTCATTATGATATTCCATACCGTCTTTGATTTGTTTCGGGATGAGATAATTTTTGAACTATTATATTGTTACGTAGAAATAAAACGAACGTTCTTCTCTGTTCAGTAGGTAATAATAATTGTGTTACCGACCGGTTTCGCCCACAACGGGCATCATCAAGGGTAACGAGTCAACGAGTCAGTTACCTACTGAACAGAGAAGAACGTAATTTAGATACTCAACCAACGCTGCTTGAGTTGGAGTACCATCAAGGGAACGTTTAACTCCTGATTTTGGTGTTGTGGAAGGAACTGGTGATTTTGTCAAATTCTCAGATTTAGTTGTTTCTTCTTCTTCAGTGTTTAATGAAATTTCCTCCAAATGGTCATTTTTTTTCTTGTGATTGAACGTTCGAAATTTGAGTCCTCTCTGCCATAAATTCTGCATGAATTCTAGTTCTTTTTCAAATCGTATTGGCTTGCTTTTCATTGCCGCTTGTCCCGATTTTGTAGTTCGACCTTTTAATGCTTTTCTGTAATTATCCCTAAGTTGCGTCCACCGTTTTTTACAGTCATCTGCTAAAATATTATCATAAATAACATTTGAAATAAATGTTTAGAACCATCGCATTTAGTTTTAGACTCGGAGAATCCACAGTGAGGCGAATCACATATGATGGTTGCAAAGCTATGTGGAGTACTTTGCAGCCATTATATATGCCATCTCCAACGAAAACTACATGGGAGCGCGTGGAACGAGAATTTGCTCAAATATGGAACTATCCTAACTGTATAGGCGCCATAGATGGCAAGCATGTGGTTTTTGATAAACCAAAGAACTCTGGTTCACTATATTTCAACTATAAGAAGACCTCCAGCGTTGTGCTCCTTGGTGTTGTAGATGCGAACTGTAAGTTCATCGCCGTAGATGTTGGGGCGGATAGACGTAACAGTGACGGTGGAATTTGGGCAAATTCGGAATTAGGAAAGATACTTGCTTCCAATAATTTAAATATACCCAATGATAAGACACTTCCTGGAAGTGATATTGTTGCACCTCATGTATTTGTTGCGGACGAAGCATTCGCTTTGCAGAAACATTTAATGAGGCCCTATCCTGGAAGTCCAACTACCGGAGTTGAAAGGAATAAAATTTATAATTATAGGCTCAGTAGAGCAAGAAGAGTATCTGAGAACTGCTTTGGTATATTAGTAAAGAGATTAAGACTTTACCAGAGAAAGCTTCAATTAAATCCCGAACATATGGATATTATAATTTTAGCAACATGTGTTTCATAACTTCATTGGATCGGACAATTTTGGTAATATGCAAGTTACAGAAGATGAAAATATATCCACATCAGAGCCCATCTTAGATATGGTTACACGTAGGTGGAAAAACACCTGCAATAGGGCTGAGAGGGAAAAATTTACAATGTATTTTAATTCTGATGTTGGGTCCGCGCCTCGGCAAAACGAAATGGTTGGCAGGGGAAGGTTAAATCAAAATTAACTGTTTAATATAATCTGTCAAATTATAAATCCATCATTTCCACGTTTGACGGAAACAGAGGCGGAAGCTTACCCCAGCAAAATCAAAGAGAAATTAAACATGCCATGCAGATAAAGAGCGAGAGAGCTCATCACATCTTTCATCTCTCTTTAATTTTGCCGGGGCAAGCTTCCGTCTCTGTTTCTGTCAAACGTGAAAATAACGGATTAATTCAAGAAGTAGTTAATTTTCAAAGAACAATTTCAATAATTCTGCAAAGCGAATGTTTCGTCCGCAACAATACAGGGGCAACAATATCACTTCCAGGAAGTGTTTTGCATACAGTGTGTATCAGCCAAATGGAATAAATTCGATAATAAATAAATGGGGGCGTGTTTGAAAAAACGCTCGGACACGTCGATTTGTATTTGTAGTTGCGCACTTTTTTCAGTAAAAACTTTATACAGGGTGTCTCGTGTAACAGTGGCCAATACTAACTTTCTTATTTTAAATGGAACACCCTGTATATTATTCAATTTTTTGATTCCTCTGTAAATTCTAGACATTTTATTTACAATGTCCTATACCTATCTTCAACTGTTCCAGATTTATTTCCAAAATTAACATAAAAAAGTAAAATTATTTGCTTAAAGAAATTCGATAGAAAAAAAACTAATAAATAATACTGTTTATTTCTTGATAACATAAAACACACAAAAAAGTGAATGCTAATGTAGGAAATGTTCAAAATGCTCGCCGCGAACTTCTTGGCAACATCCTAGCCTTAAATAAAAATTTCTTCGGACGTTAATCAACATCTCAGGCGTAACCGATCTAATCGCAAGCGTTATTTGTCTTCTTAAGTCAGCTAAGTCGAGGGGTTTAGTTTTGTATACAATACTTTTGACATATCCCCATAAGAAGTAATCTAATGGCGTCAGATCAGGGGATCGTGCTGGCCATTCAATCGATCCTCGCCTGCCTATCCACCGATTGGTAAACATTCGGTTGAGGTACTGCCGGACATTGATTCGGTAATGGGGCGGTGCTCCATCTTGCTGAAACCATATCATATTCGCTGGAACATGTGGGTTTGCTGGATCAGGATATAAGTTTGTCAAAGTTGGCAAGACATTATTTTGGAGCAGTGCTAAATAATTATTGCCATCCAAATTGCCATCAATAAAAAAGGGACCTACGATATTATCTCCAACAATTCCTGCCCAAACATTAACCTTTTCAGGGTATTGCGTATGTTCTTCTCTCATCCAGTGTGGATTTTCCCTAGACCAATAGCGGCAATTTTGACGATTAGCATGACCGTGAAGCGTAAAGGTGCACTCATCAGAAAACAAAACATGCTCTAATTGGATGACATTGTTATCTAACATTGCCATCATTTCTTCGCAAAAATACGTTCTCCTATCAAAGTCATCTTCCATGAGCTCGTGAGTTGGTATCATTTTATAGGGTTGCATTTTATTTTCTTTTAATGTTCTAAAATCGCTGAATGACTAACATCGAACGTTGTGGCTGCTTGTCGAGTAGAAGTATGTGGGTTTTCCTCAAACTCGAGCATAATATCCAATTTGGTATCGTTACTTGTTGCATTGCCAGGTGATTTTATTATCTGCCTTACATGTCCAAGCTCGCGAAACTGCTTCTCTATTTTACTAATTGTCCCTTGGGATATAGGCGGCAAATTTGGAAATTTTTCTTGAAATAACCTAGCAACTTCCATTTGTGTCCGTGTATTATCTCCATAACCAATCATTTGTAGAATAGTTATTTTGTGCATTTCTGTTAAATCAACCATTTTTATGATGTACAGTTAATGAAATTCAAAAGACTATAACCATAACTATAACACTGACAGCTCCTGTCATGCAGTTAGACAACACTTTATTAACGCTAGGGCAGCTTGGTTTTTATTTCATCAGTACATAAAAAGAACACTGAAATGGTTTTTGCCAATAGTTTTTGCTTACTTTATCGTTATCAATAAATAAGTATTGAGTGTGTTGTATCGAATTTCTGTAATCAACTAACTTTATTTTTTAATGTTAATTTTTGATATAAATCTAAAAACACTTAATTTTTCCGAAACAATTGAAGATAGGTATAGGACATTGTACATAAAATATGGCTAGAATTTACTGAGGAATCCAAAAATTGAATAATATACAGGCTGTTCCATTTAAAATAAGCAAGTTAGTATTGGCCATTGTTACACGAGACACCCTGTATAAACAGTTTTTACTGAAAAAAATGCGCAACCACAAATACAAATCGACGTGTCCGAGCGTTTTTTTAAACACGCCCCCATTTGTTTATTATCGAATTTATTCCATTTGGCTGATACACACTGTATATTTAATTTAATGAGATTTAATTCAGTTACATTTATTCAATGGATTAAGAGGTATTTTAATTTTCCCACTCCAATTATGAATTCATGTTATAATTATAATTAAAATTTAATTTGTAAAATAAAAGTTTGTTAGGAATGAAAAGGTTTACGTACTTCCAATTTATATTCATCTCTACCCCAATTTCTTCCCATATATTTTGTCGACGAACTTGGTTGTGATAATTGGCCGTACTTGGATCGAAAATTTCCTTATAATTTTGAACCAGAACTATTAATTTTTCGTCCATGCTTGATAACATATTAAATTAGATCTTACAGGAATTGACAGTTGTATCAATATTATTACACCGATATATACCGACCCTAAACGAACAAAACAAATCACAAACCTGCTGATTAAACGGGTTGACTATACTGCGCACTCTTGTCCGGCCGGGATCGGCTCGGAACGAAAATTTGCCGATGATTGCTCGCCATAGCAATCCCATCGGAATTTCCGCTACGCGCGGATTGCGATCCTATGCCGGTCGGACAAATGTGCGCGCTTACTAGAAAATACCATTTATCAGAATGTTTGCGAGCCGATACGAGCCGGACAGATGTGCTTCAAGTTTTAAAGTCCTTGCTACCTTTATACCTTCATTTTTAGGCAATTTTGATATTGCAACGTGGTAGCATTCCCTAATTTTTCTTAACCCCTGAAATAGCAGCGTTTTATCGCAATAGAAACATTGTTTGATGTGCTCCATCTTCGCTACTTTAGTTCTATTATACTTTATTGAATATTTTATAAGGGCATTACGAGTAGATTTTAAAAGGTGTGCTGGGTCAAAGATTGTGAATATCTTGTGTTCATTGAAAACAAAATATGGACCTGGTCTACTACTATTTTCAGAACTCAACTGTGCTATCGCAGCACGATTTGTTGCCTCCTGGTCACAAACCGTTGCCAAAATGTGCAGACCCGATTCCTCCAACGCTTTTTAACTTATTAAAAACTTTTAAACTTGTGGTTTTTACAGTCTCTTGTAAAAAAATAAGCGACCGGTGGCTTCCATGTTTTATGCAGCCCATGGACCATGAATATTCATGCATGATTCGCTTATTTTCTCGCCCTCAGGAACCGAGATCTACATAACCGACAACAACGTCATTCCCTTTCTTGAATGTGACTTGTTCTGATAATGAAATTTCATCAAACATTAGGATGCAATAGCGGTTTATTTGTTTCATTTTCTTCACTCTGTTTGAAAGTTTTGACATAATTTGAGGATTATTCCTGCTTCAAAGGGCACACTTTTCAACAATTTTTTCAAGGTACTTTTTGATGTTAGAGGTATGCATCTTTTTAATTTGGCGAATGTTTGTACATAGCTAACGTATAAATCTATTTTTTTCTACTTAATTTTCTTTTTTTAATGTTACGAAAACAGCTTTGAAAAAACGAAAATATAGCAGGATCTAGATTATTTTCTAGATTGTTAAACATTTGTGTCTGCGACATTTGATAAACTTCTTTTAATTTGTTTTTTTGTCTTTTGATGGTACCTACTTCTTAATTTGCATATTATATTTTTTTTGGTTTAATTTAGAAAATACAACTTTTTACTTTATCATACGCAGTATGTAAAGTAATGTAATCGTGCCAAAAAATTTTTTTGAGATTTTAGCGGAAATATGTCTTTTTGGATCCCCTTAACATTTTTGACCAAGGTACAAAAAATGTCTGTGTGTATGTGTGTCTACCCGTTTTTGTGGCGACGATTCCAGAGAAACTACTAAAGGTATCGCGACGAAACTTCATATTTAGAAGTTTCATAACCAAACTTAGAGCTGAAAAGCTTTCTGTTGAAAAGGGTCCAAAGGAACTGGAGGTTTAGTCTTAGCATTTTTGAAAGATTTTGCAAATAAGCCGCCATTTCTGGAATTTCGTCGAAATAGTTAACTAATAAATTAAAGATGAGGAAATTCTGAATAATTTATGAACATGTAATTTTTTGGTTCAATCAATAGTTTAGCTGCCTGAGCAAATTCTATTTGATCGAGATCGGTCGTACTGCATTAAAACTAGTAGCCAGGATGTCAGAAATTTTGATTCTAATGACAGTAATGACACTAATGACAACGCTAATGTTTTGACAATAACGTCTGTCAATATAAGCTGCGTTCGGATATTGTACTACACTTTTTACACCCAATAACACGTAAGTGTCATTTGGACGGTGTACCCGGTGTCAACGGAGTACAATATCCGAACGCAGCTTTAATCGACATATCTGTCTAGTTCTACTAGTTTTATTTTAATGCAGACATGGCCGATCTCGATCAAATAGAATCTCATGCAGCTAAACTATTAATTTTATATATAGTATGATAAAGTCAAGTGCCTGGCCACATCAGCTTTTTTTTCTTAGCGTTAAATTTTTGGTACAGGATTCACCTGTTTCAGAGAGAATGGTGTTTCTTTTCTTTTTTGGCACTGTTGCATCTAAACAGTCATATCTGCATGACGTTTGCTTTTTGAAAATGATGTACAAGGTACAAGCGTCGTATCTAAATTAGGAGTGATATCTGCATGTTTGTTTGTTGAACTATTTGAAGTACTAGGTACGGGCATGTGAGGGGCACTAACTGAATGTTTTACAACATTTTTATTCTTGAAGTATTATTAATGGGAACGGCATATTTAGAAAACTTAGTTTTTAGTGAATCGGTGAAAGATTTGTCATCAAAATGCATATCATATAGATAGCTCCGCTTATTGGTATAACTATAAAATATCAAACCATTTTCCCAGTCGGAGCTTATCTACTTCGGGAAACTAGAAGAATTTGTTATTTTTATAATTTGTATCTCGTATTGAATAATAGTAGGTATTTATTAGTGCAATTTACTGCAGCAAACCCAAACGAAAAAAATGAACAATATTTTACTAACCTAACATATGTACATAATACATAATAACGAATCTAATATCTACATTAGCCTACCTAATACAATATCTACATTTTGGTGAGAATATTTTTCTTCTCCGTCGAGAAGATGCAGTCGCACCAGGCATTCCAAGCACCGCACCCATCAAATGTCGGTAGAGAACACCTTCCTTCACGGATTTTTCAAATCGCAATTCATAAGGTACTACAGGCTTGAAATGATTAGTTAATGTGGGGCATTCGTTGTAATTTGATACCAGTACCTATCAGGCCTGAAGCCACCGACACCCTAAACAATTTGAAGATTGGCACTGCAGATTGAGCTCTTTGTTTAAATATAATAAAGTAGTTTAGAACACATAAATCTATAAAATACCAGAATATTCGGTGCCACCTTCTTATTAAAGCATCGACCGACGTGGCGCATTTATGTACCTGGTCGATGGACAATTGAAGACCTTGCTGCAGAAACTTTTTAACAGGCAGAAACGTTTTATTATTTATATTTAATAGTTAGAAAATTCAAAAATCTTTCCTGCAATTATATTGCCAGTTGACACTATTTTATCCAAAAGTCAATGGTAAATATTGATCAGATTTAACATAAGAAAATAAAATTTGTTGGAGATGTTCATTTTTTGCACCAAACTTAACAAAACAAACAATATTTTTACTTTATCATACGTAGTATGTAAAAAGGAAAACTGGTTAATCGGCGGTGAGATATTCAACAAGAAAGGTAGTCTGTCGGGCAATTCCGTCATACGATGAAGCAACCGTATACACGTGTTTCGGACTGTTAGTCCTCATCAGTACGGTATAGCCAAGGAGCAAGATGGACACTCAATGGAAAAACACTCAAATGGAGACCATAAAGGGGGTGACCAATGTCGCCATTTGGTGCTTCAGTCCCAACATCTTCAGGATTCGAAGATGTCTTTAATTCAATAAATAGAAACTGCAGCATTGTGTTGTTTTATTTTTGTCACATAACCAACGTTCTCGTAAGTAAAATGCATCCCTAGATGCCACTCGAGGAATATTCTGCTGGCAATCAAAAGAGAGCACTTCAATCATAGAGTTGTCTTTTGCAAAGTTTTCTCCGCCAAGTCAACATAAAATTGTTGAGGTTTGTCTAAATGGATAATTTTTTCAGCACAACGCTGGCATGTGTCAAATCTTGGATGGCCAAATTATACTTAAAATTCGCTTTAAAATAGCGGAAATAAAAATCATAAGTCACCCGTGGTTTGAAGCCTGCTGTTTTTTTCTTTCCTGTCATCTAACAAAGTTTTTATGTTTGGTACAAACTTTTCAAGGTAGAGCCCATAATTTTTTTCTCACGTTAAAGTTCTAGATTAGGTAGAAGGTTTTAAAATTTTTATTTCTGCTGTAATGGGATGCGCTTATTGGAAAACTTTTTATATGCAAATCTGCGCTCTTCTGGTTACGTTATATTGGTTGAATCTTTGTTATGCTTAGGTAGATGATAAACCCGCCTTTTTAAATACCGTGAATGGAACAGTAAGCCATTTTGCATACATTTACACATTTATATCCAAGACGTCCTATATTTTTACACAGCTCTGCGAGGGCTGTCTCTATTGTTTTTTGGACGGTTACGAATAGGAACATGACTTGTGATATGACCAATTATATGACGGTCTTGTGACATTTTATCCGGAATATCATTAAATTTTGACAGAACTGTGTTTCTTGTGTTATGGTTGATTTACTTGTAACATTGCTTTCTGCATTTACAATCCGGGCCTATGGTTCTAGCAACTTTAAACTTATTTTTACAAGTATTATGAGCCACGCCTGATGCAAGTTGCCTTTTTATCACATTTCTCTTCCAGTTATCTTCATTTCTTTCTCGTTTCCGTTTTATTTAGGGTTGAGTTGGGTTTGTTGACGCATAACCTCACTTTAGGATTCGCTACTTCCGCTTCTGCCTAGATCGTGGTTATTTGAAGATTTAGAATCCGATTGTTCACTTAAATCACTCATGATTATGATTTCTACCGATCTCCACTATTTTCAGTACGGTTTTGAGTTAAATCGCTGTAAATAGTTTCTTATTTGCAGTTTTTTAAAACTGACCACCAACATGCCACCAACTGACAACAGAACCAGCGTTGCCAACTATGAGAAAATGCAACCATTAGTTCGGCAACTCTTCCCAGCAGACAACCACTAGATTATGTGTCATAGTGGCGTTCTTTTTTCTTCGAATTTAATAAATAATACATCAATCGCAAATTTACTAATATTCTTTTAATACAAAATAAAGTATACAAAGAATAGTGTAGTACCAAATATAAAAGTTCCATATCAACAAAACAAAATAAACAGCACGTGGCACGTGGAATTATTGTTCATTGTAAAATTCTGAGGGGAAAACCTTAATCAAAAAACGTGCGAAAACCAGCGGGTAATGCAGGGTGTCCGTTTTACGTGCGAATGGATAGGAGTCCGATTTGCGATAAATTAAGGCTCCCGTATCCTACCGCGAAAACGCGCCGATACACCACACAATAATTATTGTTTAAATTGTAAAACTATAGCAACTATTCGATTGAATATGTCCTTACGCAACTGCGTCCACAAAGAATTTCAAAATTTATGCAAATTATACTTGCAAATTTTAGTGTTAAAAAACTAAACTACAAATATAGATATGTTTTTTGGTCTTACTAGTAGTAAATATGTTGAAACAATGTAACTTAACATACAGAATTAACATACAGAATAATATTTTTGTAAAAATGCAGTTTATTTGGTTCTAGAGTATCATTTGTTCCTATGTCCGCAGAGAACTATATATAATAGATAATTCATGCCATATAAAACAAAAACTGAGGATTTAATTCTTGAACAAACAATTTCTGTACGTATCTTTAAATTATTTTTGAGACAATTCAATATTGTAAATGGAAATAAAAACACGAATGCAAGTACGTACATCCTTTATTTTGGCACACAATAAAATTATAACCAACTTGCTTAATATTATCGGAAGGTTTTTCTGATGTATCAAAAAACGTTGCAGTCCAACGGATATCTGATTTGTTGGCACAATCGCCAATGCTTACGTTTTATAATAGCAATAGATATATAATTAGGTTATTTCAAACAATACATAAAAAAAGTAACTAATAAAGAATTCCCAGATTTATGTAGTTCTGTAGCAGCTCTGAAAGAAATATAAAGTATTAAATTTATCTGAAAATTTTATTTGAATGGGTCCATAAATAACCTTGCTCAAAAATTACTATAAGAGAACAAAATCAAGGATATACTGCCGTTCAACAGTAAAATGCTGTATCTACATACAAAAAAATCACAATTTTTTCAGTTTCAATGTAAAAACCACGCACATTTTTTAAGAAAAGTAGTTTGTAAGCAATACATGCTAATTTGTTCTTACTATTAAATTCATATTTAAGAGAAAACGGCACTTTGCCTTTGGACAGCAGTATAGTACTCTTACCGCAACTATAAAACTCTTTTATAATTTGTAATCAAACATTTTTTCTGAATGATCTGACTTCGTCATTCTACAATATATTTCTTTTTTATTGCTTTATTTTAGGCAATTTTCATACCCAGGAAGTTTGTCGAAATAACTAGAGTCCCATCGCCCATAATAATTGTTTAACATGCAGGTCTCATCATGACACTACATAAAAAACTGATAAAAATACAGGACTGTTGCTTTGTCATCTCTTCCCGAGCGCGTTTACTTTATATTGAGTTGCCAATGCAATAAATACAAATTGCATTTTGTTTTTATGTCACTTCATTACTAGCATTTACTTCATTTTTGAGCACTAGCCATCAACAAATAATTTTTATAAAAATGACTCGGTTTGGGTACATTTCATTTTCCCATAAATGATTATCTCGTTGAATTTCTTCAACGTGAAGTGCATTGTTATCATCGATATAGACAACAAAATAACAAATATTTCTTTTTGTTATATTGAGTTGTCCCTGAATCTATAAGAATAAATAAATAATTATTGGTAATAATAGTAGGAATATGAGAACACAGAAGCCATACTTGGTAGTAGTAATGGTGTGTTCTTTTTAACTTCACATTCCCATCAACCATCTCTAAACAAATCTGATTTTTTTTCTATGGCTTCTTTAATTGATAGTTCACGTTTGTGTAGAGAATGCAAGCATTTTATTTCAACTATGGCCGTGTCCCCAACAAGTCCTACAAAAACAATATTAGCTCTATGCAAATAAGAGACTGTATAAGTTACCATCTGGTGAAGCTCCTAAATAGCCATGGACATCATCAATAAATAGCCCTGAATCCTCTACTTTAACCCCATAGATTTCCTCAAAGTACTGTCTTGCCACAGCTTCGTTTTTTTTTTTCATAATCAATACCAGGGTTTGAAAGAATCTTTGTCGACAGTAGCGGCTTTTATCAACTTGTCTGGTGATGTTGTTTCCCTACGTTTTACAACTCTGCCAAAATTTGATGCCGTTAGTCCCTTTTCCTTCAACTTCCTATACACATTACTTTCGTATTGGCCCACACTTGCTCTTTCAAGGTAGATCTTTTGTTATCTAAATAATTTAAAATATTTTAGGCATATAATAGTGTATATTTGACTAGCACACCATAAGGTAATAAACATATTTTGTATGAACGATTTATATCCGTTATGTGCGAGTCAAATATGATGTTTTATATTTTAAATGTTTGCTAATTTTTTTTTGGGATGTTGCCATGTGCACAAAGCCTGTTGGCTTGTCTGTGCGGCGGTCGTGGAGACGGAGTATTTTTAAAATCCCTGCCTAACCTGGGCTCGAACCCTGGACTGCATAGTGGAAGGTATTCGCCTTATCCACTAGGCCACCTCCGCTCAAATGATGACGATCTTAACAGTAGCGTTGTATAATAATGACAGATGCGCTTAATAATGAATGTCATTATTTAAAGGAACTGTCATTATTATGCAACGCTAGTATCACCATAATCATCAATGTGTAGTATGCTAGGAATTATATCGTCACAGAAAAGTACATAACAACCTTATTATATGTGAGGCGTATATAAAGTTAAAAGGGTTATTCACACTGCTGTTAGTGGTAGGCTTATATAACTAATTATATTTATAAAATACATCAGCTTGTGTACACCATAAAGTAATGTTAAGGGTAAAAAAGCCTAACATACCTTAGATGTTACCACTATCGTATTACCACTGTAATCACAGACTATAGAAAAATACTTTAAATTAAAACAACATGCTTACAAATACGCATCTCTCTTAAATTGGTTACTTACTAACTTTATCTACTATACTACCTACATACTGCTGCGTGCAAATATAAATTACTTACGAATTTCTCCACGCTAATTATGCAAAGTAAAAAAGGCTAGTTCAAAGTACGTAATTTATTTAAGACACTCTTACCTTTTTCAAAACATCAGGAAATATACTAAAAGTTTATAAAATTGTTTGTTCAATAATTGTTGAATAATGCCTAAAAAACAAATAACCTACAATGACGTTAAAATTCGACTACACTCAGATTCCAGTTCGTGGCCTACAAGTGGGGCTTGGGTGGCATGGGTGCCATAATCTCTATCTCTGGCAGAAGGCAGTGTTTGCTTTTGCTTTATTTTTAATTAATGGTTTACGATTCCTTTCCATTCTATGAAGATGAATATTTTGTTTTAAATATTTATGCCTCTACCCCTGTGTATCTGAGCCAACTATCCAATTGCCAGTCTAAACCTTTATGAAAAAAAAAATATACCCATATAGATATATGATTCATCACTCAAATAACATTTTTATGTCATGAAAATGAAACTTCATTGTATCTCAAGCATGTTAATTTTTAAGGTAGGGTATTTTTGAGGGTATTTACCCTCATCTGAAAAGATCCTCGGTTGGTCAAATTTAACCTTTTCCCACAATTCATTTTGCACAAAATAGACATAAATGTCTCCGCTGCATTGTTCATACTTTTGTGCTTTATTCTATGTGCATTTTTTAACAAATTTTCTAAGCATCCTAAAATAATTGGACTTTGAAACTTAAAGGATTTACCAATAATATCGTATAATTTATCATTAATATGATATATAAGTCCTGTTTTCCGTACTGTTGCCATTTTATTGTTTGTTGTGTCTCCAACCACATTGCAAACATTGGGATTGCAGTTTTGGTGATCACCATATATATGATTTGGAATATTTGGAATCGCCTTCTTCAGCACTTCAATATCTCCATTACTGGTGTCAACGCATCGTAAAATGCTGTTTTATATATTTTTATAATGTTTGTTGTCAAAAGTTTCCTGCCTTCCAGTTCAACACTTGAGTCCTGCTTAATTTTGTATAAACATTTCCCTACATTTTTACCAAGTGGTTACATTCAATACATTCAATTTTATTAATTTCATTCCCATAATGCACACCACTTAATATTTTTGAATGTACACTTGAGTCACCATCACCAACAAATGACAAATGACATATTTCATTCCATGCATCCCAATGCTTTTATTAAATCCTTCAACGATGATATCTGCTTCCATTGCTGACGATGACCCATTCCAATTTTTATAGCAGGTATGGTCTAAGGGTTTGCAATTCTTGTTTTGCGACAAATAGTACTTGGCGTGTGTTGTTTCCAATTATCACAGCCTGCAATATTAAATACTTATGTTGTACAAAACGTAATTTTAAATATTATGTTGAAATATATAGTGATTAAAACCTCCGGAAAGAAATGGTAGATTCGGCATCAAATTGTATTAGTAAGAAGTGGGATAATAATAATAATTTTCTTCAAATACTAAATTAATAAACACTAGTTGACGTTTGGACCGAATAGATAGGTAGACCGCCTAATTCGGTAGACCGCGTAATTCGGTAGACCGTATAATTCGGTAGACCGCATAATTCGGTAGTCCAGCGAAGCCAATAGACCGCAAACATGAGCAGAAGAACAAAGTCGATGGGCCGCTGAAATCGATAGACTGCTCAAAACTGAAGAATTCAGTTGATTGGACAAAATATATGAATTATACAGGCCGCTATTCCATATGACTCCCCATCAGGTATTTGCCTTGCAGGTGCATTGTTTAGTGATTACTAAATGCACTCCTCGGTTTCAAAATCACTCCTCGGTCCGGTTGTATGTTCTGACAGATTGCATATGATCATTATATTATTGTCAATTGTATCATAGCTTTCAATCTCTATTTTGTAAAATCGCAGTACTTATCAAAGTCAAAAGCCTTTAATTTTAACAGGTTTGTTGAGAAGTCGAAAACTTCTACCAACGTTACATCACAGTTAGTATAAAGCTCATGGCTTAAAATTGGATTGGATATCGATGTCAGTGGCAGTGGGGTGTTAAGATCCTAGATATAAAGTTGATGCACAAAAGAAATTGCTCCTTAGCCAATAGATCAAAATTTAAAATGGAGGTTTTCAAGGCTTTGGAAACCTACAACATTTTTAAAAATTTAGATCTCATGACTTGTCACCAAGTTGAGAATTGAAATAGAAAAACGTGTTTATTAGGGTGGTCCAAAAAACAGACTTTTCGCTAGAGGGCAACGATCTCCCGCAAACTGTTCCTTTTCCAGAAAAAAAAAAATTCCCCCCAAATTTGAGGAAAATCGGTTAACGGTAACACGTGCCCCCGAGCACCTCAAATTTCCCATTTAAAATACATTGCAAAAATGCATCTTTTTTCCTTATTTTTTTCCGGTTTCGGATTTAGAAAAAAAGTTGCGGGAGATTATCAGTAATTGTTCAGAACTCCCCTAGGAACAAATCCACCACCACTATTATTTTGTTCACCACCCCGTACCCTCCCCATAGTACTCTAAATATGAGACAAAAGTTTCCCCAATTTTTCAATGTTACGTACTTTAATATTGTTTTTGGCAGAAGTGATTATTATTGGATTAAAGACATATTTTTTGTCATTTATTAACTAATTTGAAATTGTTTAAACTATTAGCATTTGTTTAAACAAAAATATACGATGATACGAACATATTTTTCCATTTTTTTGCAGAAGGTATTAAATTATTGTTTTTTTTTGTCATTTATTAACTAATTAGCAATTGTTTAAACAAATACCATTTGTTTAAACAAATATATATACAATGTTGCGGACATATTTTCAATTTTTTAAAGTTATTATTAGGAGCATTTTTGGTCATTTATTAACTAATTTGCAATTGTTTAAACAAATACCATTTGTTTAAACAAATATATATATACAATGTTGCGGACATATTTTCAATTTTTTAAAGTTATCATTAGGAGCATTTTTAGTCATTTATTAACTAATTTGCAATTGTTTAAACAAATACCATTTGTTTGAACCATTTGTTAACTAATTTTCAATTATAATCTATAATAATAATTAGTGTTGCAACCACAATACCTGTTTGACCGATATCGTAAACCCTCCAATATCACAAAAAAGACCAGAAATCCTATAATAATTTTTGTCAATAAATAGGTACGCACTAACATTGTATATTATTGTTTAAACAAATTTATTTGTTCAAACAATTGCACAAATAGTATTTGTTTAAACAATTACAAATTAGGTAATAAATGTTATAACACTGCCAATAATCTAATAATAATTTATGCAACAAATTTAGAAAATTATGTCCATTACAAAATATATATAATTTATATGTATATATATTTTTAAACAAATGGTACTTGTTTAAAGAATTGTAAATTCGTTAATCAATGACAAAAAAAAAATGCCAATAATTTAATACTTAATAGTTTCTACAATAAATATAACAAATATATTTAATATATTTAATAATATATTTTTTTTCGTAACAATGTATAAATTTGGCTTTTAAAAAGCAATAATTTAATAATTTTTGCAACAAATGGAAAAATGAGTTCGTAACATCGTATATTTTTGTTTAAACAAATGGTAATTGTTTAAACAATTTTTTAGTTTTTAAGTTAGTTAATAAATGACAAAAAACATGTCAGTAATCCAATAATAGTCATTTCTGTCAGAAAAATAATAATTCACGTAACAATTTGAAAAATTGTGAATTTGGGAAAAATTTTGCCTCATTTTTAGGGTACTGCAGGAGAGGATGGGAGTGGTGAAAAGAAAAAATAGTGGTTGTGGATTTGATCTTTGGGAAGTTCTGAATAATTTCTGATAATCTCCCGCAATTTTTTTTTCTAAATCCGAAACGTGAAAAAAAAAATGAAAAAAATATGCATTTTTTCCAATGTATTTTAAATGGGAAGTTTGAGGTGTTCGGTGGCACGTGTTAACGTTAACCGATTTTTCTCAAATTTTGGGAAATCTTTTTTTTTCCGAAAATGAGCCGATTGGGGGGGGGGGGGGCGTCGTTGCCCTCCAGCAAAAAAAAAGATTTTGCAAGGTATAAATTTGGACCACCCTAGTGTTTATGCATTGAACCGTAATATATAACCCACATTTTTCGAAGACGTGATATTACCGGTAATTTAAAAAAAAAAAACTATGGCTTTACACCCCTCCAGCCGCCGAAATTAATATAACGTTCTGGAGTTACCAGGGGTCATTGTAGAACATCTTGACCGAGCAGAATGACGGCCACATCGGTTAAATTTCCATCGATCATACCCTAAATATTTAAAATACAAAAGAAAATCAAATGAAACACTACTTTGATTGGTTGAAATTACTGAAAGCTCCGAACAGATCAGATTTTAAAATTTTTGCCACCACTGAAAGTAGTTTTTCAGAAATCGGGAACTTTTAACATTTTTAACAGTTATTATAACGTTCGTAGTTTAAAATATGCCCATATATGGGATTTTCTTTAGATTGTATATGACTGCAAAGAAGATTGACAAATGAAATCTCTGTTCATTGTCTACATTACGTAAAAGCTTGTCTGTAAGCAAGAAGGCTTGTTTCTAGATGCTGGAAAAAAATTCCCCGCGCCTGGTTAGCTTCAATTCTAATGTTTAAATGCCAATAACTTGAAAAATATTGATTGGTCTGCTCTGAATTAACTTTTGGATAAGCTTTCTTTGGTTAGAAAAGCGTTTTCAGGTTGCTTAAACAAATAATGTTGCTATATACCGTGTCCGGTGCAAAAAGTGTTTAGAAATATTAGCGGGCATTAAATACGAAATTATAATTTCTTTCGTCGCAGATAATTACATTCTAATATTTGCATTTTAGGTTTAAGACGAAAGAAGAATTAAATCAGAAGCATTTATGAAGAATACAATTTTCTGAAAAGGTTATATTAATAATATTGTCACGTTAGTGTTGTAAAACTTTCTACCGGACACGGTAAAATATTATTAATTAATTAATTAATTATATGCTGCCCATATAATTTTTAATTAGTGATAAATAATAATTGTCGTTAATTTCAAGATCGATTTATACTGTTATTCTAAATTAGTAAGCAGCTTTTTTTATATAAATTCGTGTTACGTCGTTGTAATTTATATTATCTCCTGTATATTATGATAAAAAAATAAACAAAGCATTAAAAACATAATATGTACCTTAAACAAATCATATGAAGCGTTAAAAAAATTAAAAAAAAACTCCCATCTGGATTTGAACCGCAGTTATCCACTGGAAAAATTGAAACGTCAACGCCTTACACCTCTCGGCCACGGCACCACTTAGCAAAATGTTTTGAATTTCACGTATATGACCTGTCTCCTAACATCTAATGATTAAAATCTAGAAAATTGTCTGTCCGCGTCGCTTTTTCTAATGAAAATTGCATGGCACCTGATTTGCTTGCGTTGAATCGATGCAAACTTCACTAAACATGGCAACTTGAACACCTATTACCTGCGTTACGTCGCATCGCGAACACCATGGGAATTTGACGATCTCGGCACACATATGGAGCAATGTTATCGCGCTTACATGAAACATGGCAATTTTCCTCCGTTTTCGCAGTTTTCCGGTCATAATTATGCCGATTGCGGCGTCAGTTAACCTATACATACACAGTACATACACATTACACATGTAAACGCAAACATGCAATTGTCAGTTTTGACAAATTAATCTGACGTTTCTCGGAGCGCGAGACTCTCAGAGACTCTGACGTCACACGCCGCCATATTTGCTCGGGGGATCTGCACTACCCCATTCGGGGGCGTTTTTGGGGCACACGCGCTTGGATGACCGTTGCCAAAATACATTCATGTGATTCGAAAAAGAACGACGCTCATTTTGGTGGCTCTCGCTTCGCCGTACGTTTCGCCAGTTCAGAGGAGATACGCCAATAAGTTTAGGCGGGCTACGCCGTTTCGCAATTATAAAGTATGATGATAAAAGGTTACCCCTAGAAAGACATTACAGCCTTAGAAAGACTTTAAAAAAATTATTGATATTTACATTCCATTAAATGTTTGTGCCAAATATATTAATAACAAAACACAAACAAATAATAACTAATTTGTTGCAGATTCAAATCACAGTAAATGTATGTAGTCTACAATTCATTTAATTTGCGTTGTCAACATTTATAGTTCTATAATATAAATAATAATTAGTATTATTGTTAATAAGTGCTTTTTCCACATTCAGCCATATTTTTTTATTAATTTATCAGCGATATCAAAACTGAAAAATCTTGAAAACAAGCGACGGTTGAGAAAAAACTTATTTTGCATTTTTTACTTACAATTTGATGCGGCATCTTTCATTTATCACCTCAAGTTATAAATCAGCCTGCATATAGTTTATATGCATATGTTTAAGTGACCAGATAAGTGTCTTTTTTAGTGGACAATGTATTTGAAAGAAAAATGTCCCGTCTAAAGCCAAGTATCTGAGCACTATGTATGGTATGGAAAAGCCTATATTTGACATACTGTTCCTGAATAAGCATTATAAGAATGGCCGTAGGACCATCTTCCATCTTCATATACGCTGGTCCATGGGTTTCTAGTGTTGTCAAGTTGCTTTTTCTCCAGCACCAGCTACAGTCATAGAACGCAAGGCATCAGATTTAATCCAATGATGACCTAACTTGTCTTGAATAAACAAAATAATTTCTTCTGCATCACTGGAATATCAAGTATTGATAACAGCTGTGCACACTGTCCGTAAGTGCTACCACTTATGACAGTTCCCCACCCAAAGCCTGTGTTAATTAATGATTTGTCGCTTGGGGGTTCTGTGGTATATTTGTACTTCCTAGTACACATAGTGCACCCAAATGTAATTGTACTAAGAAACCCAAACAAGTTCTCAGCAATGGGGTACTATTTGGCCACTAGTACACACTTTCGAATGGCTATGTTGCAGTGGAAGTGCTCATTTTAAAACATGGTGTATATCTACATTACGGTGTCCATACAGAACACGTTTTGAGTCAGTTTTGAGGTAGGGTGCGGTCGTTTGGTTCCCTGGACAGGAGATCCGGCAGTTCGTTCCTCTCGCCCGGTACGTGTTCAACTTTGAATTTGAACTCCTGCATCAGCAGCGACCAACGAGTCAGTTTGGCGTTTTGGGTTCGTAGGGACTTCAGCCAAAGCAGGCAGCGGTTGTCTGTCCGCAGCGTGAACGGTCGGTCCTCCAAGTAGGGCCGAAAGAGCTTCATGCCCCATACGACCGCCAGGCACTCTAACTCGTTGGCGTGGAACTTCTCCTGTGCCGGGGAGAGTCTCGCGCTGGCAAACCCGATGATCTTCCTGTCCGGTAGTTCCTGGTAGAGGACGGCCGCAATCCCTTTTGCACTGGCATCCGTCTGTAGGATGAAGGGGTGCTCGAAATCCGGACGTTGGAGGCGTAGGGGTCCGTCCAACTCGGTTTTGATCCTTTGGAACGCTGTTTCGGCTTCTGGTGTCCAACGGAAAGGCCTCTTACCGCGCAATAGGTCGGTTAGCGGTTGGAGGGTCTCCGCGCATTTCGGGATGTATTCCCGCAACCAGCGGCAGAGTCCCAGAAAGCTGCGGAGGTGCTTCTTGGATTTAGGCTGGGTGGTCCTCTGGATCCCCTCTAAGTGGTGCGCTTGTGGTTCGATGCCCCCGGGAGTGATGCGATGTCCCAGGTAGTCAATTGATGTTTTCCCGAAGTGGCACTTTTCCGCGGCGAGGTGCAAGTTGTGTGTTTGTAAACGCTCCAAGACCAGGTGCAGGTGGTTCAGATGATCCTCCCAGTTGTCGCTGTACACTACCACGTCATCCAGGTAGACGAACACAAATCTTCGTAGAAAACCGGGCAGCACCTCGCGTCATTAGGTTTTGGAAGGTCGATGGGGCGTTCTTGAGCCCGAAGGGCATCACCTTAAATTGGTACGTTGCCCCGTCCGGGGTGGTGAAGGCGGTGAGGTGCTTCGAGCTTTTTGCCATAGGGACCTGCCAATAGCCGGCCTTCAGGTCCAGAACGGAGAAAATCGACGCGCTGCTGAGGTCTCGAAGTGCTTCAGAGATGATGGGGAGGGTCGATGTTTCATCTCTTGTCTGGGCGTTTAACTTACGATAGTCCACGCAAAACCTGGCGGATCCGTCCTTCTTTTTCGCTATTACGATAGGCGATGAGTAGCTGGAGGTACTGGGTTCAATGACGCCTTCTCGTAACATCACCTCCACCTTGCGTGCAATGGTCTCTTTGGTGTGAGATGCGTAGCGGTATGGCGGCGTTCGGAATGGCTTGGCGTTTGGCAGCAGCCGTAGTTGGTGCCTCGTCGTGCTAGTGGTGGTTCCCGTGTTGGTGGAGAAGATGTGCCTGAATCTGTTCAGGATGTCGTCCAGTCTCTGCTTGTGTTGGTCCGGAATGCCGATGGGGGACTTGGGTCGTTCGCCCTGAGGAGTCCCCATGATCCGAGGTCTCTTCCAGAAGAGTGTGTGGCGCTGTTTGGTGCCGACGTGCAGACAGCTCCTCTGGAAGTCCATGACAACGCCCTCTCGCACGAACCACGGCATTCCCAGTATGATGGGGTGCGACAAGCTAGGCGCGACCTGGAATTCGTCTTCAAAGGGGGCAGCCTCTATTGAGAACCGGATGGTCGCGTGTCCCAGGATGTTGAGCTTCGTTATAGGGTCCGCCATCGTGGCTCGGCGGGGCTGCTTGGTGAAGTTTCCAGCGATGGATGCTCGCACGAAGTTGTGTGAAGAACCCGAGTCGAGGAGTGCCGGGAACGTCCTTTCGCCGATACGGATGGAGACCGTGGCCCTCAGGTTGCTGTTGGGTGTACGGAGGTGGTTTATTGCGACCGAGTTAGTCCTCCCGTTGGACGGTTGTCGGCCGCTTTGGCGTTTCCCTGGTTGGCCAGGGAAGGTCGGGCAGTCCCGGTTCCAGTGGTGCTCCGGGCAGTGGTGGCATTTCGGCAGTCGTGCTGGAGTTTGGCCGCTTTGTTGGTTAGGGTGTAGAGTTGGGCACACCCTATGCCAATGGAACTCCGGGCAATACTTGCATTTGGGCGGCTTCGTTGTTGTGGTGGGTCTGGCCGTGGTCTGCTTCTGAACTGCGCCGGAACGCAGAAGGAGGTCCTCGATGTCCGTTGCCTCTCGTCGTAGAGACACTAAGCAGGTCGGCGGGTCCCTGAGAAGCACTTGGATCGCCGGTAGCAGTAGGGATACGTGGGCCGGAATGTCGTCGGTTGCGTTCCTCTTCAGCCGGTTTGCTTGCCTGGCCTTCAGTTTTAGAAAAGCCTCCACGCTTTCCCCTTGCTGTTGGTGCTTGGAGAAGTATTGGCCGCACATTGCACTCATGGTCCGGGGGCTGTTGTAATATGCCGTGAGTTGATCCTTGAACTGCACGAACGGCAGGTTTAGGTCGTCGTATCTCGAGAACCAGCGGGCGGCGTCTCCGGTTAGGCGGCGAGCGGCAGTTGAGGTACGGCTGGCGTCCGGGCACTCGATCTTTGCCAGGTAGATGTCCAGTGCGGCCAGGAAGGTTTCGGGGTCCTCGATCGGGTCGCCGGAGAAAGACCCTCCTCGCTGTCCTGGATCCGGAGCCTGTGAGCAAGTCCGACCAACGGAGAAAATAGCTCCGAGATGGCTTGCTTATGGTCCTCTGCTTGGCTGGCCGGCTTGTTGAAGTCAAACGTCAGGTTGGTGGTCGATGGTCCGGGTGGTTGCTGTGCCCTGGTTGAAGGGGTGGATTCCTCCTGGTCGGAGCCGTCCGATGCCGATTCCAGTGGTTGGTGGTTCCGGAAACGTAGATTGTAGTGGATCTTCAGATTCTTCGGCATCGGTCCGGAGGTGTCGTTGGGCGCCAATTGTTACCTGGTTCGTGCAGGTTTTGGCACAGCAACACATAAAATACCAAGCTCGTTCATTTTAGACGTATATTTAAATAAACTGACAACGAATAATAATAAATGTTCAAGCGGGTAAAAGGTCGTCTCTCTTAGTAGAGGTATCGTCAGGGCTTCTTGGTCGTAGAGCTCGTTCAGAAAGGCTTCATAGGTACAGGTGTGGCTTGGTCTGATGCTGGAGCTCGAATGTGCCTGCCGTCGATTCTGCGCTCCTTTTATTCCTATCGACGGCTGCGTGGTGCGCTCCCATTGGCGCGACGGCTGAGGCGCTCTCCACGGTCAGGCTCCGCCTACTCGTGACCGGCGCGACGCTGTAGTTGACTGTCGGGCCGACAGGGGGCGCTGTGACTAGAAGCTATTGCCTTGTGGACGAAATAAGTTAACGTAAAAAAGGTGCGTATGCTATTGTGGCTAATTTGTTTTGTGGTATATTAAACAATATTGAGACCTTTTTATTATTTGCAACAGCAAGGATGGTATCTACTGAAGACTTTACAGCTGCTGGCAATACTGGGACTTTGTACTACAAATTTTGGCGGGTTGCCAAAGAAAGTAACGTGGCTATGCATACAGAGATTCTTCTTATGCATATCATTTTCACATCTAATCACAGAAAACGTAGCATTTCGAGTAATTAATCGCTCGTAAAACTGGAACACATTTAATCCAGAAGATAGGAAGAAGGTCACTTATTAGAGCACCCGTAAGATTTATTTTGCTACTGTAGATAACAAATTATTATTTGTTTCGTTTCTTACAGTAGAATTAATGAAGACCAATTGTGTAGAGCAGGGTTGTCGACAACAAAAACACAAGAAACGATGCTGTTTACATATCTTACAACGCCTGGTGATACGTCAAGAAAAGCAACAAAGGTTTGTAGAAAATAACTTTATTTTGATAACTCGTAGGTCAATTTTAGGTTTCAAATAGTAACGCTCAAGCTTACATTGAAATCATTTCAATATTATTGTGATTTACTTTCACATAATAATTCTCTTACGACTAGTATTTTCATCTAGCTATAAGTCATGGGGAGCTATCTGAAGGATCTGTCAGGTTTGTTGCCCTATAGTCTATCAAATGAGGAGATTAACCGCTAAATGTGTGCAGAACATGAATATTAGATATAGGTGACACGTGCTCCGCACCGCTGCTGATACCGCTTCTCATTTTATGAAGTATTCAGGACGTTTATTTTATAGGTAGATGAAAATACAAGACATTAAACTATTTCACAATTACTTAATGATTTAGGTTGTATTTGTAAATTATCATTAACATCATTCACTCTACTAAAGATCATATCTAAGTTTCTAAGTTAATACTAATATTTGTCAGTTTAACGGTAAAAGAAACTAACTAACATCAGGAATTACTAAGCATCACGAATTACTAAGACACTTGAACGAATGACGTCAAGTTGACGTTACTTAAGTAATGCTACACAAGCCAGAAGTTCCCGGTGAATCGTTCACATGTTTACAGAACTGAGGTGCATACTTTCAAAATAAATATTAATAAATATCGTAACAAATATATAAACATTTGGCTACAATTATTGGCAAAAATTATTATGCTTTAAAAAAAATTAAGAAAATTTTAGTTACTTTTACCTTTAATCTGACGATTTAATGTCTTTGCAACGGTATGTGAACTTTACCTTCGTTTTGCTCACTTGACTTCTCAATATTGAGAGTAATGTATTTAGCACTCTTACGGTAGAGTATGGGCCATTTCATAATTGGATAAAGATTATTACTAATATAATGTTGTAATGTTTAGGTGCTTGGTTCCCGTTGTTGATGACAAGAGATGCGAGGCGGGATCATCCAGCAAGACGAAAGGCCAGAGATGACACGAGTTAATTTAAAAAATAAAACAAAGTAAAATTGTAATCTCAGAAGAAATCAATAAATGTAACTTGTATTGGGTGTATCGAGTTTTATTCATTCTAAAGCAGGTGCTATACCATTGTTTGGGTATAAACCGCTTAATTCGATTTTTAGATAAGTAAAAATACTGAGACTCTTTTTGCAGTCTTTACTTCAGAATTAATAATAATCAATATTACAAAACAATGCGTTGTTATGGTATTTCTTGGTCATGGTAACGTACGGGTAACTAGCTCTAAGTAACTAACATACTGATTTTACATAAGCCGCCCGCCTTGAAGGAATGCCTTCAATGAATTATAAATTATAACAAATTATAACACTAAACAAACACTAGCACTATTAGCTTTTAAGGCACTGTTGAATCAGGCAGAGGACTGAGTTTTCGTGTGCTTCGCCGGAAAACACCACTAATAGTCTTAACATCAGCTACTCGTACTATTCCATCTAGGCCAGGATATACTTCAACAATACGACCTAATTTCCACTGTAACGGTGCCATCATAGTACGTCCGATTAAAAAGTGTGCTGGGGTTAGCGCAGATAAGTCGTTAGGATCGGTGGAATTTGAGACCAAGGGACGAGAGTTAACTATTGCCTCTATTTGATAAATTACAGTTAACAGTTGTTCATATGTTAAATTCGCGTTTCCTACGACTTTAATTAAGTGACTCTTGACCGATTTTACATTTGACTCCCACAACCCTCCAAAGTTGGGAGAACGAGGAGGAATGAAAGACCACTCTATATTGTTGTTTAAGAAATAGTTTTGAATTTTGCTATTTTGTTCTATTTTCGAATATATTTTTTTAAATTCGTTATTTGCTCCAACAAAATTTGTTCCATTATCACTAAAAATCTTTTTACAAAGACCACGTCTACTAACAAAACGTTTGATACAATTTAAAAATCCTTGTGTCGTAAGATCCATAGCAATTTCTAAATGAATGGCCTTAGTAACAAAACACACAAAAACGCATAGATAAGATTTTATCAGACTTCGATTATTTGAAAAACTATTCTTAATCATTATGGGTCCTGCAAAATCTACACCTACTATTGAAAAGGGAATTGCTGGTGTAATTCGTTCTACTGGTAGAGAACCCATTATCGGTTGATTAATTCGTGAATTGTACTTAAAACAAGTATGACATTGTCTAATAATCCTTTTTACGACATTCTTGCCGTTGATTGGCCAAAATCTTTGCCTAATTGAAGCTAGTACAGTTTCACTTCCAGCGTGCAACAATGTTTTATGTTCTGTTTCAATAATTAATTTGGTTAGGTGATGGTTAGACGGTAAGAGCAAGGGGTGTTTTTTATCGAAAGTTATGTGAGAATGTCTAATACGTCCTCCTACTCTTAAAAGTCCCATTTCATCTATGAATGGATTTAAAGATAAAATATTACTACATTTCGATAAATATTTACCTTGGCTTAATTTTAAAATATCAGTAAAAAATGCTACTGTCTGAACATTTTTTATTAAAGAAGTTTGAGCGGAATAAATTTCTTTGACGGTTAAACGTCCTAAACATCTGCTATTCAAATTCCTTCTTGTGTTGTATATAAATCTCTTTACATATGCAAAAATACGCAGTAATGTGGGCAAATTGGAACACTTTTTTACAATGTCAAATTCAAAATCTTCAGCGACAACTAACAAAACTAAATTTATTTTCTTTTCTTCTACATCTATTCCGGGGTTTATTTGGAATGTATTAGATGGCCATTCTTCTTCGTTTCTTTCCAAAAAACTAGGTCCAGACCACCATAAATCGCATAGAGAATTGAGTTTACTCCCTCGCGATATTAAGTCCGCTGGATTTAATTTTGATGGGACATGTCTCCAAATAGATGCATTTGCATTGGTTTGTATGTGACTTATTCGATTGGCCACAAACGTTTTTAAATTAGTTGGCTCCAAATGTATCCAATGTAAGACAATTGTGCTATCGCACCATAAATGAACACTATCAAATTCAATTTCTAATGATTCCTTTACCTTCTGTAACAAGTTTACTAACAATACAGCTCCGCATAATTCCAAACGTGGTAGCGATATTGTTTTTAATGGTGCAACTCTGGATTTGGAACACAATAATCTAGTCATTACTTCTCCATGTGCATTTATAGTTCGCAAGTAGATACAACAGCCGTATGCCTTCTCGCTAGCATCAGAAAATCCATGTAGTTGTATATTACTATAATCTGGCAGAGTTACTAACCGTGGTATTGCAATGACTGATTCTAACTTAAATTGATTTACAAAACTCTCCCATTTTGTAAATATTTCCATTGGTAAAGATTCATCCCATTCAATCTTTGACATCCATATTTCTTGCATGACTAATTTGGCTTCTAAAACAACTGGGCCGAGTAAACCTATCGGATCAAACAAACGTGCTATAGCTGCTAAAACGGATCTTTTAGTAATCTTTCCAAATACATGAAATTTGACGGAATAATCAAAACAATCTCGACCTGAGTGCCATAACAAACCTAACGTTTTAGAACTATCTCCATCAAATACAATAAAGTCTTGTCCTGTTTCATTTGGAAGTTGTAACGGAAAATTTGACCTTCACTTATGGACAGGAAATCCATATTGGCTCAAAATGTGAGTAATGTCATGTTTAAGTTTTAGAGTATTTTCTATTGAGTTTGCACCTGTCAGCAAATCATCCATGTAGAAATCCTTTAGGATAGCTCTACTTGCATCAGGGAATTCTTTTTGGTGGTCTATAGCTGTTTGGTGCAGTGATCTAACTGCTAAGAAGGAAGCTGGGGCGGTACCATAAGTTACAGTTTTTAAAACAACACATTCCAAGGGATTTTCCGGGTTATCTCTCCAGACTATTTTCTGGTATTTATGATCTCCGGGACAAACGTTTACTTGTCGGTACATTTTTTCTATATCTCCAACTATAACAAATGCATGTGTTCGAAATTTCAAGATAATGGAAATAAGATCTCTTTGTAGAATAGGTCCTACACACAAGGTATCATTCAACGAATAACCGGTGGTAGATTTCGCTGACGCATCAAAAACTACTCGTAGTTTTGTTGTTGTTCGTTCTTCCTTTAATACTCCGTGATGTGGTAAAAAACAACCTTCTTGGTCATTTTCAACTAGATCAGTTCTAAATGCGTGATTCATTTGAATATATTCATCAATGAATTTTACATATCGCTGCTTGAAATCTGGTTCTCTTGCAAATCGCCGCTCTAAATTCAGAAACCTTTTGATAGTTAATTCTTTCGTTGTGCCTAGTTCCGGCTTATCTTGCTTAAATGGTAATGCTACTTGAAGTCTACCATCTTTCTCGCGCTTAAAGTTGTTTAAAAAATGCCTTTCACAAAATTCGTCTATTGGATAAGAGTTTTTTGTTTCGAATTCATTTTCTATGTCCCAAAATTTATGTAGTTGATGACTTAAGTTATTTAAAGATGTTACATTGCACACTGGTGTTTGAATGCTGTTTAGCTTTAATCTTAAATTGCCTGCAACTACCCACCCAAGACGAGTTTTTTGAAATACAATACCTTTTATATTTGATTTAAATAAACCAATACATAAAATATCGTAATAAACTCCTACATCAAGAAGCATATCGATTTTGCCCGGAATGTTAAATGATTCGTCAGCCAACTTGATGTTGTCAGGTACTTGAATATTTTCGATTGGTGTGTGTGGTAAATTATTAGTTATTCCATCTAATAACAAGAATTCTTGAATAGAAATGTATCTCTTATCGATTGATTCGATCCTTGCCTCTAAGACGCGTTCCGCTCTGCTGTGGCTATTAGCGATTCCGCCTAAAGGTTGATCAATAGGAAATGACTTCAGATTTAATTTTTGGTACAATTCGTATGTCATAAAATTGGCCATGGAACCATTGTCTAAGAGTGCTCTACACAATACTGGTCTTCCATGTTTGTCCATTATATGAAGCTGAACAGTTGCTAATATACTTGATTTTTTATCAAATGCAGCTAAATTACAAATTGGGTTGGATGGTTCTTGTTTTCTAGGAGGGTTTAGATTTATATGCTCACTCATGGGGTTTTGATTGGAGTGACGATGGAGTAACGAATTATGACGTTTGTTGCAGAATTTGCAATTTCTTGTGGATCTACAATCTATCTGAATGTGTCCAGGTCGGAGGCAATTTTTGCAAAGATTTAATTTTTTCACTTCTTCTAACTTATCATTAAAGGACAACTTGACAAATTTTTCGCAAAGGAAATTATAGTGTGGCTGTTTACAAAATGAACATTTCAGATTATTTGCAGGTTGGGCTACATGAGTTAAAATTCTTTTGTTCTCGTTAGGGTTTGATTGTGATTTGGTTTTGGTTTCTAATGTTTCTAATAGCAAACATCTTTCATTTAAAAACTTCTCAAATTGTTTAACAGTGGGATCTTCAATATCCTTAACTGATTCCTCGAAAGATCGTCTAGATACCGGGTCTAGTTTAGATGACAAAATATAAATCATTAAAGCATCCCAACTATTAGTAGGTAATCCTAACACGGTTAATGCTCGGAAATTCTTATTAAACTGATCGAGAAGCTTTCGCAATTGTGAGTGTGATTCAGCCTTAACAGGATTTAATTCGAATAAAGCCTTGATGTGTTTATGTTTTATCAGTCTTTTGTTTTCATACCTTTGTTTTAACAAAACATATGCAATGTTATAATTAGCATTATTGATTTCCAATGACGAAATTGCTTGTACAGCTTCTCCCTTCAAACATGACTTAAGATAGTGAAACTTTTCTACTTCACTTAATTGTGTGTTGTTGTGAATAAGAGATTCAAATATGTCTATAAAATGACTCCAAAATTGATAGTCCCCATTAAATTCGGGTAACTGTATGCTAGGTAATTTGACACGACTAAAGACTTCGGGACTATTGTTAGTAGACGCCTTATTATCTATAGAGTTAGACAATTTGTGTAACTGACTATTAAGCCTTGCCTTTGCTACGCCCATGGCACTAAAATAATCATTTTCGTAGGCTTCTCGTTCGACCTCGTCTTCCAGCCCATCACTTGACATCTCTATTTTAAATTGAACTTCATTGAATTTAGACAAAAGTGGTTCATCGTGCTGGATTCGTAACTTTAATTGATCGATATCTATATGTTCGCCTAAACGAGTTAAAAAGGTGTTGAATCTAGTTAATCGCGATTTTAATATAGCACGTTCTTTTTTGAAAGACTCAGTTGAGGTCGTCATTACTAAATATTGTGAATTGGTTTAAGTATTTTTTAGGCTACTGGACAGATTGGGTAAATCGTAACAAATAAAAATAGAGGCAACAATTAAATAGGAAAAATAAGACTTATCTGCGGTTAACCAGTCAGCGTGTGGATCAGAGGTGTGGGTGAATTGGCTATTTCTCTGGCGATGTAGAAGAGCTTCGGAGTCGGAGTGTATAGAAGGGATTCGACCAGTTGATATTCGGCGTCAGACTTGACAGGAGGGATTTGACAGATGTAGAGTATCCGGTACAGGCAATGGCGTTGACAGGATGGCGTACTGTGTACTGGCTACTTCTTATCGGGCTACTACGTATGGGTCTGCTACTTCCTATGGGTTACTTCTGGCTATGAGGTTACTTCTACCGATTGGGCTACTGCTTTCTATGGGATTACTTCTGTTGATGCGAATACTGCGTTCTATGGGGTTACTTCTACTGATTATCCGCTGTCCAATAATCCGGGTTCTCGACGGACCATATGTTTGGGTATAAACCGCTTAATTCGATTTTTAGATAAGTAAAAATACTGAGACTCTTTTTGCAGTCTTTACTTCAGAATTAATAATAATCAATATTACAAAACAATGCGTTGTTATGGTATTTCTTGGTCATGGTAACGTACGGGTAACTAGCTCTAAGTAACTAACATACTGATTTTACAACCATGCTACAAAAACCTTCCAACGTCAAACTTTTAGTAAGGTTGAATCACTATTAGTAGAGCGCTGAGACGCATAGACTCCATCAGTTATTTCTTAAAATCTGAGAAAGATATAGTATGTTTTCAGCGATCTACTAATAGTGACTAGACCTTGGTATTTTGCATGTATTTTGCATCATGTATAGCTCATAAGCAGCATGACGCAACATAACAAACATTAGAAGTTGCAAGGTGTTTGTTACCATGTAGAGTTGGATTTACAAATTATCAATGGTCAAATTATTTGCATTTTATTTGCAATCAAGCAAAAAGTATATAGGAGTAATTACAAATTTGTTAGAAAGGCATTAAAAACAATAATAAAAAAATTATAATTCAAAATTAACTTAATTTACGAAGAACAACTTTTAAATAGGATTTATATTGTTCGGAAATCGATATTATCATTACGCATTCATTTATTCAATTCTGTTTATTGATATACCGGCCAGCGCCGACGGCCATATGCGACCATCGATAGCGCCGCAGCTGGATGAATGCGACCGTGCTGGCCCCAACTATGCGCATTGGGTGCGTTCAGCCGTTCCAGCTAAAGCAGCTTGCGCTGCCGGCGCCGAGACTAAGCGGCCGCGGTGGCTGAACGGTCAGATCCAAATACATGTATTTACGCTTAGTGCTGAGTTTCCAGCGCTTTCACTCAGCACTAAGCGTAAATACATGTATTTGGATCTGACCGTTCAGCCGCCGCGGGCGCTTAGTCCCGGCGCCGGCAGCGCAAGCAGCTTTCGCTGGAACCGCCTGAACGCACCCATTGCTATACCTGTTGATATTTCTACCATGATCACGCCCTAGGCGCGTGAGCGGCGCGAATGTCTGTGCGCCGACGAGCCATTGCAACATATGGGGGATTGCAGTACTACGCTGACCGTCGCGAGGAGCATGAATATTGACGGAAAATGAATATTGACAGAGCGTGTAATAAATGAAGTCCGTATTCGACAACTATTGTGGGATATGTCCCATGAGCTGTACAAAGATCGGGATGCACGGCTATTGGCGTGGCAGGAAGTGTGTCGAGAAGTGGTCCCACAGTTTTAAGAAATGACTGCTAGCCAGAAGAGGGAATCAGGTAAGCAATAATCATTTTTATGCATAATTAATTTTTATTTAACCGCATACTTACGAGTTGATATAGTTTGTCTGAACTAACATTAGAAAGACATATGATTTGTCTAGGTCACAACATTTTGTATTTAAAATATACATCTATCTTGCCACGGGACAGAACCTTGTGGTGAAATTAAATAATTGGTATATTTCTCTCTCACAGCGTCCACCTGTTCTTGTTCGTAATTGATTCATATTATTATTTGCGTTTTCCTCCAACCCCGATGTAGTCAATGTATGCTCCTCCTGGTAACCGTGCCTTCACTATCTTCGGAAATATCAATAAATATTTCAAATGGTTGTATAGGCATTATGTGTGATTATGTGCAAAGTGCACATATAAAAACTTTTATTTCTTCTGTTTATTTATATTATATAGAAACAAAGAGCGTAGTATGAACATATTTAAAAACAAAAATTAATAAAAATAACTAAATAAGTAGTTTACATTTGTTCAGTTAGCATGCATATAAATAAATGTTTGCGAGCAAAGGTTTAATCTGGTCTGGAGCAGACTTAATAGATCTAATTCATAATACTCACCTCAAAGTAACTGCTAATCGCTCCGTAGGAGTGATTGGCATCCTATACATATTACAACGTTTTAAATCATCATCCAATTTTAGAAGTAATTCATCGAAACTTCTTGTAGAAAGTCGAAAGTAGTTAAAGAATTTCTCCTCGTGTTCACGTAGATCCCCAAATAACGTATAGAATTCACCTTTTAATAATCTTGTAGAAATAATAGGATGCTGGTGAAATCTTCTATGAATACGACGTTGCCGTCGTCGACGATTAATATACACAACTCGCAAAATTGTCTGGAAGGCAATTGGATTCATTTTGATGTACTGGTTGTCGTATGCGAATGGCGCGTCAGCTGTTAAAAAAACAACGGCGGACCCACGGCTTTCGTGGATCGTCAGCGGATGGTCAGCGGTGCTCTGCAAGCAGTTAAAAGCAACAGTGAACCGACGCTCCGTGCCTGCGATCGGGACGGACCGTCAGTGTTGCACTGTAACCGGCCTTAGACTTGCACGTTGTACCGACCATTTGCCGTCAGCATGTCACTTTAATGCCATCCACACCGTTTATTAATGCTGAATTAGCGTTTAAGGATGTTAGAACATGTGTACGTTTGGCTGATGTAGTTGGAATTGATTGATGATGTACCGCCTATTGTCAAATTCATCTAATTCACCATTTTTGTAAGTTTTATAGTTTTTTATTGTAATCTTTTGTTTTTTGTTTTTCTGATTGTAGTTGTGGATGTTGTTTTGCAGTATTGTCTGAAGAAGCTTTGAATGATAAAGCGAAACGTAACGATTTAAACAAAGGTGTAAATTATTGAATGGTCGAACCCTCCAAGTTTCTTCTTTTTTATCAACAAACCAGACCGCAAGTATTTCTGCCAACTTCTTTGTCAACGCATAATTATCAAGAACCAAAACAAATATAACGAAAATCATCATTAGATGTGTGTATATTGAATTTGAAGTAATATAAACCTACGTGTTTTGCGAGTAGAAAGCAGATGGCAGGTCTGATTATTGACTACAAGGTTTTTGTTTTTAAATTAAATACTGTGTCTCCAGATGCACTCTATTATACATATAATGGATCTACATTTTAATTTCTCGGGTCAACATTATTCTGCAAAAACAGCTCTGGGTGCTCTCAAAAGTCCATAGCCATAGTCACCATTTTGACAAAACAAAAACGACGAAAAAAAAATAATGGTTAAATTTGCTATCCTATCAATTGCTATACATTAAAATTAAAAATTTCTCAAGTGTCGGATATCGGTGCAGTTCATGGCGAATCGGAAGCGGCACGTCCCTAATTAAAGACCTAAGAAATTGAAAAAACAAATATAAAAAATTTTAGTCAGAATGAATTTTGCTTTCTAAAAGATAATTTTGTGGGGATAAAATTGGGTCAATCTGTATAAGGTTGCATGCGATCATTCATGTATCTGTTCTTTCGAGACTGTCCCAAGGAGGGAGACAAATTTCAAATCTACTCAGTTTGGATAGCCTGCAGAAAAAATAGTCTCATCAACATCGTTGTTTACTTCACTAGGTAAGTGATTTTAAGTTTATTTAATAAAAGGTCCACTGTCAAGTATTATTTATTTATTTGCAATTATAGTTACGTGTGTAGGTTGTTGTTTAAGCATTATGTTGACAATTTGAATAGAACTGTTTCCTTTTGTATAGACGATAAGTAGATACACAGTAAGCAGCTCATTTACCGAGAAAACAGGCATAGGCAATCAACCAATAAAGCTTCTGTTTGCGATCTGTCACTTCCGATGTGTCTGACAGATAGGACTGTTTCTGGTACACTGTTTATTCTCTGTCTCGGCAGAAATTTAGATATGTTATTTTGTACAAGATGACGAGGATATGCAAATATTTCCCGCAGAGAATGTAGTAGAAGATGTAGTCTTTTATGAAGAAGAGACCGAGATGATGTCTGATACGGAAACTGTATCTTCAGATTATTCTGCAGAAGAAGTAGACGAATGTTGTATTCGATGTTAGTGCATACTTTAATTTTCTAGGTATCTTCAGTAACACAGGGATTGAAACTATGCGTTTTACACCTTTTATTCACCTCGTCTTACAGTGTCTTATGGTCTAATTAATATGCGACTATATTCTATGCTTCCTTGTAGTAGACTGTATAGTAGACTAACTAGAACTATGCATGCACACTTCGTGGAAGACCATTTTCTTGATAGATTGGTCGTATGAGCCAATCATGTTCTATCCTAATTTATGTTACCTTATATGCCATATCCAACTACGCCAAAAGACAAGTTGGTATACTTCCAAAATGTGTGTCATGTTATTATAACTAAGATGAAATTATTTCACAACACGAAGAACATCCTGGAGAGGTTGATGCTGAAATAGATTTTCAGGTGGATGATGATTTTCACGTTGAACTTGAAGATATTGCATCTGTCAGCAGAAGAAATCTACCCAAAGACAGTAGAAGCGTTTCGAGCACTCCTACCTTTGTTGCCACTCGGTTTGTTCAGCAAGTAGCAGAAGAGGAACACTTGCACATTGGATTTAAAGACAATCTATTAAAAAACTTACAAATTTCAAAATAAGCTACCAGCCCACGTAGAAATAGATTTCAGCACAGATGGGGGACAGCTTGATAGAGGTGGAAACTGGAAATTTTGGCCAATACAGTTTCGCATCTTTAACAGGCCTATGATTGCTGGAATATTTAACGGCAAACAGAACCCTTCAAATGCACATGATTTCTTTGACATCTTCGTTACGGAGGTACGTAATGATATTGCAGAAGGTGGATTTCAAGTTGCAGGTCAAAAAGTTCTCTTGTAAATTAGTTTTATAGATGATGCTCGTGCTATAGTCCTCAACCATTAAGGCCAAACATCAACGTATGCTTATTCCAAGTGCACAATAGAAGGAAATCGTTGTGAACTGCAACATACCAAGGCACTATGACTTTTTTAGGTACTCGCCATCGACCAGGCCTGGCCAAAGTGCGGCCCGCGGGCCGCACTCCGCATGTAAAGAAATAGGCGAAACCGGTTCGGATGGCCAGGCCTGGCTTAAAGTTTGCTCACAAACGTTTCAATGATGATCTGGGAATCCAACCATACCACGTTCATAACACAGGACCACTACGTCAAGATATGTTGAATTGCCGACAATTCAAAAAAATTGTCATATATAGGTGTGCATTTTTAAGTGGTTTACTAGAGTTGTTTTAGTTGTCTTATTTCATGTAGAATGTACAACGAGATATGTATAGTTCAGAACACCGTGCAAATGGACGACATACCGTTTTTTTTGTCATCAGAAAGTTTAGAGTTGTGGAGCAGTTGTATAATGTTGGTTTCACATCAAATGTTGTTGGAATATTTATTTGTAGCCAGTTGAGCGGTAAATTAGAACTGGTAAATGTGGCACATAAGTGCTTCAGAATGCCTGGAGTGATAGAGAAGGCAGAGAAGAGGAAATACTTGAAGAAAAGTGGATTTGCGCTATCGTTTTAAATTCATCATTTCCTAACCATTGATAAACATTTACTGTAAACATTTACTACAACACTTACTGTCATTTTTACAGAAAAAATGCCTCCAATTCAATACTGCACAAGGTAAAGCTGAAAGAATGTAAAGCAAAAGTTTTCCAGCACAATTTTCCAGTAAGGGCTGTAAGGTAGCTCGACCGAAAAAAATCATGAAAACCTCTTCGGATGACACTAATTTGCGTAAAAAAATATACCATCTGAAAAAAGCAGTTATCAGAATTAAAAAAGACCTTTATACAGTCCGGTTTAGATGGAAGCAGTGGCATATTAAAGGAAGCGCTGCTACCAAAAAGTGAAAAACCCAACCAGTATGCTGCAAGTAAAACTTTATGCACCTCCCAGGTACACTTCTAAGGTCCAGAAGAACCCTCACAAAAGAAGTTTGGGTGCTGCTATGTAAGTATTATATATACCAATTAGATATAACAATCTTTTAAATGTTGCTATTTCAGTCAGAAAGAGCAAGTACATGCCTTGTGAAAATAATCTAAAAAAAGCTAAATAATAAACTTAAATTCCGTAAACTCATCCCTTTGTTGTACATTGCTTAGAAGACAGGTAGTTAATTGTCACCGGTCAAGTTTTTTCAATGTTATTGACTTCAACGTGTAAGTGTAACTGTATTCACTTTAGATGGTTAATGGATAATTTTGATTTTTTGATTAGGAAATTTTAAACTTTGGTAGAAAGTGATGAGGAATGGTTATCACCTTCCCTGTCTCCCATAATGGTAGTAGAAAGTAATGAAGGTTTTTCAGCCGACATCTTTCAAGAAATAAGTTACTCACCTTACAAACGTCAGCTGCCCATTACTGCCCGCTAAACAAAAACATATTGCCACAACATTTCTACAATATATTTCTGTGATTATGTAATATTGGTTTTATGTATTATTTAATATAACTGTTATATCTAGGCAACCTCTTATGTCCTACCGCGGATATTTAACAGTCGATGTTACTGAAACATCAAAGTTACATGTTACATACATTATTTGTATAAATATTCTGAAATCTAGAAAATCTTTACGTTTTTGTAATTAGAGACTCCAAAAGCACTTAGTAATACTCTTTCATAGACAATTGGACAAAAAAATATGTATCATATTATATATTTTGTAAAATACTCCAAGACCTATTGGCTTTAGAAGAAAAGATGTGAAGAAAACTGTATTCAGTAAAACTTTTCTTATAAATATATTTTTGGCTTGGGAAGTACTGGAAGAAAAATATGTAGGTAGGTAAGTACTTTCTGCTTTGAATAATTTGGGCGTCTTTGCTGATATCAACAAAGATATTCGAATGTAGCCGCGGTTAGAGCTAACGTCACTCTGTTGCTTGATCATGCCTGATGCTCAACATAACCTAGTTTGTTTTGTTGATGTTTCGAGCACAGTGCTTGCTTTTACGTTTCTTTCGTAAAAATGGACCTAAAACGAAAAAGAATGGCGAAAACAACAAGATTGCAATATGAAGAGTATCTGTCATTGATGGAAACAGATGAAGTATTTCGGACTGGTACAATAAACCCAAACATCGATCCCAAATACATGACCAAGAAGTGGGAAGAATTGGCAAATATACTAAATGAAGTCGGAGGACCATCACTATCAGTACTGGAGTGGAAAAGGGTAATTCAAGGGAATTTTTGGTGATGAGTGTTATAAGTAGAGAGACGACAAAATGGTCACTTTTGAAGTTTGAATGCGACGATGGTAGTTGACCAACTGGAGAGCGCATATGAGTTCAGCCGTTATCCCATATTTTTGTAAATTATCTATTGTAAGTTATACAATTTATTATTATATAAATCTGTAGCTGGTTCTTTTACAGTTTGTAATACACGCAAAACAAAATATTGTTATTTAATTACGATATTTTAAATAAGCATTTTCATTTTGAGCATTAAAAATAGATTACGTTTGAAATTTGTTTTAAAAGCATGAACTAGATACCTACTAGATACTGTTGCCAAAAAAAAGTGGTACAACTAATTTTTACATCATGTAGTTCTGGCTTTTTTATTTGTCAATTCATTTGTCTGTTATTTGACAGTAAAAAAATATTCAGTAGTTTTGGTTGCATATGTGGTGTATCATTTATTTTTTGGAGTATTACATTTTATACCTTCACTATAACGCCAGGTTAACTTGCAATGTAACTATTAAAAACAAAGTCTGTGTGCATTTCATAATAATAAATTGATTGTATATAATAATAGTATAATAATCGTATCTTATTTATTTATTTTTACTGTTGTCTTATGATAGCGGCTCAATGATTGGAAGAATGGCACAAGAGCCAAGTATCGGAAGATAGTGGAAGACAGAAAAGGTAGTGGTGGAGGATCTGGATGCCAACTTGTTCTGTCATCTTTAGAGGAAAGATGCCTTGCAGTATGGGGAACAGTGGCAGTGACTCGTGATGTCCTTGTTACTGGTGGGGTACAGGCTACGCAGCCATAACAGGAGTTGCCACAAGTAGCAACTATCATGGGAATAGAACCTGATGAACCTACGATAAAACCAGAGGTCATCGAATCACTGGAAGAAGAAGATATTCATGTTGGCAAGGAAGCACAAGTATTGAATCATAGTGTAGTTCTCCCTATCTCCCCTAGGGTACCAAAAACAGCAAAGGAGAGATCCTTAAAAAATATGGAGGATGAACTACTCACATACTATGAAAAGGATGTGGATGAGGTGGAGGTGAGCATATTAGACATAGAAAAACGGAAGTTAGAAGTGGAAAATCGGAGACTGGATTTGGAGGAGAAACGACTAAACTTTGAGATCCAGAAGTACGTATTTGAAAATCCAGGTTTCAAGTTCAATTTCTAAAAAAAGGGGTTTAATTTGCTGCATTTTATTTTTGTTTAATATTAAATGTAAATATAAAAAAGAAGTAAGGTTAAGTTTGAAATAGTTTTCGTACTTATATAAGTACTAGTTTATAATTACAGTGGTCGACAAATTTTAATTTGTTGTCGGTAATTTTAACCTAAATATACTTTTCTTTTGTTAATTTGGACATGCCGATTTCGTATATGGCTACAAAAAAGTTAGCAGTGCTCTCATTTTATTTTGATTTTGGATAACGAGTGAACTACTTTACCGATTTTTATGAATTGTTCAGCACATTGTAAAGAAGATCATGCGAATTGTGAAATGCTATTATACAATTCTGAAAAAAAATACTTATTAGAAATTATACAGCGAGAACCAAAGTGGTGTTTTGTCAAGTCCTCTTTTACAAACAGTCATCCATTGGTTTTTTAAGCATCCCAATATCTAAATTTTTGTAGAAGAAACAGATTCAAGTAAATGTTTGCAATATCTGTGCTCCTAAAAGCTATATGAAATGTGGTTTGTATGCCACATCCCTCAGGATCCGACTCTTAAAGCTAATTCATGCGATGCCAAGTCGACTCCGTGCCGTTTTATCAACAAGAAAGAAATTAAAACAGTCAATTAAGTAATATTTACCAGGGTTAGGAAACATTCACTCCCGTTCGTACGCGAACGAGAACGTGAACGTTTCAATATTCTCTGATGAGTTCTCGTTCGCGAACGAGAAGCATAAAACAAGTCCAGACCGTTCGCGTTCGCGTGTGTTAGGTAGACAAAATTTCCGCTGTTGTTCGTACGTGTGTGTATTGGTGAATCACACAGCGTGCGTTCATATATGTACCTATAAGTTGCATCGATACGTTCGCGAACGTTCACTGCTGTCGTTCGCGTTCATAGGTGAATGTAAGTGCTGCGTTAAACATTCGCGGAAATTTGGTGTGGTTCTATTCTATCTTCTATGCGTTTCGGATTTAGAAAGAAACTTGCGGGAGATTATCAGAAATTGTTCAGAACTCCCCAAGGATCACATCCACAACCACTATTTTTTTCCCAGCCCCCACCCTCCCCTGCCGTACCCTAAAAATGAGGCAAAATTTTCCCCAAATTTACAATTTTACAAAGTTACGTGATTTATTATTTTTTGCAGAAATTACTATTCTTGACTTATTGACATGTTTTTTGTCATTTATTAACTAATTTAAAATTGTTTAAACAATTACCATTTGTTTAAACAAAAATATGCTATGTTACAAATATATTTTTCCATTTTTTGCAGAAAGTATTAAATTATTGGCTTTTTTGTCATTTATTAACTAATTAGCAATTGTTTAACAAATACCATTTGTTTAAACAAATATATACAATGTTGCGGACATATTTTTTAAAGGAAATTATTATTAGGTTATTGGCATTTTTTTGTAATTGACAATTTGACACTTGCTTACAAAAATATACAATATTACGGACAAGTTTTCTTTTTTTGGAGAAGTTATGATTAGATTATTCTTCTTTGTCATTAATTAATTAACTTTTTTGCAATTGGTTGCGTTTACAGTGCTCTCCCATCTGAGCTACTGAGGCTCAGATGGGAGAGCATTGTGCTACAAATGCAAAGGTCCCTGGTTCGAATTCAGGTTGTGGCTGTAATATTTGATTTATTTAAAAAACTGTATCCCGCCTGGATATCACCATCTTAGATACATTGAATATTTCATCATTACGGTAGTATGTCCGTATGATACGGTATGTTCGTATATTCATTTCTAGTTAATTTAAAATTGTTTAAACAATTACCATTTGTTTAAACAATAATATACGATGTTACGAACATATTTTTCCATTTTTTGCAAAAATTATTAAATTATTATTTTCTTTAGTCATTTATTAACTAATTAGCAATTGTTTCAAACAAAAATATTTGATGTTACGCACATATTTTTCTAATTGTGTACAAATTATCAGGTTATTGGCTTTTTTGTCATTTATTAACTAATTTACAATTCTTTAAACAAATACCATTTATTTAAACAAATGTATACATTGTAATGGACAATTTTCTACAGTTGCATAAATTATTACTAGATTATTGGCATTTTTTTAACATTTATTAACAAATTTGTAATTGTTTAAACAAATACTATTTGTTTAAACAAATATATACATTATTACGGATATATTTCTTATATTTATTGCAGAAACTATTATTATATTATTGAGTTTTTGTCATTTATTAACGAATTCGCAATACTTTAAACAATTACAATTTGTTTAAACAAAAATTTACAATGTTTTTGTTTTTCTTTTTGTAGAAATTATTATTGTTACATTGTTGGCATGGTCTTTGTAATTTGTTACTTAATGTGCAATTGTTTGAACAAATAAATTTGTATAAACAATAATATACAATGTTAGTACGTATTTCTTGGCAAAAATTTTTGTAGGATTTCTGGTCTCTAATTTTGGAGGTTTTACGCTATCGGTCAAACCAATAATGTGGTTGCAACACTAATTATGATTATTTTGACTATTGCAAATTAGTTAATTAATGACTAACAATGCCAACAATCAATAATTTCTCAAAAGAAATATATGTCCGTAACATTGTATATTTTTGTAAACAAATGGTATTTGTTTGAACAACTGCAAATTAGTTAATAAATAACCAAAAAGCCAATAATCTAATAATTTCTGCACAATTAGAAAAATATGTGCGTAACATCAAATATTTTTGTTTAAACAAATGGCCATTGTTTAAACAATTGCTAATTAGTTAATAAGTGACAAAAAAACAAGAATTTAATAATTTTTGCAAAAAATTGAAAAATATGTTTGTAACATCGTATATTTTTGTTTAAACAAAAAGTAATTGTTTAAACAAGTTTAATTTAGTTTATAAATGACAAAAAACATGTCAATAATCCAATAATAGTAATTTCTGCAAAAAAAAAATAATGAAATGACGTAACTTTGTAAAACTGTTGGGGAAAATTTTGCCTGATTTTTAGGGTACTGCAGGGGAGGGTGGGGGGCTGTGAAAAAAAATAGTGGTTGTGGATTTGATCCTTGGGGAGTTCTGAACAATTTCTGATAATCTCCCGCAACTTTTTTTATAAATCGGAAACGCATGGAAGATAGAATAGAACCACACCAACTTTCCGCGAATGGTTGACGCAGCACTTACATTCACATATGAACGCGAACGACAGCAGTGACCGTTCGCGAACGTATCGATGCAACTGATAGCTACATATAAGAACGCACGCTGTGTGACTCACCAATACAAACGCGTACAAACAACAGCAGAAATTTTTGCTACCTAACATACGCGAACGCGAACGATCTGGACTTGTTTTATGCTTCTCGTTCGCGAACGAGAACGCATCAGAGAATATTGAAACGTTCACGTTCACGTGTAAAATCATAAATGTACGTACGCGAACGTTCATAAATGAATATTTCCGAACCCTGATATTTACAGAAGGTCCAACTGAATTTAAAATGGCAAAACTTTAATTGAAGTTATTGGTGTACGTATCTCTACAAAAATTAAGAAAATAGTCGAAAATAGATCTACCAAAATCACTAAAAAACTTGTAAGAAAATTATCTTTAGCCACGCTGAAGTTAAAATACCCCCACCGTCAAATATCTTGTATGTGGAATAAAAAAAAGAAAATGAAGTTAAACGATTTTGACCATTCACGAACTTGTGCTTACTTTTTAAGAGATAACCTTGTATACCAAGTTTCAGATCAGATAGATAACATATATTCATAATTTAGGATATCTGTTTTTTTTTAATTTGCTGAAGAAGCATTAGATCTTTTATTGTATTGTTGCTGATTTTCCAATATTTTATAATATTTATTAAATGTATATATTTTATATAATTTTTGGTATCGCCACCTTGCCTCTCATCCTGCATTATTATTGAATATAAGTAAAAGAATATATTCACTCAAAGCAAGTGGTGTGTACAGTAGGGTGGTCCAAAAAACGGACTTTTGGCTAGAGGGCAACGATCCCCCCAATCTGTTCCTTTTCCAGAAAAAAAAATTCCTCTCAAATTTGAGAAAAGAGAGATTGTATAATCAACATGTAACTTTGAGTGTTATAACGTTGTTTGAATGTTGCAAATAATGTTGTGAACTTGTATTTATAGCGTTGTTGAAATATTAAAAAAAAACATTATTTCAACATCACAGTGATAAGTAGGTAACATCTTTTGTAATATTTTTTTTTATTGTTCATAAATGCATTACAATCTAGTCATAATTGACTAATGAGTAACTTAATTCTAACTTATTTTACTAGTTTAACTTAGCCCAACAGGCACTCATCGATGTCTCTCAGTTGGTCCTGGTATACTTGGCACGTTTTTCTTGCGCACTACGTAGCACTGTCTCTGCTATTAGAACTAACACTTACAACTAGCACTTACTCTGCTTTTCCACTAACTCACATTCACACTAACTCAAAAGGCTTCTTTCTCTTGAGTCTTCGGATTAATTCGGTGTTGTCGAGGAGCTGGATGGCCTCAACGTTTACGTGATGGTGAAGCCTTTCCTCGTGACTTCTTGCTACTTTTTGGATTTCTTTGCACACAAACTCCATTTTGAGGTCCTTGTGGTGATCATCATTCCTGATGTACCAAGGCGCATTGACAATGCATCTCAATACTTTATTTTGAAAGGTCTGGACAATTTTAATGTTACTTTTTTTGGTGCAACCCCAGAGTTGAGCACCATACGTCCACACGGGTTTTAGAATTTGCTGGTACAAGAGAAGCTTATTATGTACAGACAGCGTGGAGTTTCTTCCTAGCAGCCAGTACATCTCTCTGTAGCGGATTCCTAGTTCCTCTCTTTTCTTTTTGACATGGGCTTTCCAGCGTAGCCTGGCGGCTAATGTCATGCCGAGATATTTGGCTGTGTTTGCGTACGGTACTAGTTGGTTATTAATAGTAACCGGGATATGTTGTATTTTCTTATTGGTGAAGTCAACATGTACTGACTTGAGTTCGTTCAGTTTGATTCTCTTTTTCTTTGTCCAGACCTGAAAATGACCAAGAGCTGTTTGGAGTTTTCTCGTCGTTTCTTCATTGCTGTTCCCAACAGCTAGGATAGCCGTGTCGTCTGCGAAAGTTGCGACAGTATTATTTTCTAGTGCTGGGAGGTCGCTGGTGTAGAGTAGGTAAAGGACCGGCCCTAAAACACTACCTTGCGGCACTCCTGCTTTTATTTCCTTAAGGACAGAGCGTGCATCCCCTTGTTTGACTCTAAAGTATCTCTCAGTCAGGTAAGATTTTAATAGTTGTGCAAACTGTTTCGGGAGGATACTTCCTAATTTATTGTTCAGTCCTTCATGCCAGACTTTATCAAAAGCCTGTGCCACATCTAGGAAGACTGCAGAACAAACCTTTTTTTCCTCTAACGCTTTTTCGATTATGTTGGTTATTCGGTGTATCTGGTCAATAGTAGAGTGCTTGTTGCGAAATCCGAACTGATGGTCTGGAACAAGATTTTTGCTCTCAATTATTGGCTTCAATCTATTGAGTAGCAATTTTTCGAAGATTTTTGACATGATGTGCAGCAAAGAGATAGGTCTATAAGACGTTGTTTCGTGTGGAGGTTTCCCAGGCTTCAGTATCATGATCACCTCTGCTACCTTCCACAAATTGGGAACATACCCTAGTCTGAAGGCAGCATTGATAAGATTTGTAAGCTTAACTATGGCCTTCCTTGGAAGTTCTTTAAGTACCTCTCCAGTAATAAACTCATAACCTGGGGCTTTTTAGCGATTAATGTCATTTTTGATTAAGTTCTGAACTTCTGTTGGTGTGGTAAGCATTATTGGCGTGCCATCTTGGTAATTCTCTTCAATATGGATTTCTTCATCTTCTTGATGAGGTTGAAATATGTTTTGTAAATGCTCAGAAAATCTTTGAGCTTTTTGTTCATTATTCCTGGCCCAGCTTCCATCAGGTTTTCTGATCGGTGGAATTTGAATTATCGGCCTTTTGAGCTTTTTGGTTGCCTTCCAGAGCGAATAGTATGATTCGCTGGTGTTGGATAGTTCCCTCAGGTAGGCGTTGATGGATTCATTTTTTAGTTCTTTAATATCTCTTCTGAGTTGTTGAGTGAGGTTGTTTAATCTCGTCTTGTCACGTGGTGCTCTAGTTTGGAACCATTTTCTTCTTGCCTTTCTTTTCTCAGACAGCAGATTTGTTATCTCTTTGGGGTAATTGTTTCCTTTTACTCTTCTTTGTCTGTCAGGGGTGTTCTCCCAGGCAGTTTGGTGTATATCATAAACAAGTTTTTCCAATTCTGATTCGAGTTGTTCTTCATTCCTTAGTAGTGTGTTCAGATTTATCCTTTCTTCGAGTGTCTGTCGAAAACTTTCCCAGGCAGTGTATTTATTTGTCAATGTTGGATGACTTTCCCTTTGAATAATATACTCACTCAGGGTCAAAAGTATTGGAGAGTGATCAGAGCTTAGGTCATGACATTCTTCTATCTGTAGGAAATTAACGCTAATGTTTTTAACTATATAGAAGTCTATTAGGTCTGGTACCTTTGCTGGGTCAGTTGGCCAATATGTTGGACTTCCAATATGTTGTAATATTTAAATAACTTTTTAATTCCAAGCTATAATTTTTCTTTGTAATATTTTGACCACGTTATATTTTTTAAATGTAGTATCAGTTTGTGCAATATTTGAAAACCCCTATTAGGAGAATTACAAGAATGCAACATTTTTATAATATTTTAGCATACTTCCCGATTACGCAAGGCGTATGACGGTATCATACATTTAGCCGGCAAAAAGACCAGCAGACTCGTACAGCGGAGGGATTTTCCCTCCCGTATGACAGCACTGATTTCACCACACATTCATCTACAGTAGGTACTTATACTGTAGGATGAGGTGAATTGAGATTAGCACTTACCTGCGCCATCTAACGGCCGCTAGGCGTACTACCTAACTGATGCACTTATGTAGATAAAATATTGTCAATAACATGTTGTCTATAGATTGTACCATCATGATGCATTTATGTAGATAAAATGTTTCAATGTAATATTATCTCCATATTGTAAACATATGATTCATTTATGTAGATAAAATGTTGTCAATGAAATGTTGTCTCGAGTTTGTAAAAATATGTAGATAAAATATTGTCAATACAAGTTGGTCTCGATATTGTATTAATATGATACAATATACATTTATGAAGGTAAAATGTTGTCAATGAAATATTTCCTCAAGCTTATAGAGCATATGTTGCATTTATATAGATAAAATGTTGTTATTGAAATATTGTATTGATAATGTTAGACAAGCATGGTAATAACATAACAATTCATTTACAGAAGTTACCTTCTTACAATATTACAGAAAGTTGTCGCGATATTGCTTGTTTAGCAGGTGTTAAATAAGCATAGCATAATTAGATCACCTATAAATAATTTTTAAACAAGACTGGCCATGTGATTGTGAAAAATAGTCAAGTAATTCGCAAACTGTAAAAATTTATAACTGCATTTGGTTAAACTGTCTACACTTACACAAAAAAAAAACATTCTTTACAAAAATTATTTACTGTAAACAGTGTAATAATATAATATAAAAATTGATATTTAATTTAGATTTGTTGAACTGATTAACAGATGAATGTCTTTATGGTTTATTAGTTAGTTTGATATCATCAACAATTTCCAATTATCTCTAATAACTAATTGTCAATTATATTTGTAGGAATGTTCTAAGTAGTATGCCTGTATAGAGTGAAGCAGATGTTGATAGTGATGCGAATGAGAACCACTCATAAAAATCCTCTTGTTGACTATGATAATTTTTTATGATGATCGGCAAGGGCATGTTCCCAAGCAGAACATCCTACACAATATTCTTCTCCGACTAGAGTGAGTGAAAACTTCTGTCTGATTGAAATGTTTAATAATAACTTTATTTACGCACAGGAACGTTGAGAAAAAGATTGATGAAATACATAAAGATATAATAAAATGGCCGACGACTCAAATTTGAACGTAGAAAAAACATTATTTGAACCTCCTCCAGGCTTTCCCCTAAAAGCATTCGAAAGATTTCAATCATTTGAAGCTGATAAAGATCAGCAAAAAGCATAGGTATGTATTTTTAATTTTTTATATTACATTTCCACAATTGTTATTATAGATTTTATTTGCAAAATATAATGAGGGTGACTTTAAATTTTATTATTTTTTTTTCTTTTTAGTATCGCAAATTACGAAAATTTGCTGGAACAAAAATGGGAGAGGCGTTAAGTTTTTCATTTAAAACTTCTGTATCTGATGACCTATCAAACAGTTTTTCTTGGTTCAACAATATAAAACACCAAACTGGCATCAGTATGTACGTAGGCTTTCACGGCCAGAATCATTTAGAAAATAAACTGCTTCCGGGTTATGCCGTGTGTCAAGATTTGTTAATGCTGACGTTTCGCGAACCATGTTGCTCGCTTCTTCAAAGCTAATTGAATACTGTGAATACCCCAGCATGTTAGACAAAAAGAAAAGCTTGCACATAAATATTACTTTGACAAATTATGTCGTTAAACATTTTCATTTATATCATAACTGTTCATAAGCACATAACTGCCTGCGATACCAAACTGGCATCAGTATTATACCGTAAGTACTTAGGTTGTAATGAATTTTGCAATAATGTGTTTTATTTGATTTTATTTAGCTTTATTACGGGTACAAAACCCCGTAATTGTATTGAAGAAAAAAAAAAGACAGTAGGTACTAGAAATGTCGTGAACTTATGAATAAAATGTGATTTTTAACAATTAACAAATTATTGTTAGTCGATTTTCATCTTGCCTTGTGGTTTTATAACTATAATCTAACCTATTTTTTTGACATAATTAAAATACCCCAGCATGTTAGACAAAAAGAAAAGCTTGCACTTATGTCTGTGCGTAACTGGTACATTCCTGTAGTCTGTTTGCGGGAAGATAATGGATTGTTTGAAAACTGTAGAATGGAGCATTACAATGTCGCGGTAAGATTTCTCCGTCCTCCTCACAGACACATCTGTTGTATCATGATATACGATTTCCACATGATCCATTTGGTTACCGTGAACAGACTTGCCATTTTTAGTTTAATACTTTTAGTTCTGTCCTACACTGAAAACTACTACAAAGTTACAACTTTTTTTCCTATAGATGTCAAGAATTGTCCCCAGTTCCTGGGGCGTAACACAAGTTCGTATGGTTCAAGAGCAGCAAAGCAGACCTTCGGGAATCTCTTAAAATGCCCAATAGTTGAAGAAACCTAAGAAGAGGATGAACTGAAATACGACGTAGAAAGCAAATAAATAAAATTTATTTATATTTTGTACTCCAAGTAAATAAGTACTCTATATTTTCTTCTCTAAATAAAATACCACAACAAACTACAAACCTTGAACTTTTTTGATAAATATATCATAATTCATAACTGTTCATAAGCACATAACCGCCTGCTAAGGCGTTTTTTTCCGTCCAAACTTTTTTAGAAGGTAACTATCATATGGATTTACTTGTTTTTTTTTTCACCTCCTTAAAAAGTTACAGTTGTTTGAATTATGAACAAAACTATATAGCTATACAAAAACCAGGAATATAAAAAAAAACTAATTTCATCTGAAACTTTTTACTCAGAGTGATTTTCAAATTATCTTCTTTATAATTTAATCTTTTCACTTTTTTATTTTAAATTTTGCTGTTTTGTTAATATTTTAATCAGCTCTAACTTTTGAAGGCGTTAAATAAACAAATAGGTCCAAAAAATTAATAGGCAAAAAAATTACTCAGTATGACATTTCGGTGAAAAAATCTCTTTAAAAACCACGTATGACAATTTGTAATCAACAATTTTCACTTCTTTGTCATAGATGAAAATAATAGTATATTGCTCGCTACGCTCGGTGTGCCCGAAACAACTCGTGCGTCAATATTTGTCTTATATAACTTGTATTTATGTTATTTGGTATACTATCGTAATCTATGCGAAAATGTCATTTTTTTCACGGTGACATGAAAGATGCTAATTGCCCCTCAGGCATGTAATGAAATGCTAGCCGCGAAAGTAATTAGTCACAATATAGCCACCAGTCACCGAGCAAACCGTCTGTCCAATAAAAACATACCTTTTCTAGTTTGCGTTCGTTATAAACTCATAACGAAACCGCTTTCGGTGTCGTTATGAAAACACTAGACCTCAAACTTTTAGTAACTTTTAGTTTTCGAAGATCGCTACTGGCTTGCGTCAATCGTATTTGTGAATTTTACCATAACTACCAAAAGTATTGAATATAAAACTACTCTAGATTGTAAGATGACAACAGCAATTTTCGAAATGTATGTAAAATTAATATCGCAAAGTAAAAAAAGTAAGAAAAAATAGTAGGTATATAACACTTGTTCTATAAGACGTATTGGCGCACTCGTTCCATTTGCACACTCCTCGCTACGCTCGTCGTGCCCAAAACAACTCGTGCGTCAATTTTTGTCTTATAGAACTTGTATTATAATATACATTATATACGTCTTATAAAACGATACTATTTTTTCTACTTTGCGATATTAATTTTACCTAAATTTCGAAAATTGCGGTTGTCATTTTACAATCTAGAGTAGTTTTATATTCAACAGTTGGTATCAATTCCGCCAATCTTGGAAAACTAAAAGTTACTAAAAGCTAGTGCTCTGGTGTTTTCATAACGACAACGAAAGCGGTTTCGTTACGAGTTTATAACGAACGCAAAGTATGAATCAAATTAATTAATATGCAGTAATTAGGGAACTTCTCGCAAGGACCATATTGACCACATCCTGCACCCATACACAGTCTTTGAAATGTTTTCATTTTTTGTACTTTTGTTATAATATATAGTATTATTATTATTTAAATTAGATTAGATAATACGAGATGTGAGAGATTTCTGCATTAAAAACTTCCTTTAGTTTTATTAATCATATTGTATTATTATTTATATAGTGTTATTATTTATATTCTATTATTATTTATATAGTATTATTATTATGCAGCGTGTAAAAAAGATTTCATTTTGGTGTACCAGCCATAGACAGTGGCGGACTGGCCCCAAAAATATTGGTTGCCAAGAAGCTAAGGGGGCCCACCATTTTTTTTGTTTATGCTGCCGGTATATAAATATATACAGGTGTCCCACTTCTTCCCCGAAAATTATTTTTAGAAAGCAAATGTCATTCTGAATAAATTTTCCATTTCATTGATTTTATTAATTTTCTTTTATCATTTTGAGTAAAAAGTATCATATGGACTTATTGGTTTTCTCAATTACTTAAGAAGTTGGCGCCGGTTAAAATACGGGTTTGTTAATAACTCAAACGGTTGTAACTTTGACATAAATTGAAAAAATAATAAGTCCATATGAAACGTTTTACTCAGTATCTCATTTACTATAGGTACGGAAGAAAAATTGCGGGGAAAAAAATTAATAATGAAAGAGTTACAAAGAAAAGCTTACAAAAATATTATGAAATAGAATCTGAAAAATAAGAAATAGAACGAATAAATATATATATAAGATCGATAAATCAGCTTTCCTGAAATGTGCAACTCGGTGGTCTATCGTCAACAGCTAAAAAGTTATTAAGCATCTAATGTGACATTTGTAACTTATGCACAATATTTATAAATTAATATTAAATATCCAGATTGTTCGACGAAATTCAACAATCTCTCAATTAGAATAATTCTTCTTTTCATGCAGCAGCTTTTAGTAATAGCATTCTGCAATTTTGATTTATACAAACGTATAATTTGTGATATTTATTTTCTTCATAAAATTACTAATTTATATATCACTCTAAAATTGTTTAAATAATATTTATCAATGACATTAAATTGTTCATGGTGGTCCAACGCTTTGAAAAACTAGATCGCCTGATTTAATCGAGTTTGATTTGTTACTCTGTAGACATATTGAGGAAGAAATTTATGGGAATATTAAAACTACTATAGCGAACACAGTAATAAGGAGGCGTCAAAATATTTTTGTGGAAACCATGGAAAATGTAATATTTCCACCGAGAATGTGAAGCAAGACTGAAACGCATTGACCTGACAGGGTTGATATGTGCACTCTTGACAATCGTACTGAAATAATTATTATTTATTCAGTTTACAATTATCCATTTATTTAATTATTTATACTTATGAGAGTACAGAAATGTTAGGATTTCTGAAGAACACCACATTGCTACCAAAGCACTGCTTTTTTTTGTTATCAGTAGTAACTGAAACATCCCCATAAACTTTTCCTTTAACGTTCCTTAACATGTCCCGAAATAAATGAATTAAACTGGCGATTTAGCTGGCTAAGGCGTTAGACCACTACAACCAACCCAAGGATCTATTAAAATTCTTTAAATAGTTTAGAACATTACATTAACTTTAAATAAGTTTCGACTGGTACTAATAAAACTAATTCTTGGATGATCATAAATTGCTCGTTTGTGTGTAGCATTTTGCAACGACTAAATTTTGCTGCAAAAGAATCATTACATTTGTGCGATTGCTGAATTTCGTCGTGGCAACTAGATATGTTATATTAATTTATGAAATATTTTTTGGATGCGTATAAATGTTAAATTAGATGCTTAATAACTTTTTAGCTGTTGATGATAGACCTACCGACTTAGACATTTTAGGAAAGTTGATTTATCGATCTTTCGAAGTATGTCAAGATATACAGGGTGTTCCATGTAAAATTCTTGTTATTTGACATTTAGCAAATCTCCAGTTATTCCGGATAAGTCATTTAGAATTTAATTTATTTAGCAAATTAATAATAACTATAAAAAAATTCGATACTTTTACTATCCAAAATGAGTTCTTTTATTTCTTTATTCTTGTTAGTTACCTTAGAATAATTTTGAAAATGCTCATTTTTGACAATCCTTTCACAATATCTCAGAAACAGTTGATAAGTTGAAGTCAAAACAATTAGGCTAAAAATCTTCATCAAAAATTGCGATAATATACCTAGTGTTCCATTTAAACAAACATAAGTTTGTTGGTACGTTGTTGTGGGACACCTGTAAACATGAAAATATTTTCTGGTTGTAGGGCGAATGATTATCTATAACTTTTATAACACCCTGTACATCAATGCGCAACAGAAATGCGCAACTTTGTTTCTAATTTTTTTTTGTATTTTTTTTTAATTTACGTATTCTATACTATAAATAAATTTAATTTTATTTTTATTGCATGTATAAAAGAACATTCTGTATAAGTGCTTCATTTTTGTACCCAAGTAAAATTTTATTTATTTGATTTATTTTGGTCCCTTTCATATGTTCAGCAAATATTCCACAATGTTTTCCTGTATATCAATTATCCGATTTAAGTTTTAATTTTGTACATCATAGCATTGACTTTTTTATTTTTAATTTTTCTTGGTAAAAACTACCACGTCATGCGTCTGTACTTTGTGACGTATTGGTATTTCAATTTCGGATGAATAATATTTTTGCCAGAACCCGGTCAACCAAATTAAAAAAAAAAACTTGTTTTTTATGAAAGATAAACGTCCAGTAAAAAGTTTCAAGTTCAAATAGTAATACATTTTAACAAGTTCTCTTAACAAGGGCCTTTTGGAGAATTTTTAGTTTCCCAAAGTGGGCTTCTGAAAACTCACCATGCAATTTTCTTATTGGTTCTTATTTGTGTTCTCTGTGTTCTCTTAACGAGTACACCGAAATTAGTAGAAGCCATCTATTTATAGAATTATTTGAAAACCGACCCGAAGATAGATACATAAACGCACCGGAGGCGAATGGGCGTGTACAACCACTTCTAGCAGAATTCGCTAGCGCTAGCGGCGCCGTCGGACCGGCTGAACGGTTACACGAGAAGTATATTATCTCCGCTCGCAAGATGGCGACCGCTTAGTGCCAGCGCTAACCAAGCGCTAGCACCGCTTAGCTAGCGCTGGCCAGCGCCCGATGTGGTTGTACACACGCAATGATGACAGTTGAAGGGCTACTGCATTCACTCCACAGCCATGACACACTTCTAGTGCATATTTCCGTTATCCAGGTGAATTAAGATAATAGCTATATTTAATTACATGTTAGATTGACACTACGAAGAATTGAAATGTGAAAACTTATTCATGATTGTATTTTCAGTGTGTATATTGTTAGAACCGACCGAATAACACGTGTAAGGCCGCTAAACGTGACATAACCCTAAAAATGACGCAAGACCCTCGAACCTGCAAACTGTAGATAGACGGTAAATCTAGTAATTACTATGTTTGAGCAATGTTTATTGTGAATTCCCCTCTTTTCGTTGTAGCATGGCCCGACGACGAATTGTAATATTCGAAACCAGGTAGCCACAAGAACCAAATAAATTTTTAAACAACATCGGATCACGCAAGTGTTTTTATTTTCAACCTATTCTTATTTATTGCCAAACATAAAAATAAATTCTTAAGGCGGTGTCGTGCAAGTTTCAGTATAAATAAATATCTTATTAATATTTTCAACATATTGTCTTAAGGGGCACCACCTGGCCAGTCCGCCACTGGCCATAGAGCACGCCACCAGCCAATTCGCTGTTTTGTTTTTTACTATAGTTTCAACCCTAATAATCTGTGGTATTGTTTATGATATTATATTGTGTATATATTATTTACAATTATTTTTATTTATACTGTATTATTAAATCATACTTTATAAATTATAATTCTATATAAATATATAGTTATAAATTATTATTACGCAGTGTGTAAAAAAGAACGTTTATTTTTTGTATACCTGCCATAGAGGGGCACCTTGCCACCAAATTTGTTGTTTTGTGTTCGTTACTATAATTTGAACTGTATCTTTGTTATTTTGTTATAATTATTGTGTATATTATATAGTATTATTTATTACTATTATTATTATATAGTTTTATTATGTTTATATGGTTTCTTTTATTATGTATATTATATATGTTCTTGAATATCTTAAATACCTGAAAAAGTACTTGTTCTTTTTATTTTACCGGCCCCTTCATTAGAAACATAAGATTTTTAAAATATATTTGAGAGCAATTCACACGAACACGTTTTTGCAGCATAGCGGTTATAGTCCGAGAGCCCGCGACAAAATCATACCCTCACAAAACAAAACTACGAATAATTTATATGTAATATGTAAAATGAGTTGAATAAAATGAAATTGCTGGTGTGTCTAAGAAATTTTGGCCGAAAGGATGTTTATTTACGCTAATTATGTACTGCAACTTGGAGTAGTAGTACCCTCATAAAACATCTTTCATTCTACATAAATACATGTTCTCTCATAATAACTTGGTGTACCTAACCCCATTTGGCCGGAAGTGCTTGGCACACCTCCCTGAAGGGAAGAGACAGTCAGTGTATCGATACCCAGTGTATCAAACATCAGGCCCATTTTTTATAACAAGAAACTTTGGATCTTCATATTAACTTGGTGTGCCTAGCCGGAAATGGCCGAAAGTGGGTTGCAGACCAGTTATTTAAAAGACGGGTGGTATCTGCGCTACCATACACAACACGTGTCAATTTTGCCACAATTATAAAAGAATATATGTACTTTCATAATAATTTGGTCTGACCAACCCCACTTGGCCGGAAGGGTGTGGCACACCGACTTCAACAGTTAATATGGTGGGTAGATCATCACAAACATGGAACATCAACCTCTATTTTTTGCATAAGAATATTTACGCCTACTTATTAACAGAAACTTTGGTCAAGTTTCTATACTGTGCACAATGTAATGTTGTATTTCAATTTGCTGATGTGATGGAGAGTATATTTTTGACTTAAGAAATGTTTAATATTACCAAGGTTATGTTTCTGAATCTAATCAGTTCAAAAAAAAGTCCCTGCTGGGGAAAATAATGAAAAAAACCAAATAAAATTAATATTTTATAAAATAAAATATTTTATTTTCTATTTGTTTCAAGAATTCCGAGTTGCTTACAATAACACAGCATGTGTAGACCATGCTCTCCAATAATCTCATAAAGTGCAATAAAATGGTTTTTCTTTTGTATGCTTTCTCATATGAGATGTAAGATGAGCACGGCTCAATCCAGCATAATCACATAAAGTACACTTAAATGATTTCTCTCCTGTATGCGTTTTTGTATGCTGTGTAAGAGCAGAACTTACTGCGCAAGCATAATCACAAAAGGTGCATTTAAATGGCTTCTCTCCTGTATGCTTTCGCATATGACATGTAAGATGACCACGGGCTGAACTAGCAAAATCACAAAGGTTGCATTTAAATGGCTTCTCTCCTGTATGCGTTCTCATATGCTCTACAAGATTACATTTATTGACACCAGCATAATCACACATGGTGCATTTAAATGGTTTATCTCCAATATGCATCCTCATATGCCTTATCAGATTACTATTAGTTATACTAGCATAATCACATATGAAGCATTTAAATTGTCTCTCTCCTGTATGCGTCCTCATATGCCTTGTTAGATTACTACCATTTCCACCAGCATAATCACATATGGTGCATTTAAATTGTCTCTCTCCTGTATGGGTTCTCATATGCAGTATAAGAGAACTGTTTCTTGCACTAGCATAATCACATGTAGGGCATTTAAATGGTTTCTCTCCAGTATGCGTTCTCATATGCTGTTTTAGATTGTGACTAGTTGTATCAGAATAATCACATATGGTGCACTTAAATGGTTTCTCCCCTGTATGCGTTCTCATATGCAGTATAAGAGTACTATGTCTTGCACTAGAATAATTACATATGGTACATTTAAATGGCTTCTCTCCAGTATGCGTTCTCATATGCTGAGTAAGGTTAGTTTTTAGTGTACCAGAATAATCACATAAGGTGCATTTAAATGGTTTCTCTGCAGCTGCGCAGTCGTAATTGCTACACTGGAATACTTCCTCAGGTTTTTCTGCCTTCAGCGGATCTATAGATTGTCCGGATGTCGTACAAGTGGAGTTAGATATAGAAGAGTCAGTAAATTCCACTTCTTCCAGTTTTACTTCCAATCTGAAAAATATCCAACGACAATAAGCAGTAATTCAAATTAAAGGACAACGAATTGTTTTTATTGTGAAGATTGTAATAAATGGTTTTATTCTCCACACAATAAATAAATTAATTACATTTCCATATAATTTTGTAGGAAAGAAAGAGTTATAAGGTGCAGTTCAGATGATTGACCAGTGGCCATTCCCTGCTTTTACACTGAAACCTTAAAACAAATAGTAGCAATTATATGTGCTATATATAAAATAAAACATGCATATATGCCAAATTTGTCCAATACAAAAATATTTGAGCAATGCAAAAAATTACTTGTGCATAAAAAAATAAATGTGTAATAATATAAATGTGCATCAGAATTAAAAATTGTGCATTTATATATTTAAGTTTCCTTTCATAACACATTTGTACACTTAAATAAATAAATGTGCAATACATTGTTATTAATCATCTCGGTTCTGAAAACCCGTTTTTTAACATTCTCTCAATCCTACATCTTTCAATACCTTTAAGTATTTATTTGTTTATCATGTCCCACATCTTTCGTCTTCAATATACAGGGTGAGTTATTAGTATCCCGGCGGTTGATAGTCATCAAATCGTTTGAGAAAGAAAAAAATGTTTTATACAAGAGTTGTTTGACTCATTAGTTTCTATAACGTAAAATTATTTTCTTTTATACAGGGTGTTGCATTTAAGCGTGACGGAAAGTCAGTACATTTTTTTAAATGGAACGCCCTGTATATCATACCATATTATGAACACTAAGGAAGTTGTCTTTCCAACTGTGTAAGTTGTACCTGTGTAAAGTAACTAGTTTCTGAGATATTCAATTGTTTGTCAAAATATTGTCAATTGCAGGCATTTCTTAAAAATTACGTTATTACTACATTTTTGCAGATATTGTCCTAAAAATGTTGTCACATAATAACTAAACCCATAGCTAGATGCTTATGTCATGAAAAGTTAGATGCGCTATACAGGGTGATCGTAGCATGCACTAGTTTTTAAACATTTTTAAACGGCTTTTTCTTGAGATTTTTAAATGGAACACCCTGTATATTATTTGCTATTTGAAATGTCCCTTAAGTTCTTTGTAATTTATATTCACTATATCGTATATCTATTTTTACTAGTTTTTGTGATATTTGAAATTTAAAGAGTAGTATGCTATTTAGTATCTTAATATTGCACTGCATTCAGTGTGCTGGGTAGCATGATGTAAAATATTTTAAGGGTTATAGAAGAAGCGATTTAGAACCTATTTAACTAGATTTATTCATATAAAAGTATTACGGTTATCAAAGTATTACACAATTTTATAAGTATGTTTTGCAATTTTTACAAACGTACAACGAGCGAACCTGAGGACCTAGTACCTTCATTTGGGAGGACAGGACCAGAAACAGTGTAATTTTAGGACTAAAATTGTTCACTTGTGTGAAAATTGTGCGGAGGCGTTTTATTGTAATAGTATGTGCGCCCATACACAAAAACAGAAAGCTAAAGCATGTCTTGACGAGCTACGTTTAGAACGGATTTCTATTCAGTAAAAAAAAAACAACAATATCTACTTACTATTGTTAATTTTTTTAAAATAAGTTATTTTTTCTGGAAAGACAATCCAAAATTGGGATAATATGAATGATAGTATGAGTAATATTGGTAATGTGAATGGAAAGTGGGTTATTTGGAAGTGATTTTAATAGATTTTTTTGCTATGAATGAAAATCTGAGTCTAACGATACCTATCAGTTTGTTTTTGTTGCATATTTGGTTTTTGTGTGTGAGCACATAAATCACATCAAAGAAAATCTGGTTTTCAACACTCAGAAGTCAACAAATTTTCACGATAGTTAACCTAAAAGTACAGGGTTTACTTTAACAGTAATTTGAAATTTTTAAATCACGGGTTCGGTTGCCATACAATAGACTGCAAAATAAACTATCAAAATTTCATATAAAATTGTTAATATGTTGATAACGGTAATTTTTATAAGGATTAAGCTGGTTAAATCGTTTCTAAATTATCTCTTCTATCATCACTTCAAGACTTTACATTAAACTGCCAAATACCTTATTCACAGCAATATTAAAATTTAGAATTGTATTACATTTTCGTTAAATTGAAAATAACAGAAAAAAATAGTAACATTTGGTGTATGACATACTAGATGTAAATTGGAGAGAAATAAAGGGTTATTACAACCAACACATATTATACAGGGTGTTCCATTTAAAAAACTCGAGAAAAGGCCATTTGAAAAACATCAAAATTTACTAAGTTCAATGAACACCCTGTATAGTGTATCTGATATCTTTGGATACTGTCATCTACCTACTGGCTTTGACTATTGTCTCACATAGTTTAAAGGCAAAATAGGCAAAAGTGTCCTTTTTACATAGGTTTTAAGAAGATCCTGCAACGGGCATATTTTGGAAAAACAATGGAATATCTCTGAAACTATTAACGCTGTGACTTAGCAACATACACGGTTGGATAAGCAAATTCAGTAGTATTCATAATATAATAAAATATACAGGACGTTCCATTTAAAAAAATGTCCATACTTTCCGGCACACCTAAATGCAACACCCTGTATAAATGAAAATAATTTTACGTTATAGAAAATGGCGTGTCAAACAACTTTTGTATAAAATATTTTTTTCTTTCTGAAACGATTTATTATCTATGGACCGCCGGGATACTAATAACTCACCCTGTAGTATATAATTTGTTTTGCTAAGCTTAATACTTTCGGAGATATTGATGCAAACATTGGTGGACTAAATTTTATGACGATCTTTATTTATTATTTTTCGTACATTTACTTTGGTAAAGACGTTACACGTCAAAAACAAACAATTGTTACTTTAATCATAATTATCAAAATTTTAAAATAAAACATTAAGGAACAACGGACTAATTAAAGTGTTTTTAAAAATTAATATTATTTAATTCATCAGATCGAATATGTGGCGAAAGCTTTGGGATTGGCACCACAAGGACGAATGTCCCAATTTTATAAAATTTGCAATCAGAATGTTTCGGAGAGCGACTTTGTGCCTAAAACAAATGCACTGCTCGTAAAGCGCGATGCTGTACCAACAATTCGTGCATCACATGACAACAATGATCAAAATGTATATGTTATGGACCAAATGGTTAATCCGGGCAATATTCAGAATGCCCGGGCATTAAGAATATTGCCCTGAAAGATTGGGCAATTTAATAAATTTGTATTGATGCATGATATATAATCACATTGCCCGGGCACTATGAATACTGCTAAATTGTGTTGGGCACTTTGATAAATATCACAAGCAGTGTTGTGGTGAGTAAGTAGTAGACGACCTACCCATTTCGTCAGCGTGAATTCAAACCGAGTACGATCGCTGTAACGGCGACCACAAACAATCATTTTTCGAATTCGGTTTCTAAATTCGTTATCCAAAGTGGGTATTGCTATTCTGTTCGGAAATGAAACAAACTTGTCTGACATCTATACTTTAGTATAGGTTTTGTCCATCCGCTTCCGAAAACAAATTCTGAATAGAAAATTGCTGGTGACTCATGTTTATGTACATGCAAACTAAAATGTGTCACTATCACGTCTGAGGAAGATTTAGAATCGGTTTTAACAATTCGGAGTGATGTGCAGTCTGAAGAAGTGGATATGGTACAAAATAATCATATCAATGCAGACTTTTCAATAGCGTTACAAGACCCAAACGATGTCTCACCTTGCGTGGATGTAACTGACAGTATGCAGTCTGAAGAGTTGGTTACCATTTCAGATGATAATATTAATGCAGATCCTGGACCTAGTCATCAAGTTAAGAAAAGCATAACAACAGGACAGCTGGTACATAACAAAAATTCCGTAGATCCGATTTTGGAAAAGAGGCAAACATATGTAAAAATAATAGAGCAATGGCTTTATATAATCTAAAAAGAAACAAGCCGAGAAAATGCTTAGTACTTCAAGTACTAAATTTCCCGCTGCTAAAGTATGTGATAATGTAAGAGTTCGGGTGCCGGATGTTGACCGAACTCGTTGTGATGGAAGTAATATGTTAGCTACTGTAGTTGAGCTAACAGATGCCAATCTTTATAAATTAGGCACGAAACTAGGCATATTAAACCAATTGTATTCAAGAAACCAATTTACTATATGCAAAGAAAAGTTCATTTCTGCCGAACAAGTTCCGGAGTCAGAGGATTCGTTGAGAGAATGCGCAAGAATGTCATCTAACTGTGGAGATGTGAGTGTAAAGGTGGTTGCAAATCGGACAGGTGTAAGTGTCGTAAAGAAAAACTAGTAAGAAAATTATCTTCAGCCGTGGTGAAGTTAAAATACCCCCACCGTAAAATATAAATAAAAAGTGAACCGATTTTGCCCATTCACGAACATGTCCTTACTTTTTAAGAGCTAAGCTTGTATACCTAATTTCAGATCAATTACTTCAAAAGTACGGCAGTTACCGTGTACACAGAGAGATAATGTGGCAAACTCAATATGCCCTCACCACAGTAAATGTGCGGAGTATAAAAACTCTGTAATTCGAAGTGCCACCAAAGTCTAAACTGCTCCAATAAATAAAAAATATTGTTCTAATATATTTTTGATTGCTTATTTAGTTTTTGTATGAGTTTTGTTAAGTTTCAATTTTTTATTGCGTTACTTGAGAGTATAAAGTTGACTTCTTATTTTATTTATGAATATTTATTAGGATTCGGTTTTTGTTTTATTTTAGCTTATACATACACTTTATATTTCTGAAGGTTTATTCATACAAAATATGAGTTTTGTTAATTTGTAACATATATTGAATATATTACTGGAGTAGGTACAACTATTATTGTAAAAATAGTATTTTTCATTGCTTATTTAGTTTTTGTATGAGTTTTGTTAATTTTCAATTTTTTATTGCGTTACTTGAGAGTATAAAGTTGACTTCTTATTTTATTTATGAATATTTATTAGGATTCGGTTTTTGTTTTATTTTAACTTATATATACACTTTATATTTCTGAAGGTTTATTCATACAAAATATGAGTTTTGTTAATTTGTAACATATATTGAATATATTACTGGAGTAGGTACAACTATTATCGTAAAAATAGTAAAAAAAAAATAATAAAAAGAATCATGTTTTAATCATCCTGCCTTATAGATACAGGGCATTATGAATAATGCCCGGACATTGTTATAATTTCAATTTTTTTAATCATCTTGCCCGATTGTTTTGGGCAGTTTTCATCTTGTCCGGGCATTTTTCATATTGCACAATTAATCACTTGGTCCATAACATATATATATATATATATATATATATATATATATATATATATATATATATATATATACTCACAAGGAGTCACTGTCGTCCGTTACTATTTAAGATTTCTTCGATAAGGGGAATTCGACGGGAGATAATAATGATACTACTCTTTTCTCATTTAGCCAAGCTTTCGACGTATTTTATTTTTACCGCCTTCATCAGGGCACTACAAATTGTACATACAAACAAATTAAAACAAAGTCCAGTTACAAAATGGTGAGTAAAAACTTACATGATGTTGAGGTATAATTAATTGTATTATACTTTGGGTTTTATTTGACGTAGGTCTTATTGAAACGACTGTCGAGGTTTAACTAAAGTCTTCTTTATTTGTTCAACAATACAAGACATAAAATATATACAATGCTGATAGAAAGTAACTTGTTATTTTGGTTGCCTAACCAAACGAATATAAACTTAAACTATATTATAACATCTCCCTTTTTTATTTATTTAAACTAAAATTTTTAAATTTTAATAAGTCATTACAAAGTCCTTAAATCTAGTCAGCACAGTAATTTTACGACGATTCGGATTCGCGTTACAATTATTTATCGGATTTGGTTCGTCATTTTCGGGTATCATATTTTGTTCCAAATCTAAATTTATCATGTAGCCATTTTGTTCACTATTACTTTCATCGTATACGTAATTTGACGATTTTTGATTTGTTTCATGATTAGGTGTTACATACTCTGCGTTGTCGTTAAATGGTTTAATAAATTGAACATTTCTAATTATATGCCTTCCATCCCCTTTCTTAATTTTGTAAGTTCTATCTCTTATTTTATTTATAATTATTCCCTTTTGCCATGTAGTTTTAGGTTTTTCTTGAAATCTAATTTTTTGTCCTATTCTGTATTTTCGTAATGTGCTTTGTGATGTGTTTTTGTTATAATATTTCTTACTGTTTTCCTTGTCTTGTCTTATTTTGGAATTATAAAATGCTTTGTTGATTGTTTTAGGTTGTAATTTATTTTCAATCATCGGTAAATTTTCTCTAAGGTTTCTGCTCATTAAAATTTGAGATGGGGTGAAACAATGTAATACGGGTGTATTTCGAAATGCTAATAAAGCTAAATAAAAGTCTTCACTTCCCTCTAGTGATTTTTTTAACATTTTCTTAATTGTTTGAATTGTTCTTTCCGTTTGACCGTTTGATTGCTGATGATAAGGTGAAGAATTTATATATGTAAAGTTCCATGACTTAGCAAAATCATCATATTCTTTACTCTTAAGTTGACTTCCGCTATCAGAAATAACAATCTTTGGAATTCCATGTCTCGAAAAAATTGATTTAAGATTTTCTATTATATTTCTTGATGTCATATTTTTATTTAAGTTTATAACTTCCGGATATTTGGAATAGTAATCAATTACTAGTAAGTAAATTTCGTTTTTTAATTGAAATATATCTAGACCAACTTTTTGCCATGGTTTCTTTATTATTTCATGTGGTTTAAGTGGTAACCTTTGATTTGAATTTTCATATTTACTGCATATGTGACAGTTTTTTACAAAGTTTTCTATTTGTTGAGTGATACCTGGCCAATATACTGCATTTCTGCTTCTTTCTATGCATTTTTGAATGCCTAAATGACCTGTATGTATGTTGTCAAGAATTTTGTGTCGCATTGATTTTGGAATAAGTATTCTTTGACCAATGTATACTAGTCCATTTCTTCCTTGCGTTATTTCATGTCTTAATTTGTAAAATACTTTCAAATTTTGATTTATTTTATTTATGCTATTAGGCCAGTTATTTGATATAAATTGTTTTATTTGTTTGAATTCTTCATCTTTATTTGACTCATTTATTAGTGTTTGTAATTTTTCATTTGTTATTGTCACATTTTTTTCTATTAAACATACTTGTTCTTCTAAATCTAAATTGTCGGTGTATTGAATTTTTGAATAATTTCTAGATAAGTGGTCTGCTATTATTAATTTTTTTCCAGGTTTATATACTAAATTTATGTCGTACTTTTGCAATGTTAGTAACATTTTTTGAAGTCTTGCGGGACAATTGTTTAGTGGTTTCTGAAAAATCGAGATAAGAGGTTTGTGATCACTTTCTACTGTGAATCTAGAACCATATACGTATTGATAAAATTTATTTACTCCAAAGCATATCGCTAACAACTCCTTTTCAATTTGCGCGTAATTTTCTTGAGTGGGTGTCATTGCTCTGGACGCATATGCACATGGATGGTTGTCTTGAAGCAAAACAGCACCTAATCCGTTTTTTGAAGCATCTACAGAAATTGTGACATGTTTTCTTGGATCAAAGTAATTTAGTGCTGGCTCACTACAAATTATTTTCTTTAAGTCTTCAAATGCGCTATTTTTTGGTTCTTGCCATATGAACTCATTTTTGTCTTTAATTAATTGTCTGAGTGGGTAAGTTTTGTCTGATAGGTCAGGAATAAATCTACCAACATACGTTATTAAACCTAAAAACTGTTGTAATTGTTTTTTATTTTTGGGAATCTCAATATCTTTAATTGCCTGAATTTTTTCATCATCTATTTGTATACCGTTTTTGTTAAATTTGTAACCCAAGTATTTTATTTCATTTAAACCGAATTTACATTTTTCTAAATTAAATTTTATGTTGTATTTTCGAGCTAATTTGAGAACTTTTTCTAAAATTTGATCATGTTCAATTTTTGTTTTTCCATATATCAGAATATCGTCTATGTAAACTTTTACACCTTGCATTTCAAAAATTTCCTGAAAATACTCTTGGAATACCTCACTGGCGGTTTTTATACCGTATGGTAATCTTTTAAATCTAAATCTGCCAAGTGGCGTGCCAAACGTACATAATTTACTTGATTTTTCATCCAGTGGGACATTCCAAAAGGCATTTGATGGCGCCTAGTGTTGAAAAACATGTAGAATTTTTTATTTCTTTTGATATTTCGTCTATGTTCGGTAATTTGTATGGCTGGGAAATTATTACTTTATTTAATTCTCGAGGGTCAAGACAAAGTCTTAAATTTCCTGTTGACTTTTTTACTAAAACAAATGAATTTACCCATTCTGATGTACCGTGAACCCTTTCAATTATATCGAGATCTAGTAAGTTATTAATGCACTTTTTAAATTCAGATTGAAGTGGAAAAGGTATGCTTCTAATCAGTTGAATCTTTGGGGTGGCATTTTTATTTATTTTTATGTGATACAGTTTGTCTAATTTTCCTATTCCTTCAAATAAATCTTTATAATCATTTATTATTGTTTTATAATCATTTATTTCATTTATAGAGTTTATTTCTTTTAAATTTTTATTTATTTGAATTAAATTTAGGTCTAAACTGGTTTTTAAACTAATAATGTTTCCATAATTTTCTGATACAATATAAAATAAAATCGTATAATTACATTTGTTGATTTCCGTGATCAAATTAATAGTGCCCAAAATTTTAATTGCATTTTTTGTATAGGAATATATTTTTTGACATGATTTATTTATATTTTTAACATCTAAGCCTAACTTTTTGTATGTTTCTAAACCAATTACATTTACATCCGCTCCTGTGTCAATTTTAAATTTTTCACTTTTGTTATTTATTTTTAAATTTACAAAAAGTCGTACTTTACTTTCACTATTGCTCATACTATCAATGGCAAGATCATTACTTAAGTTGTTAATTTGTCTATTTTTGTTTACATTATTTTTACATAGTTTTCCAAAATGTCCTAATTTATTACATACATTACATTTTTTCCCAAAAGCAGGGCATTCATTTATTTTATGTGTGTAGCCACATCTGTAACAATTTTGTATTACCTTGTAATTTATTTTCGTGTTCTTGTACCTGGCTTCTTTTTTGGTTCCTTGAAAATTGAATGATTGTGGACCATGTGGACCTGTTTTTGCTGAATGCGTACGTGTAGCAATATATGGCTTGCTTGGACCTTTCTTCATTTCTTCTATTACTTCATTTTTTTCTTCGGCTCTTCTCATGTCCTCTAATTGAGATCTGGAATTTTCAGTAAGGATACATATTTCGATGGCCTTGTTCAATTTTAGATCTTCCTTTTGTAGTAGCTTTTCCCTGGTTGGATCATCTTTTATGCCAACTATAAGCATTAATTTGATTAATTCTTCTTTGAGTTGCCCAAATTCACACTGGTTTGCCTGGTTTTTCAGTGCCGTCACATATTCTTCTATTGATTCCATGTTTTGCCGTGTTTTAATAAATTTGTAGCGTTCATAGGTTAAATTTTTCTTTGGGACGAAATAGGATTCAAATCTCTTCTTTAACACATCGATTTTATTGAGTTCATTCTCTTTAAATGTGAATGTGTTATAAATTTGAATCGCTTCCATACCCATTAAGTGAAGTAATTGCGCACATTGCACGTTTTCTTCCTTTTTTGTGAGTTCCGCCGCTATAGAATAAATTTCGAACGTCTGCATCCACGTTTTCCAGTTTATTGAAAGATTTCCATTGAAATTCATTTGCGGGATTGGTTTGCTGGCTTCCATTGTCGCTCTTATTTTTAATTTTCTTCTTGATTTTTAATTTAACTAATTTATTACTCCTTGGACTGCGCCATATTATAGTTTGGGTTTTATTTGACGTAGGTCTTATTGAAACGACTGTCGAGGTTTAACTAAAGTCTTCTTTATTTGTTCAACAATACAAGACATAAAATATATACAATGCTGATAGAAAGTAACTTGTTATTTTGGTTGCCTAACCAAACGAATATAAACTTAAACTATATTATAACAAATTGTGCATCTTCCCAACCAACCTAACATTTCACACTACTACGAGTACTATAATTCACACTCATTTGGCACTACCATTGATCTCTTCACAATAATTCGGATACAGAACGAACCGCAACCTCCATTTTATGACATATAACGTATACCCGTTTTTCTTTTTCCCACAACGTGTTACCAACTCTCGCTCCCCGGCCTTTTAGTAATTTTTGAATCTCAACCTCTCAAAATGTTATTGCGTCTTCAAATAAACTGTCGCTACCGTCTCTATTGTTGTTTTTATGCTCTAGAAGAAAAGTGTAAATACCGCTTAAATTTTGTATGTCTGATTTTTTGTTTATTGAATTTTTTCTTTTATGTATGTGATACATTTCTAAAAATGATCTTTTGTAATAGTTCGGTTCCATGTTTAACACTTTTGCCTCATTATAGTCTATTTTGTGCTGGTTTTCATTCACATGTATTGCTAAAGTGCATCTCTGTAGGTTATTTTTGCTGTCACTTTTATGTCCTGCAATTCTATTTTTCAATAATTGACTTGTTTGGCCTATGTAATACTTGCCGCAGTCCACACATTTTAATTCATAAATTACATTGGATTGCATAAGAGTTGGTGTCTTATCTTTCAGCCTACTAAAAACATTGCCAATAGTCTTCATACTTCGTTTCGCTATTTTGATGTTTTCCTGTTTAAAGATATTTATAATTTTATTTGTCAAATTTGCTATATCTAATATCGAATGGTATTTTTTGTTGTCCAATGTATTTACAGTGAGTGGTAAGTGAGTGTTCCCATCTCCTGTTTCGTTTTTTTCATGATTTGACGCTCTGTATAATAGACTAGTGATAAGCGCTCTTGGGTACGAATTCTGCATTAAAACCTCTTCCAATTTTTTTAAATTTTTTGTCCTATATTCTTCATTACTAATAACCGTTATTCTCTTTTTCATTTGCTTAACGAAGTATACCTTCACTCCCATTGAGTGCTGCGAATAGAAGTTGATATATCTATTAGATGAGGTTGTTTTTTGGTACCAGTCTAGTTTTAAATTGCCTTCTATATCTCTAATGACTTTTGTATCCAGAAACGGTACTCCGTTATTATTGTCCTCTTTTTCAATTGTAAATTTCAAGTTTTTATCATAGTCATTAAATATTTCAAGAATTTCTTCTACCTTATCTTCTGGTACCGCTGTTATAAGATCATCAACAAACTTTTTTAGAAATGGCACCTCAAATGAGAGTTTGGGCAAACATTCATCGAGCAATGAATCCATAATGTACTGCGACAAGATTGGGCTGAGTTTCGACCCCATAGCGCAACCAAAAATCTGTGAATAGTAACTATTTCCAAATGAAAAATAATTGTTATCTAAAACGAATGTTATTAAATTTATAAATTGTGTTTCAGTTATATTCATTGCTAAATCCTTAATAGTGTCCCATTTTTTTTATATATATATATATATATATATATATATAACTTGTACGTCAGAGATACGTGTTACATGTAAATTAATTTTCCGCAAGAAAAACCCCCAGTGGAAGAAAATAGACCAACACAAATTGAAGTACAAGCTTATACGTCCAATGTAAGCCCCCGGTTGGAAGAAAGTAGACCAGCACAAATTGAGGTTGAAGCTTCTAACTCATAGGTAAGCAGTAATTCATAATTTTTTTTTCATAATTGAAATTCCTTTTTAACGGACCTTTATGAAACATTATGGAACAAAACACAACATGACACTGTCAGACATACAATATGTTTTCTTTTACCTAATAATGCTATTATCAGCTACCGTTTGCAAACATTTTAATCAAATAAAAGAAACTCTTTTGTTTTCTAGTTTGCTTGCATGTAATTTTGTTTTGGTTAGTAGGATCCATTGTAAAAGTTTAGCGATAAAACTGAATCATCATATATTACTTTTATATTTGTAATGTCAACGTTATTTTTGTATACCTAAATTCATTTCTATTGTTATTTTAAGTTATTGTTATATTTACTCCAGTTACTCATCAGAAATTCAAAATCAGCCCTACATCGAACGTTAAGGAACAAAATCGGTCAACTGAAAAAGATACAAAAAGAGCAGATAGGAAACAATTTCTGAATTACTCAAAGATCATTCAGTGGAGTTGCGGATTAATAATATTTTGTCCCACCTTACACCAATGACTGCAACGTTTATAGGTTAAATACGGTACGGGAATGTCTCTCCGCATTGTAGAAGATGGTTGATGGATGAAAAAGTGTTGGCTATAGCGTTAATGAAGCGAAGTTCAAGGTCTTATGCGTTACTGCGCAAGTTCACCGCACTTCCATAAAAAAACACACTGAACAGACGTCTGCAAAAAGTTCCATTCGAACCTGGCATCAATTTGCACATTTTAAGGCATCTCTCTCAGTGCCTGCACAAGAAGGAGGAGAAGGACCGGTACTGCTCTTTAGCGTTCGATGAAATGGCAATCAGAGAACATACCGGATATAATTCCGCAAAAGATCGAATTGATGGACTCGAAGATTTTGGAGGTGGCACAAGGACAGAGCATTTTACACGGTATGCGATTGTATTTCTTGCACAGGGCATTTGTACAAATGGAAACAACCCATGGCATATTATTGCACAAGAAATGGAGTTTCCTCAAATATTATTGAAAAGATGCTGCGGGATGTGTTACATGCGATGTTTGAAGTGAACATTCCAGTAATTGCGACAGTGTGTGACATGGGGTCAAGTAATGTTCGAACTTTGAGGAATATGGGCTCCACTGAGGACAATCCGTGTATTGTGCTTGAAGAGAATCAAATCTTCACATAGTATGATGTACCTCATTTGCTGAAATGCACACGCAATCTTCTGCGAAAACATAATGTTTTAATGCCCTGCCTATCATAGTGCGAGTCGCAGCAAACTTTGCAGGCACGCTGGGCAGACATTGTTACGTCGTACAATGCGGATAAACGGAATTCATTCATGTTCAGACATCTTCCTAATATAAATGATGATTACCTCGCGCCCAAAGGTGGAAGATCAATGAAAGTGAATGTTGCAGCTCGTATAATGAGCAGATCTATGGGACTGTGTATATAGTACACTATGGTAGATAAAGGTACTATTTTAAGTTTCAATAATTATACATTTAATAGAACTAATGTGGAATTTACTTTGTAGGCAAACTTTATTCTTGTGCGATAGCAACAGCAACATTTGTGCATGATGTGGACGAAATGTTTGACAGCCTGAATGGCTTATGTCGAAGTAATCCACCACATAAACCATACAGGTGATCAGTTATATGTACCAACGCCTCTATAAGTATTAATTTTCATAACCATTATTGCATGATAAGTAGTTCTCAGTTCTGCTTTCTTTTTCAGTTAACTAGTACAGTAATACATAGGTATATAAAAAATAATTTGGTTTCTACTTATGGCAGAGAGGAAGTTTCAATAATTAAAGGGCTGACCGTAACACCTTTGTAAATCGCAAAAATTCAAAAGTTGTGTTTTCTGTAGAATAATGTTGCACGGGCCATATATTTTATACATCTAGAGTTTGGTGAGAAAAGTACTGCGACAAAAACTTAACATACATGTCTGCAAGTTTTTTATCCAGGCCGTACCAGTTTTTTCCCCGCAAAATTATTTTTTAGACAGCTAATGTCATTGTGAGTAAAATGTTTTATATGGACTTATTTGTTTTTTCAGTTCCTTAAGAAGTTACTGCCTTTTGAAACATTAATAAAACATAAAAATAAAAGATAAAATACATATCAAACCATGTGAAACAGAAAATATAACAATCAATACCCGTTATAACAGTAGTAAGTAAATAAACTTAAGTAAAAAATATTAGAAATAATAAAAATTAATTGAATAAATAAGTGAATATAATAAAATCCATATGTATAAGTTCTTACCAATTTTATTCCAGAAAATAAATGTCATTCCCAGTAAAAAGTTTCGTATGGACTTATTGGTATTTATATTCCTTAAGAAGTTGGTGTCGTTTAAAATACGATTTCTTTAATATTTCAAACAACTGTTACTTTTTTAAGAATTGAAATACTAATAAGTCCATATGATTTTTTTTTCTCAGTATGACATTTACTATCTGAAGAAAAGTTTTGCGGGAAAAAAAGTGGGACACCCTTTTAAATTTTTACCTATATTTGACATTGTAAAAACAAAAGGAACATTGTTAAACATACATTATCTGAAATTCTGACATGATTAAATTTAGAATTCTCTTTTTTATTACAGATGTTAACTAAAACTCTGGACATGTTCAGTTTTGGGATGAATGTATTGAAAAGGTGACGAAATGGAAATACATTAGAAGTCCAATGGACCTCAACAATCCCAAGCCCTGGAAACCCCCATCCCAACAAGGCTGATTGTACACACCGAAGGCGATGAAAGAAATTAAAAAAAAATTAAATTTATTGGAATTACAACGTTCAAGCCACGATCTTCATCAAAATGCTTTAGAAAATTTGTTTGGAGGAATTCGGAGTGCTTGCGGTTGTAACGAGAACCCTACGGTGCCCCAATTTATTGCTGCATTAAAGACACAATTAGTAAATCGGTTCAGTACACAAAATTTTGATAGTAGAAACTGTGAAGAAGATGGATTTGATTATTTGTCAGATCTCCGCTGCTTCTTATAGGTTGGTGAAGAACCAAAGGATCATGAAGTAACAGATAATGCAATTCCAACATCAGGCATTGTAAATCTGCCTGACATTAATGAATCTGTAGCTGCTGGCTCGTTTGAATCAACATCTGTTGTGGTGTAGCAGGATATATACTATCAAGATTATTTAAACATTGGAACTGCGACGTATGTTCATCAGACCTAATAGGTCTGATGAACTGGAACCATGTAACGCATACATTGCGTTCAAAGATGGCAGCCATGAAGGCAAGAAACTCTATTATCCGTCCGAATCATTTGTTATCTTCTTAGGATCTGGGATAACCAAACTTGAAAATGAACTGCCATTTCTGAGAGGACATGTTGCTATACAGCAGAAGCTACTTTAAAACTAGCAACATCATTAAATTTGGATTTTATAACATGCAATCTGCATAAAGAAATATTAAAACAGAGCTTGCTTATCAGTGTATTCCGTATCGGTATGAACTGGTATTGTACACGAGTCAATCGGGAAAGAGAAACCACAATAAGATCTAAGAAACGCAAACAAAATAAAATTTTACATGTATAAATAAGTAAGTTAAAAGGAGGTGAATTTATTTGTAGAATGGATGATATAGCTCTTTAGGTAATCAAACACGTTAGTATTAGAACATATTGGGTTCATTCGTTCCATTATTGGTAAATTTTTTCCGCTCAATTTTTTTTCAGGGCATCGAACAGAAATTTATTCATTCCATTATGGGCAAATTTTTTCTGTTCAATTTCTTTTTTCAGGGCAACGAACAAAAAACCGCTTACAAGTAGTAATTGTTTGACGACTAGATAGGGGCATAACCGCTGGCACTCGCCAGTAATTGGGAAAAGCACCATGCGGTAATTAAGTGTGAATTAAGTGTGACGAGTGTCAGCAGTTATGCCCCTGTCTTGTGTTGTCAACCAATTACTATGTTTTACGTGGTTTTGTGCCTGTTGCCCTGAAGATGACGAAGTAGAACATCAAAAATTTAGCAATAATCGAACGAAACCAATACGTTCTAACACTCACATCGTGTTTGATTGCCTACAGAGCTACACCATCCATTGTCCTATAAGTAAAATAACCTCCTCTTGCAGACTGCTCTTGTATTAGTCTGAAATAACTAAGTTAAGATCTTTTTATATTTTTGTTAATAATCAGTATATGTGGAAAAAACATTTTTCTTTTGTTAATCATTTAACATATTTTCTTATTTTATTTATTATATTATATATTTTTATTATCCACCTGTGATTTTATTTCGAAAAATCTTGGCAATAATAAATTTTAATTGAACGCCATCAAACCACAAAATGAAACGCTGGATTTGAATTTACCGACGTTACGCATTCATCGACTTGAGGGCCATCCATGATAGCTTGCTGTTTGAAAGAATTGAAATATAACCTTAAATGGGTTATCTGGAGTAATCTGTTAAGTTTACAATAGACACAGGCAATAGATTTGAAAAAGGATGGAAGGCCTAAAAATGAAATGTGCGGTGGCAGGTTCCACACAGCAAAATGAAAATAAAACATCAAAATGCATGGGTAATCATTTGCATGGGTAAAAATGAGCAAAATTTACTAAATCGCTAGCAAATCTCCTCTAGGTTTCAGTGCGAAGAGACTATTCAACCGCGGCACCGTGTCCACAATTTATGAGTTGAAATTACAGATCGTAGTAATGGCATCAAAGTTCACTAATCATCTTTTTTTTATTTAAGCTAACTAATTATTACTATGTTTAATATTTCACATTAATGTTGAAATGTTCATTGAGAAAATACATGCGATTTTCACACTTGGGTTTGACAGTTATTCTAGTGTGACGTAGTAGATGCGCAGAACGAAACGATTTTTGTACGCTGATGTGCGTAATCTCTGTTTCTATCATTCTTGGGTACTATAGTCTGGCCAAATTAAGTAGAATTGTCGGAATATATAAATGCAAATAAAGCAAATAGTAATGTGCCCAAAATTGATATTTAATGTTTCATTATCTTTCCAGATATTGCCTCGAAAACACCTAGAATAAATGCATGTTTATACAAATTTTATTTTGTTAGAATTTTGCAGTTAGGGGCAAGGTAAGACCTTATACAAGGTGTGTTCATTCACAAGGTGTGTATATTGCGCCGGTAGAAATAATATTATATTGCCGCGAGCCCTTAGCAAACAGAGTAAAGCGGTGATTGCTAAATTAATAGCTTATTTTGAACGTGACTGTGACCACGGTGGCTCTTTTCAGCCGCTGAACTGTACGCAACTTAGTTTTCACCAGTAAAACTTATTGCACGCACCCGTTCTCCAATGTTTACATAAAAATAGGAATTATTAAATAACTTCTATAGTTAGAGTATAAATTACGTGCATTTAGAAGTTTAAACATATCCGATACATTATTTTAATGGAGATATATTAAAAAATTAGTAATAAACATTTTCTCAATCTGGGGACATACTGTATAACCTCAATATGGAAATATGTCTATACATTAAGGTGACCATACGTACTGATTTTACCAGTACAGTACTGTTTTATTGGTCATTGTCCTGGTTAGTCATAAAATGTAACCAGTACACAAAATGTATTGTTTTAGGAACAAAAAATCAAAAATTGGTAATCTATCAATAGATCGAGTAACCAATCGGTTCTCGGCGCCGGCTCTCGGCAATACCCGGCATTCGCGTCGAGATTGCGCATAAAACACAGCATGAGCAATCAGTTTGACTCAAAGTCCGATTTTTAATTACCGTAATACGGCGTAAATTCGAGATGGTAATTTATCGTCAATTTAAATTACCGTTGGTAATTTACCAGTAATTTACCTACTAATTTACCTTTTTTAACTACAAATGAAAATGTTTAACGAATTAATTTGTCAAAATAATATTTACAGGTTAATAATATGGTGACATACAGGCGGTAAATTTTAAATAAATCAAAAATTACAGCCACTACCTGGATTTGAACCAGGGACCATTGCGTTTCTAGCACAAAGTAGCTCAGATTAGAGAGCATTGTGCTAGAAACGCAAAGGTCCCTGGTTCAAATCCAGGTTGTGGCTGTAATTTTAGATTTATTTAAAATTTACATCCCGCCTGTATGTCACCATATTATTAACCTATAAATTTTAACTACAGTTCGTAATTTACTGGGATTTATAAATTAATTTCAAAACCATTCCATCAGTACTTGCGTGAATGCACCCCACCACTCTTAAGCAGCCGACAAGTGCACTGTTGTTTGTGATTTGCCTGGGAGCTACTTAGGGATGTAAGAGCGTAATTTATCAGGTAAATAAATAAATTACCGTACATTTTTTCACATAACTTACTGTCATCGGTAAATTATCATTTTAAATTTAGCAGTTACAGTAATAATTTTAATTTCAGCGGTAATTTAGTGAAAAAATTAATTACGGAAATTTAATATTCTTAGTCAGACTACAAAATCTACAAAATAATGGCTTTTATTTACAAAACATTTTTATTAGCATTCATAACCGACAGTGATCTGTATTAACGCCGGTTTAATTTAACATTTTTAATTACCCTGTAACTTAAACCACCGTAATTTACCATTTTGAATATTTAATTACTCGGTAATTTAAGCCAACGTAATTTACCATTTTTAATTGCTATTTACGTGGTAATTTAATATTTAAAATAATAAATTTAATTTCAACGGTAATTTAAGAACAAAATTAATTACCGTACTTTAACATCCCTGAGTTTGACTGTTTAAGAACAGTGCAGTTTGAAACAATTTGTTACAAGTTGAAACTTTGAAATGTTTGCTAATTACCACCTATAAATTTAATCAAACTTGTAATGATTTTTATCAAACAATCAAAGAAAGCGGTCTGTTGTTAAAATCAATTCTCTTCATATACATTTTCTTTTTTTAATAAAACCGTTTTATTTGACTAAATACACTTGTTTACTTATTAATTTGATTCCAAAATCTAGTCTCCACTCTCTACGTACTCATCTATCCATAATAAATATTTGCGAAAATTACCTTTTAGTGCATTCTTCTATTTAAAAAAATAAGATAAGCATACCCCATATTTACTGTGGTAGGGTAAAAAAACCTCTATACAAAACGAAAAGTTAAGTTATATTCTTCAAACGTGACTTATTTACTACTGAATTACTCTTCCTGTCTGACCAATTTGAAATGTCCTGGTTTTAAGCTGGAAAGAAATGGTCACCTTACTATACATGTCAGAAGCGCACAGGCCAAAGAAGCCTAGACAAACTCGCATGTGACACTAGCGATGAGGTTTAACAAAGCCGATTCTAATCGGCTTGATTTTTAGTTGTCTGAACCTATTTAGACAGCTAAAAATCGGTGACCCAGAAGAGTTCATTGAGCTAATTTAGTGAATATGTTTTCGCATAAAAAGACTTTGTAGCTCGAATTATAAAATACTTACATTGGTTCAGTTCTCACATGCATCTTCTCGTCACAAAGTGTAGTGACTAAACAAAAAAGCAAAACAAGTTACAATTTATAAGCCACAGCAATAAGGCATGCAGCTTACTTCCGACTACCCCCAACCTGTCTGCGGGATTCTCAGCAGGAAACTCGTCAATTTCATCGCTTCCTTCATGTTTGATTGAAAAATGTTGAAAAGTAGTCATATTTCTTATGTAATTTTCACAAATCTGAAAAACAAAAACGAAATAGTGCTAGAAAAATATTTTGAACTCTCCGGTTATGAACTGCGAAGTATGTATCCATACACGAAGTAAGCATGGTTCTCACTTACTTGGTATGACTTGTATTGTCTCGTTAAGACAGAGAAAATTAATTTCTCACGAATTTAGTTGATAGTTTAATGGATTTCCGATCGTTTAATTATCAAATGTTAACTTATACCCAGCTAATCTACACGTTTACATCAGACTATCAGAGAGAGAGATTATGAGCAGTGTTGCCAAATCCCGCGGATGCTTATCCACTAGAACGCCTACCTTTTTCTACTAGAATTCCCGACTAGATTTTCATTACTTCTACTAAAATGTTCTACTCGATTTTAGTTGTGGACAAAAGCTTCATATTTCATTATTTAATAATTCAAAATATTTTTTTATTTATGATTTTAATATTTCATATGTTTTTATACTTTCACTCGACTGAATTCAGCTGGGTTATTTAAATTCTATATATTTAAAAAGTATATAAATGTGTATGTATGTATGGATGTGTGTGTATGTACTAATTACAGTTCAAGAGTTTTGATTAATTGCTTATAACTTATAACTAAAAAATGATGCGTTAGAAAGAAATGATTTCTTACAAAATAATCTTAGATTTATTTTAGAATAAACAAATATAAAAACATACAGGTTCATTAGAAAAAGGAAAGGTTATCAAATTTCCATAATAAAATGAAAATACATTTAAAATATATTTAAACGCAAGATTGTTTAAACCCAAAAAACTTTTGTTGATTTTTTTTAACGTTGGAGGATAAAATTATTAAGGTGTTCCGGTAATTTTGATTAATTTCTTATAAATAGAAAAAACATTTTATAAAAAAAATAATTAATACAAAAAATTCTTAGAATTAATCTTAGAATTGAAAAAATTAAACATATACAGGGTGTTCAATTTGAAAAAGTTTACCAAATTTCCATGAAAAAATTAACACCCGGTATATTAAAAATATATTTAAACGATAGCTTGTTTAAATACAAAACAGTTTTGTTTGAACATTTTTTGAAGTTGTAAATGATTGGAGAATTATTTAGGTGTTCCAATAATTTTGACTAACCCTGCATAATCTTATCCAAAAATTTAACAACAATCGACACGAATATCCATTAAAAATTCCACTAGCCACTAGTCTAGTTTTCTCGCCTAGGTTAACAGCAATTCTACTAAATCTACCAACATTAGAATCACCCCTGCATATCCTACATTGCGGTATAATGTATATACGTAGTATAAAACAAATATTTGTTGTAGAAATAATAAAGGTGGTTCAGAACAAAACATTAGTAAGAAATTCTGTACTTATAATAGTTTAAGTTAAGTAATATAACTACAGAACAGAAAACTACTCAACAAAATATGTCAATCTACCTTGAGTGGGATTTTGTAAGAATGGCGAGTTTGATGTGAGTGACGACACATACGAGTGATGTCATTGGGTTCTAAGCGATTTGATTTGTCGATAGGCTCTCGAGTATCAAAACAGCCGGTCTAAACTCCGCCTTTCTCGTATCGAAGCGTCAAACAAACTCGGCAGCTCTCAGTCGGCGAGATGTTGACGAGACCACGGCGAGCAGGATTGCCAATGTTGTAATACTACATTCCTGACAGATGATTGTAATATTTGTAATTTTAAATATTTGAGGTTATGCGCCTATTAAACGTACTTCCAATTATACCTTCCGTGCAGTTCCGTGTTTAGAATTTATACTTCTACTACACTGAATAACATTAGGAAGCTATTATACTAAGAAATTTGGTGAATATGTGGCGCTGAAGTTTGGCAGAGGCTAAAGGACACGGTAGCTGCAACCGATATCCAACGGAACCCTTGTAATCACCCTTAACCCATTCAAATTGCTACAGGTTTGGTACTTATGTCTATACAAATCATTGATACAGTACATTATACAATAATTTTATAGGTTTACGGAGTTATTTCCATTTCCACTTGAAGGGATGATAAACTTGCGCCACTCTGAACATAAAAGACAAACAAGAATTCTGTGCCAATATTTGGTTCTTCTGTTCGTACTTTGTAACGGGAACCTACCAACGACATTTCATTATTAACCGCCCTACCCATACGAACGTACGTGATACGTCCGCTATCGTCGCCCAAACACAATGTTGTTTTACTACTTTTGAATAATAACCCGAAGGTAGGGTGGTTAAGCGTCATTTGCAATTACGTTGCCGTATCGTATAAGTTAGCAGTGCTGGCAAACAATGGCTGAGTATGGGGTGCTGATGAAGTAAAAGTACATCCAATTGGAATTATTATTATTGACCACCGCAACCGGAGTTGAACAAACGATCGGTTTCTAACAGAAACAGTTGCATTGATTTTGACAGGAGCACTTTGTAGTTCCGTTTGTGAGGAAAAACTTAAACGAAGATTACATTTTAAAAATACATTTTATTGTGCAAAAGAAATCATTACATAACAGGTGATAATAACAAGTGATAATGTGAACGATGTTTTCTATGGTTTTGTAGATTGCGTGCCCATTTCCTACAGCTGTCTACTAAAATGGTGTGGGTCCTCCACTACGTTTTATCCACTGTCAACAAGACTGCTGTTATTTCATTGGTCCCTTGAGTTGAGTTAATCAATTTTGTAACTTTGTAACATGAATAAAGTTCCTTTTTCTTGAATTTTGTTTTCATTTCCACGTTTTGGCATGGTGAATTCTAAAATGAGGTAAGTTAACATTAACTTTTATAAAAACGTAACGTGTACCATACTGTAAACGTTAATATTAACATAGTGTGAAATAATCAACACAACAGTCGAGACCGGTATTACAAACACCGGATACATTTTTGTTGGTTTATACCCAGCGTTCCGGTGATGTGAATGTTGTAGCATGATGAATTCACGACCGCTTAGTTTATTGGGTAAGAACGAAAGATGAATTATAATAACCTATTTTCGCGTCCTCTTGAGTGTTTGTTATATCCGGTCCTGACTGTATTTCAAGTAAATAGTAAAAATATCTGTACCTTAGACGTGAAGGATTGCAACCTTACAGATTATGTTCTGTCGTTCCATTATTTTGTTGAACGTTCTCCAACTTCCTTATATTTTTATCGATCAGTAACGGACAAACTACACGTCAAAGTATTTCAGCATGCTGTAACCGTCAATGCAACAGAATGGGTAATTTTGTCATAGGATACGTTTCTTCAACGGTTGCCTTATTTCGCAGGGCCTATAACTAAAAGTAATTCAAGCAATCAAAAACAAACGTAACACATAAAAGGTGGTTTTTACTTTGTTTGTGAACTCCATTCAAACCGATCAACTGGTTACGAGCTAACAGCAAATTCAGCTCCATACTTTTCGGTACTTGCTTGCTTGTTAAATGGTTCGGAAACCCTTTTTCCTAAAAAAAATATAAAATAATCTAAAACAAACATTGGCAACTCATTGTTTGTTTACGAGAGAACATGGTTTAATAATTACCGGAACCGTATGTTTGCGTGGCTAACGACATAAACTGAACACAAGTTCATAACCTAACTCCGCATAACCCCACAATTTCAAAGCAGATGCATCAGTGTTCCCACATGGAGAAAACGAGAATCGTGATGTCACTCGTAATGACGTCACTCACCATTCCTCGCAATTCTTATAAAATCCCGGTCCAGATTTTCCACTATCTACTAGATTCAAAATTTGCCCACCAGATCAATGTTTCATTCTACCAGATTTAGTAGAAATTCTACTAAATTGGCAACCCTGATTATGAGGTTATGGGGCTATTGGTTGCGTTCAGCCACCTCAGCGCCCGAAGCCAGTGTTGCCAGATGGCGCGATTTGTCGCGATTTGTGCTACTTTTAAGCGAAATGCGCGCCAACAGTTTCTAGGAAGTCGCGCTGCGACTTTTGCGCGATTTATCATGCTACTTTGAGTTATAAAGGCTTATTTTAAAAAACAAGTTGTATTTGTCTCGGTTGCTTGACTATGAAGATGTATTTAGAAAGTTTACTTGTGTTTCTGTTGGCAACAGTTGTCAGTCAATCATTGCGTATGCTGACAATAGTAGTGTTCGATTGCAGGCCAAGATCTGTTCAGTTCAATCTAAATCGTGATCAGTTGCGTAAAATGCCGTTCGATTGCTCTTTTTGACGTTTGCTTTAAAAGATCCGAAGTGATCGCAATTACTTTCCCATCGCCCCTCGAGCACCACCCGTTATAACCATGATGTAAGGATTAACTTGGTGTGTGCAAAACTTTTCCCCTTCCCCAAATTTTTGCCGCAAATTCGCTTGGAATGAACTACGGTACCAACACGAAAAAGTAAAATATTGCCCCCTTCGTTGAAATGTCTAACATGAATAAATTAAGTTTGATTTGTTCTTGGTTTGTGTTTGGCTACCTGTGTTTGTTCATAGGATGATGTAATTATAGATAATGTGCTTCAAACTCGCATTCTTTACTCTTCCTGGAATACCAACCCAAAAATTTTGTTCTCTGTTGTCAACACGTGTCCGATTAATTCAAACAAATTAATTCAAATGCAATTTACAGTGTGTACAGTCTGGTTTGTTCGATATTTTCGTATATCGAGTGGATTATTCTTGTGTTTGCCAAGAGAGAGCTCCCTACTTTACACTTTAGGTTATTAGTTTATTATTAAGTATTATAGATCAGTTTTTATTTTATTTTTAAGTCAACTTAGTTTTAGAATTTTAGTTAGATTTTGGAGGTTATTATAATAAGTATTATGTTATATTTATTTATAGGAAATATGGAGTTGCAGAGACGTTAAGGTGGACGTTTATATGCACAGACCACTTCAACGCTAAGGTCCTCGGCAAAGGAACCCTTACTAGGAGCGGTGCTAATTTCATACAATTTCTGTACTGAAATATGTGTGACATATGGACCCAGCATAGGACAACTACGTCACAAAGAAGTAGAAGAGAAAAGAAAAGTGGGTGCAATCTGATAGTGACAAAGAATATGAAATTCATTATCTTTCACCACTACTTACGGCGTGTTAGACAGGAAAATATATTCTTGAGGGTATAGTAAATATGCCATCTCCGTCAACAATAAGTAGGCCCACCAGTGTAGAAGGGATGAGAGCTAGTATGTCAGCAGCAATACAATCTGGAATCGAAACCAAAGAAATGACGTCACCGACCGCCGCAGGAATAGCTCCTTTATAGAGATGAATCCTAACAATATTTCATTTGACATTAATTTTGGAGTTCATAATAATACAGCACCATTGCAACCTTTGAAGTGAACCTTTGGCCCATGAACGAACGAGTTACCTTTCAAAAAGGGAATTGATAACCGCATAAAATTATTGTTCGACGAACGACCGCCAGCAGAAGTAGACATCGCACATTCCATGTACTGAATCACACGTTTAGAGTAAAAAGATAGAAACTGAGAAACCTCTACCATTTATGTCACAACCTCTCCAAAGAAAAATGCAACAAACTACTGCGGAGAAAATTCCTTATCAACAGAGTAGTCTACCATTGGAACCGCCTAAGAACTGATACCATAAATTCTACTTCCAGAAAACAATTCCAAAATCGCCATGACCAGCAAATGAAAAGTTGGACCATGTCCGTTCTTGTGCAGTATTCTGTATAGACTCGGAAACTTATGACTGTGATAACACAAATCAAAAACACACTGGGATGTCAATATTTAACTGTGATAGCTCGGCAGTCTCATCAGATTCATTCGCCTACTGCTGATAATAATAAGCCGAAGCATAGTCCGTCATGGAAAGTGATAGTTTTGAAGGGACGGTTGTGTGTGTTCTCAAAGAATAATACAAATAATGTTAAGCTTGTTGATTTGTACCTTATTAATTATAGTATTTAATAAACATTATTTCCTTAAACTAGTCTATCTCTTCTGAATATACATTTTATATCTTTCTTTGGAACTTTTTCAGATATTCGTAACTTCAGTTAGCTCCGAGAAACACGTCAACAATTACGAATTTTGACACGACAACCCGGAAGTAATAAATTTTATCTTTTAGTTTCTTATTTGAATAACGTGAAATGTTCCAGCAAATCATTGTTTGGCTTTTGCATAATTTGTAAAAAGTTTTAAGCTCTATTCCATGATATATGTATACGAGATTACCTTTTGTCATTATTATGTTTTAAGGTTTGACGTTGAAATATTACACTTTGATAAAACGACATACAAAACAAGATGTAAGAATTTTAAAATAAAAAAACAAAATATTTAGTAGTTTGTATTTGTGAAAAGCATAGACATTTAATAGTACATATAGTGTGCAGAAACATTGGATATTGTTCGTTTTCAACGTAAGTAAGTATACGCCTTTGTCTTTTTGAATATACTTTTGTTGCTTTTATAAGAACCATTAAAAAATACTATAAACGTATTCATCTATAAGAGGCAATTAAATCCCATCATAAGCCTGCCCAACGGAAACTTTATGCAATTTTTGGGTACTTGATCTGCAAATAAAAATAAGTTTTATTTTTACTAACCTCTCAATTGTAGCGTATGTTTGGTCTACTACGAAATTATCAACCTTATATGTTCAAATTTCGGATAAACGTATTGCAATTCTAGAATTATTAGTTTTGTTTAAAAAATTGTGGGTGATATCATTGCTAAAATATGTACAACAACGTCTCAGTAATCTATGCACCCTGGAATTGTACATACTAAAGTTGGGATGACCAATTTGTTTATACGTTCTAGTAGTTCATATGTTTGTACTCCATACGCATCTTTTGCACGGATTTTCTTCTGAAGCCCAGCGGGATAATTTTGCACAAAGGACTGCGTTGGTTCTACAAATTAGAGCATGGATTTTCTTGTGACTATTGTCAAATGGTTTCACATCTACGAATAAAATCATTTTAATTAAATGGATAATGTTAATTTGTTTTTCAAATGCGTACGTAGGGCCACTGTTTGTAGCCGAGGAACGCAACATCGTCACAACGTTTTACATTTTCAACGTGCTTACGCAAGAAAACACGACAATGCCAAACAATGCACCGTTGTCAAGTTAGCCCCCCCACTTTTGAATTTTAAGTAAATTTTTATGCGAATCGTTAGGGAGGGTTTGGGAGTACAATTTTTTCGTTTGGGAGTACATGGTTTTTGAGAAAATAAAAATTGTTTGTTGTACCGTCAAGTTGGCCCCCCGACTTTCACATTTTGTGATTTTTTTTATTGGAATGGTTTGGAAATCGTTAGGGAGGATTAGGGAGTCTAGTTTCGACGTTTGGGAGTAATTAGTTTAACTGCAAATTAATATAAATGTTTAGTACATAACCTCACTTTTTTGTTTACCAGCGGGGAAGTTACGCTAACGGCTTTATTTTGCTATACATTTTACCCATTTCTTCAGAGACGGTTAGAATATGGTTAGGGAGGATTCAAAATGCCACATTTTATATAAGAGAGTTCATTATTTAACCGCAAATCAATAACAAACTTGGAGTAGGGAAGCCGAGATAGCTAATTTATTTATCGGCTTTGTTTTACACAAATTGGTCGTATTTCTGCTATAAACCGTTAAAGAATCGTTAGGGAGGATTAAAGAGTCCACTTTTGATATAAGGGAGTATATTAGTTTGACCCAAATCAAAATTAAAGTTTGAGGTTATGTACATACTCAACTATTGCATTTGTCGGCTTTCCCTTCGATAAATGGTGTGTATTTCGTCATAAGTTATTAGAAAATCATTAGGGAGGATTAAAAAGTTCACTTTTGATGTAAGGGAGTAGATAATTTTATTGCAAATCAATATCTAAGGTCGCAGTTATGTACCTTTTGAATTAACGCATTTAAAAACTTCTCTTTCCATAAATGGGACGTATTTTGTTCATAGTCTAGCAATATTAAATTTGTAAATTTAATATATTTATTTATTGCTTTTATTTACATTTATTTTCGACTGTCATAAACGCCATCTATGAACACTCGTAAGAATCATGCTGTAAACCACGGGAACCACAAACAATTCGAAATTATGGCCAAATATACTTGCATACGGATCCATTGGTTAATTTAGCTTTTAAATACTCCTATCTAATAAAATACATTATAAAGAAACTCTCTTCGAACGCCCGAAAAAGCAAAGTTTTATTTTTTTTAGACCCAAATTTAGCAGACAAAAACGAATGCTTACATTTTGATGGAATAGGTATACAACATACTTTTATGCTTATTATTACATACATATCCTTATGTCTATCATCTTTATGACTATTTTGTGAACAAACGAAAGACTCATAATGTATGTTCTTCCAAACTCCATCACCGTCCCCAGAAATATTGCAAGATAAGCTTAGCTTGCAATATTTCTGGGGACGGTGATGGAGTTTACTTTAATGTTTGGAAGAACATACTGAGCTTTATCGTAAATATACGTAAAAGTTTAGATGAAAACCTTCATTTTGTTTGCCAGCGGAACGTTGGAAATATTGGCTTTGTTTTGAGATAAATTGTACGTTTCCTTTAAAACTGTTAGATTATCGTACTGGAGGAATATCATGTTAACTTATCACGATTATGAGTCTTTCGTTTGTTCACAAAATAGCCATAAAGATGATATACATAAAGATATGTATGTAATAATAAGCATAAAAGTATGTTGTATACCTATTCCATCAAAATGTAAGCATTTGTTTCTGTCTGCTAAATTGGGGTCTTTAATAAAACTTTGCTTTTTCGGGCGTTCGAAGAGAGTTTCTTTATAATGCATTTTATTAGATAGGAGTATTTAAAAACTAAACTAACCAATGGATACATATGAATGTATTTTTGGCTGCATACCTTGCCGCAATTTCTTAGGAGTGTTCATAGATGGCGTTTATGACAGTCGAAAATAAATGTATTATACGTACTAATATAAAAATAAAAGCAATAAATAAATATACTAAATTTACAAATTTAATATTGCAAGACTATGAACAAAATAGGTCCCATTTATGGAAAGAGAAGTTTTTAAACGCGTTAATTCTAAAGGTACATAACCGCGACCTTAGATATTGATTTGCCATAAAAATTATCTACTCCCTTACATCAAAAGTGAACTTTTTAATCCTCCCTAATGATTTTCTAATTACTTATGACAAAATACACACCATTTATCGAAGGGAAAGCCGATAAATGCAATAGTTGAATATGTACATAACCTAAATCTTTAATTTTGATTTCGGTCAAACTAATATACTCCCTTATATCAAAAGTGGACTTTTTAATCCTCCCTAACGATTCTTTAACGGTTTATCGCAGAAATACGACCAATTTGTGTAAAACAAAGCCGATAAATAAATTAGTTATCTGGGCTTCCCTACTCAAAGTTGGTTATTGATTTGCGGTTAAATAATGAACTCTCTTATATAAAAAGTGGCATTTTGAATCGTCCCTAACCATATTTTAACCGTCTCTGAAGAAATGGGTAAAATGTATAGCAAAATAAAGCCGTTAGCGTAACTTCCCCGCTGGTAAACAAAAAAGTGAGGTTATGTACTAAACATTTATACTACTTTGCAGTGAAACGAATTACTCCCAAACGTCGAAACTAGACTCCCTAATCCTCCCTAACGATTTCCAAACCATTCCAATAAAAAAATCACAAAATGTGAAAGTCGGGGGGCCAACTTGACGGTACAAAAACAATTTTCATTTTCTCAAAAACCATGTACTCCCAAACGAAAAAAGTGTACTCCCAAACCCTCCCTAACGATTCCCAAACGATTTGCATAAAAATTTCCTTAAAATTCAAAAGTGGGGGGGCTAACTTGACAACGGTAAACAATGCTTGGAAACCAGACGACCAGACCGTAGATTGTATTTGAGAACAATATTTTACTTTTTGGGTTGGTATGCCAGGAAGAGTAAAGAATGCGAGTTTGAATCACATTATCTATAATTATATCATCCTATGAACAAACACAGGTAGCCAAACACAAACCAAGAACAAATCAAACTTAATTTATTCATGTTAGACATTTCAACGAAGGGGGCAATATTTTACTTTTTCGTGTTGGTACCGTAGTTCATTCCAAGCGAATTTGCGGCAAAAATTTTGGGAAGGGGAAAAGTTTTGCAGACACCAAGTTAATCCTTACATCATGGTTATAACGGATCAATTGATTCAATTGTCGTCAGTAGTAGTGTTCGATTGCCGGCCGCGCTCAGTTCAATCTGAGCGCAAATTTGAAATACTTGCTTCCTATTGGTGGAATCAGTTGAACAGAACCAAACAGAACCATAAAAGAACTAACCACAACTAAGCGCGGCAGCAATCGAACACTACTAGTTGCGCGACCTATCTGATCCCAAGGTCTATAAAGTAGTAAGGTTATCCAGAAACGAGATTTCTCAGTTTGAGGGGTAAAGGGAGATCGTGACGTCACTAGAGTCGTGCGCGCCACCAATTTGAATGCTTATTTCGTTGTATGATTTAGGTTAAGTAGGTGCATAATTATATCCTTGATTATATATACAATATAGATGGTCAACCAAAGCGCCTCCACCAAATTCTGCACGCTGCATAGTGGCGCACCTAGCGGGAAATATGCGAAGTAATAGTTATCAATGAAACCCGAAATAATATGCATATGCAACCAAATTAGCTCGGGTATTGTGAATGTATTGAAGTGCGATTGAAGACATTTTAATAAGATTGAATATAAGAAACTGAAACTAACTAGGCGTTATTTTAATAACTTAAAGTTCAAGATTTCATTATAATTTAAACAAACTTCATTTTGAAATACGAAATAAACTACTAACAAACTTAAGTTTAGTTACCTACCAGAATACTCGGTGATATTTTGCTATATAAAAGGTACGGTAAGTGGAAAAAATCTCAAGCTGAAAAAGTTTATTAAATTTAGAAATAACACTACAAATTACAAGCAGAAAAACTTTATTAAATTTAGAAATAATACTACAAATACAAGTACTTCAAAATGTTAAAAATATGTTACACAACAGTAATTTCAAAGCTCTTTGTAAACCAACTATAATATTACATAAAAATGCTAAAATCATATCTGTCTATTGCGCCAAAACAGCTATTTTTATTGATTGTCCAATGTGTTTTAATGACTTTTCGTAAGTCTTCAGTTTTTATTCTTATGCTCGTAGAATGATAGGTCATCTGCAGTATCCATCTACAGTAAAGTTCCCATATGTGGTCAGAGCAGGCTTTCAATCGATCTCTCGTAGGTCGTCCATGTCCATTATTCTGCCTTCCTTTCTAGACCACACTGTAGCCACTTTCCTGCACATTTAAAAATAAAACAACTTTGCCAATAAAAAAAGTTCTGGCAGCATTCAGACCAAGTGATATTTGTCAGGATTTTGTAGTGGATGGCAAAGCTAATCCATGTTTCCTAAAAAGTATCCCAGTGAGCACAAAAACGTCTCATGGACATTGCTAAGATGTTGAAATCACAACTGTAACGTTCTATAGTAGATCCCAAAAACATACCTGGGATGTCATATAAACCTCCTATGTCGCTTACTTACAATCAGAAACCGCTAATCGCATAGATGTTTCAGAGGGCATCTATGCGATGTTACGTTGGGTCATCACCGAGATATGACTTTAGACGCTGATAGGATGTCTTTTAATAACTTCGCAGGGGTGTTTCAGAGGACATCTATGCGATGTTAACTGAAGACATCACCGCAACATTACTTTCAACGCCTTTGCGATGTCTGCTAATAACCTCGCATGGATGTATGCGGTAAACGACTATGTAATATTTTATTTTAACAGTTATGCGAGTAAGTAAAGACCAGCAAATAGATGTGCATTAGAAGATATCGCAGTATACCTGTAAAAAGGGTAATATTTTGTGTTAAAGTGACAAAAACCTCCTAACTTTGATTTTATCCTATGTCAGGAGCGTTTTTGCCACTTAAACACAAAAATGTTAAAACTTTTTACAGCGATATACGACGATATATGTCTTCTAATGTACATCTATATACTTTTTACACAGTATGCAAGCGATACCGTTTATTATACCTACCGTTCGTTTGGCTGGTGAATGAGATGTTAATGCATACTTACCTGTAGAGTAGTTAGATGTTGTACTACCGACCAAACTTACGATATTGACTGTTCAAATATTACAAACATAGGTAATCACAAAAATACCACTAATAAATATCACTAATACAACAATAAAGCACAAATTCACAAACTAAAATTTATTCTTAAGATAACGTAAAAAATATAAGATTAAAAAATATTAAAGTTAATAAATATATATTTATATAACTATATACCTACGATAAAGTATATACTTTATACTATCTTCATCCCTCTTCATTTGGTCCTTGTGATATTTGATTGTCTCTAAAAAAAACAAAAATGACATGGTCAAACATTGAAAGAGTAAAATAACATAATAAAAACAGTATTTATTGGTATCACAAAGATTACTTGTTGGAGACACAGCTATTGTGTGTGTTTTGCTTATGTTCATTTTCCCTAAATAATATGTAGGTATGTATGTATATCAGTTTGGCTTCGATGTTACGTCCATAGAAAGAGTATTCAAGAACATAAAATAATAATAAAAGTATTAATTCGTATTTAATTATACAGAATAACATATTAAACAAACGTTTTATTATGAAAGTACAATGGATGGGTATAGATAAAGATTGATAGAATGCAAAATTACGTTTCAAATGATATGTATTAATATGCTTGTTTGTATAAAGTGAGTTTTTTAAAACAAACTTTTCAACATTTTTGTTTCAACATTTATGTTATCATTTAACATTTATATTAGATACGAATTATATTTAAGGCGCAATACTTGCTACCAGGGTTGTTATAATAAACGTTCATTTTTATTTTACTTGCTACCACTGATATTGTATATTGTATAGTAATATTTTATGAAAAACAAATAAAGACTGTTCAAATATAAGTAGTTTTAAAACACGTTTAAAATACAATATTTAAAACAAACTGTTTAAAACAAAACAATTGTTTTAAAACATGTCTAAAACACTGGTTTAAAACAAATTGTTTTAAGCATACCAACCCTGCCTGCTACCCGCAAAAGCCGGCGTCGGCACGTATGCACATTTATGCACAACCAACAACGGTAAACGGGTAAACTGGACCGCATGAATAGTCATCCACTCTCGACTTCCTGAGTGGCGGGGAGTGCAGGCTACAGCTGTGCAACATCTATAGCTTTCAAAACATGCGTTTCCGTCCGCCCATTGGTGATGGACACCTCTAGAAATTTTAACTTAAAAACATCGAAATAGTAAATGCGTACCCAGTCTGCACAATGGGACATTTAACATCGCAAGAACGTTGACTTTTGTTCCATTATAAACGTTAAATTTTGATGTTTATGCAACATCGCTGAGATGTCTTTGTGCTGGCTGGGTACATATTCCTCATATATCCCACTATGCAAAGAAACATCTCAAAAACGTTACATACATGTTCCAAAGTTTCAAGGTGACATTAGTACTCTAGGCTGAAACGCATCGCAATAACGTCACAATAACCTTTAATGTCCGCCATTTTAACAAAATCGCCTTAACGTTTTCCTAAAAACGTCTAAAGGATGATCAAAAATAACATTTATAAGACGTACTCGTAGCAATATTTAAAAAACGTTAGAATTGAACAAACAATAGACGTTCTTGGAAGATGTTACTACAACAATAACTTATAACGTTCATACGACGTCAGTTTTTGCACAGCACATTAATGTTAGCATGTACACGTTCCTGCTATGTTTGATAGTATAGGGGAATGGATTTGATTCACTGCAGTGCATTGACATGATTTTCATAATATACCCACACCAAATTTATAACACAGAAGTTCTTAGACTATATTAAGTAGGTATAGTCCTGCACTACATGGTATCTAAATAGTGTATTATTTTATAGTGCAGAACCATACCAAGTCTTATAGAAACTCCTGTAATTTGGTGTGGATATATTAAGAAAATCATGTCAGGCCACTGGAATGAATCAAATACATGGGTACCCTAGTAGGGTACCCATGTAATTGATAAAATTCCGATTGTAGGGAAACCCTACAATCGGAATTTTTCTGTTCATTTCTAAGTTCTCTTTGTGAAATTATTGGTATTATACCTACCTGTTAGCTAGACGACTGGTGTGTCTGTTAATAAGAATTTGTTGTATTCAGAGATTTTGATGGAGGCAGGTGGATAGAATAAAATACGAAATCAATGTACTTATACAACATATTTTTATTTTTATAGATGTGATAAAATATAATAAAATAAAAGTAAGATATTTATGTAGAAATGAAAACCTGTAACAAAGATTACATTCATCAGTCTTTAATTTTCAATAATTGAGGAGATACCTACATTTTCATTTATAAACTTAAAAAGAAATCCTCTACATTATAGGTATGTTTTACATATAAATAAATATAAACCTGAAATAAAGAGATTAGTTTCATTTGTTTTGCTTTATATTAATTATGAGTAAGCTTACATTCAGGCCATTAATATTATTTTTGGTTGGTTTCATCTCGAAGAGATCTCTGCCTACTGTGCCGAAACCAATTCATGACATAGGTTTCAAACTCCCTGTCGGTGGTTTTACAAAAGTTTCTCTTCACAGCGGCTAAAAACCATTTAGTTAGAAAACAGTATTTGATAATACATATAAATTTACATTTTAACACAGCCACCAACTTCATATCATTAATTCTTATATTATTCTTTTGGCCCGTCCATGAAAATGCTTCTGAAGTTTTATTTGTTCTTTCAACATTCGGCGAAGATGCCTCTTACTGTACGGTTTGTTCAGTCTTCTGGTAAACTGTTACATCAAACAAAATTATCTGCATTAGATAAACTGCATTTGTGGGATCAAATCAGTAAATATTGAATCAAAAATGAATAAAATATTTTGAAAAATCGAAAGAGGGGATTTTGAAAGTAGACAAAGTAATTTAAAAAATCCAAAATTGATCACTAGGTATATTATTGCACTTGTTGATTAAGATTTACATCTTAATTGTTTTGACAACAATTAATCAAATGTTATATATCATTGTTTTTA